>BSAI01000162.1:12125338-12151124 GCA_036245035.1 Adrianichthys oophorus | reverse complement strand
ATGTTTGTTGGAAGCACAGAGATTTGAAGGCATCACAGCAGCAAGGGAGGTAATCTGTTGTTTTTGCCAGGCAACATCTGCCGACATCGCTGATTCCAAGATAAATAACTCTCTGACAGCAGCTCTTCTTTGCAGGTTGAGTTTAAGAGGATCTTTGATATTCTGATTAAAAATTCATCGTGCTGAATCTGCCTTGCAGTGTGTACTATGTTTTGTATTTTGAATCTCATTACTGCTTTCAGCAATGCGCCTGATGTTAAAAAAAATGCAGCAGAGGGCATTTCATGGCCAGTAAATTAGGTTAAAAATTATGTCCCCTTTGGAAATGTGATCTTTGGGATTTTTCTCCCCTTTTATGTGTTGTTTTATTAGGAAAAACAACAAATTAAGTTTTATTTCAGGCCTTTAATTATGTGTTGTTAAAATACCAAGAATATTTTAGGAAAGATTTATCTTTAATAAAAACATATGTGTAGAAATGCAAAAAAAAAAAAAAAAAAAAAAAGATGTTGTTATTGTGTAGGAAACTTGTAAATAGCATGTACTAATTGAGTATAAACTAAAAAAGAGGGGAAAATACTTAAGGAAAGATGATAACAACAAATGATAATCAAAATTAAATCTCAAAGTGTACTTTGGGTCTGTCCCATGAGCTGTCGCTGTGCTTCCCCTCTCCATACCAGCCCATGTTTGCTCTCATTTCACTGAGACCCATATCTAGCCTCTTCAACAGCCTCATGAGACCACCTGGCCTGCTGACCTCAAAATCACTCCATTACTGAACGGTGGCTCATGTTTCTCTCAGAGGTTTCTGTAGGGTTGTATTGTTTGTTTAACCAAACCATGTTTTTTTCTTGTTTCACAAACTCTAACATGCAGTTTTTTCCAATATATATTCATTCATTCATTCATTTTCCAATCCGCTTTATCCCTTTCGGGGTCACGGGGTTGCCGGAGCCTAACCCGGCTACTCATGGGCGAAGGCAGGGTACACCCCTGGACTGGTCGCCAGTCTGTCGCAGGGGCCACAATCACACACCCATGCACACTCACATTCACACCTAGGGACAATTTCGAGTAACCAATTAACCTATGAAGCATGTTTTTGGACGGTGGGAGGAAGCCGGAGTACCCGGAGAAAACCCACGCATGCACGGGGAGAACATGCAAACTCCACACAGAAAGGTCCACCAGCCAGGACTTGAACCGGGAACCTTCTTGCTGTGAGGCAGGAGCGCTAACCACTGCACCACCGTGCAGCCCTACCAATATATATATATACTTTCAGTTTGTAGATTATGTCATTACAAAATTCTCAAAAGCAATTCCCAAAGCAACACAAAATCTTTTAGCAAATGACCCAAAAGGTATTCGAAATATTAGAATAATTGTGAAAATAGTTTGCCTTATGACTCATTATATTAAATAGTATTAAATTATGCATAAAATACATAGTATCTCTTACATCATGTATCTTTAATATCAATAGCAAGTCATCAAGTTTTACATTCACTGATATGTCCACCAAGCCATTGTGTTTGTGTTTACCATTGATTGTAAAAGAGAACTGGACTGAGTGACCCCTCCCTCCTTCCATTCTGCACAGGAAGTACCTGCTGGTTCCAAAAAGCCATAGTCTCATCGTCTTCTATTGAGTAATAAACAGCTGTTACTCAGTCATGATATTTGTCAGAATAACAATTTTTGCTCTGCTACTTTCATTTTCGTATGTTCTTGCTAACCCCATTTTTTTTCCTTTATCATAAGTTATAAACTGACCAATCAGATGCCTCAAATAAAAGCACATGGTGCCCACTGGCGCCCACCTCAAACGTTCAAAATGCTCGAGTGACAGATTCTCCCAAGCCCGTTTTTAGTGGAAGGGATGTGGACTTCCAACAAGTTCACTCCTGATTGGTGACAGTAGTTGCCATAGAAACATTGACTCTACTGGCTCAAATCAATCACTGCT
Organism: Adrianichthys oophorus; assembly: GCA_036245035.1. Lineage (NCBI taxonomy): Eukaryota > Metazoa > Chordata > Actinopteri > Beloniformes > Adrianichthyidae > Adrianichthys > Adrianichthys oophorus. The sequence goes on along the minus strand of BSAI01000162.1, from coordinate 12,149,152 downwards.
CGATGTCGTTGTCTGGCTCCAAATGGTGATGCCTGTATTGCAGAAAAATGGTGACTGAATTGACTTAATTTTGCTGAAGCCGGAAGTAAGCCATTTTCTACAAGAGGCGTCACACTCGCTCAGTCCAGTTCTCCTGTACAGTCAATGGTGTTCACATTTTGACAAGGTCCCATGTTGTGTTTGCTATTTCAACTTTTTATTTATATGCATTAAAATAGGAACAGCACAGAACTTTTGCTATTACAACTGCAATGCTCTGCAAAGAAACCCCAAATCATTATCACTCCACTGCCAACACTTGACTCTTTATAAAAAGTGTTAGTGCTGTTCTCAGCGAAACATCACATTGGGTATTAGCGATGTTCTGATCATTTAATCTGATCAATATGCCTTTTATTAATCTTAAAAGTGCTGATGGGGAGCAGTTTGGCTCGATCTGTGTCCCATTTGGCATGTTTCAGAAGTGCAGCAAAAATGACACCTCCTTGATCAGCGAAACTGTGAGTTCACATGTTTATTCAATGGTATTGAGGCTCAGCATAAATATTTATCTTGAAAATCCCTTTCTTTACCTCTTTCCTTTTATCTCCGACACAAAGACAGTCCCTGCGACAGACTGGCGACCAGTCCAGGGGTGTCCCCTGCCTTCGCCCATGAGTAGCCGGGTTAGGCTCCGGCAACCCCGTGACCCCGAAAGGGATAAAGCGGATTGGAAAATGAATGAATGAATGAACAAAGACAGTCTGCCCAATTCTGTAAATTTAAACTGACTTGACTGAAATAGAGTTTGCCTCCATCTCACAATTGCAGGGGTACGTGTCGGATGGGTCCATACACCAATGTCCTTTTTTTTTAATAAAACAGTTGATTTAAATTCAAAACAACAAGTGTGTGCAGTTTCAAGTTGGTCCTCATAAAAAAATATAACATGCAAAGATTATATCATTTTACAACTCTGTTTAAGATAAATCTATTTGATTCATTCTAAACCTTTCATTAAAGCTTTCTGCTTAACATATTTTTCTTGAACATTTTCTTTACTTCCGTTGAAAAGGGCAGTGTGACAATGCAAAATCTTAAAGCAAATAAATTCATTCATTCATTTTCCAATCCGCTTTATCCCTTTCGGGGTCACAGGGTTGCCGGAGCCTAACCCGGCTACTCATGGGCGAAGGCAGGGTACACCCCTGGACTGGTCGCCAGTCTGTCGCAGGGGCCACAATCACACACCCATGCACACCTAGGGACAATTTAGATTAACCAATTAACCTATGAAGCATGTTTTTGGATGGTGGGAGGAAGCTGGAGTACCCGGAGAAAACCCACGCATGCACGGGGAGAACATGCAAACTCCACACAGAAAGGTCCCCCAGCCAGGACTTGAACCGGGAACCTTCTTGCTGTGAGGCAGGAGCGCTAACCACTGCGCCACCGTGCAGCCCAAAGCAAATAAATAATCACTATATATATTTTTAACAAATAAAGTTGTAAAAGATTTTTAGCTGGTGTTTTTTTTTTTACTGCAGCATTAAAGAAAGTGCTTTTTTTATTTTATTTATTTCCCTTTGTGTCTTTTTGTTGCTCTCCTATGGCACTAAATATTTTAACAATGTTGTCTCTGTTTAGAAAAGAATATCACTTTTTTTTTTACTCAAAAGGCATAAATGTTACTTCTGGCAAACTGAAATACAGTCATAAAAAATTGGAGGCACTACACTTTTGGTGGACACACCAACCTTGTGAGTGGCTTAAAATGTAGTCTTGAAGTTCCACTGCGATCATCTTTTGATCTGTTGTAAAAGTGTTCCCAGTGGTCTTTTAATTATACTTATGCTGTTTTTAGCCAAAATGATAACAGTAAAAAACCTGTGTTGATTTTTAAGACATAGTTTCTGCAGGGTGGCAGCAGTTCATTTAAAATTTGCCTCAAGTTGTGGAATAGGACTGTTGATGAGGAACAACCCCACCCTCCTTTCCCGTCATCAACAATTGAGCTCTCTGTTTATGCTCTCTCCTGCTAGCTGTACTCAACCTAATATTACCGGTGCAACAAAAATGGTGAGCAATATTGGAGCTATCCTCTGTACAGTTTTGAACCAGGTGCCAGCTTAGACAAGGAAAACAAAAACATACATGGATCATACATGGATTTTTCCGTATGATTCACAATTATGGGTATTAAAATACTTGGAAACTGAATTTTAAGCATAGCTTTCTTTATGACCTCCATCATCAGTCAAATGCCACGAGAAGATGTTGGAAACACCAAAAACACAATTTTATTTGGAATGGGTGTTGGGTGGAATGTAATAGTTGGTGATCAACCAGTCAATTACACAGAAATCTCTACCTACCCTCAACTCAGAAATGCTAACTGGAAAACCTTCACTAAAAATCATAACCAATATGCTGATGTTGTTGACTAGTTTTAATAATGCTGAGTCACTGCATGCAGTTACTATGCAAAATTCCATCTAACGAGTTACACCTAAAAAAAAAAAAAAAAAAAAAAAAAAAGGAAAGACTATCATGTTTCATGAGCTTGTTAAAATAGGGCAGAAGGAAGCGTGTGGCATACACACTGGAGTGTTTCTGTGCATGCAATTGCTCTTATGCATCCACACTTCCACGCATATGAGTATGCATCCATAAACGAACCTCCATCTGTGCCTCATACACAGCTGGACTGTGATAACATGTCCTTGTATAACCCCCCATAGCCTGAAGAGGTCTCAAATGTGTGGTCTTATTTAGTTGAGCACTCATGCACCAAACAACTTGGGAAAAAAAAAAAAAACATGACTGCAATTAAGCCCACCCCCCTTTTTTTTAGATTACACATTTTTGTAGCTTTCTTTCCATCATCACAAGAACAATGCTATTACTAATGCTTGGATGATTAGGTTTTCGTAACAATTCTGTCACTGCGTACAAACAAACTTTTCTGATACTGAACACACACAAATAGTACTATTAGAGATACACTACAGAATAAGTGTAAGGATTTAATAGAAAACCCTTGATCTGTGCCTCAAGTCCCTTCTGCTACAGCAGCTCCATCAAGTGCTAACATGTAACTGACTCTTCTAGTGTCGTTGAAAAGAGATAGACCTCCTAGGTTTGTGTAAAGGTCAGCAAAGACGACCATTTTACGGATGTGTGTGCAAACAACAATATGACTGTAACCCCACTGACTTATGATGATATTTCACATCTGTTTAAACACAGGCATCTGGTTTTAGAGGACATATAAGGCATTTTGAGATTTGGAAAGGTCAAAGGCACCAATTTTTGTTGTTGAGGACTGTGTTGGTGAATTGTTCGAAATGCTTTGCTTTGCTCATAATTCCCTTCCCTGACAGCGTTGTCATGCACAACAAAAGCCATGTGCATATTTTGAAATCGCCAAAGTGAAATAACCTGAATCATCAGGACAGTCTTTACAAACACAGAAGGCAAGGTTGTTTCATACATGTTCCAACAGCAAAATACTATGAGATGAGCTACATGTTTTTACAGTCAAGCATTTTCTTGTGGGTCAGGAGTCACAATGCATTTGTTTAACAAATAAGAGGAAAAAAAGACATTAAACTAACTTCTTCAGCATAGGACTGATTGCTCCTTGATGAAAAACAATGCAGCTCCTTGTGCAACTAAACACATTTCCATATTTCCTCTCAGGAAATCAGATGATGACAGAAAAACAACAAAGAAACAAATGTTAGTCAAACTTTAGCTGAAAGTTTAGGTCAGATTGTTCCATCATTGGCCTTGAATTTACTAGAACATTCTATGTGTTACTCAGTGACAAAAATTTCTTTCAGGATAGGAAACTTGGGTCTGTCAAAAATGTTGGTTAATGATAGTTTTTAGTTCTTCTGTGGTGAGGAGATGTCATGTGCACATTATTATAGCTCAAAATATAGCATTATAGCTCAAAAACATGCATGGGGCTTAAAGTAACATCAAAGCTTATCTGTTCATTAAATACAATACAAATCAAAGTTTCTGCTTCACTGATCAAGTCAATTCATACCCAGTATTCATTTGATTTACAATGATGTACAAGTCATATTACATTTATGTCCGTCACTTCAATTAGTCATCAGAAAACAGCAGCTGCATACAGGTTACTGTTGTACTCAGTCGCTTGAAATTGCAAGTTTGAGCACAAGAATTACAGAGATTGTTTATGTGCACAGAATAATCGGGAGTGGTTCTGAATAATGTGTTTACTTGTCTTGCAATAACTGAATTATTTCTGTTTACATGTTGATGAGCAGATTATGAATAATGCACTGGTGGCAACACGTGACATCATTCTTTTCCGGGGAACAACCTACCCCTCTATGTGGTGTTACATTTGAGTTTTTATGTATGTGTATGCGCTTGTTACAAGGAACTTACAACACTTGCTTTCATCCACACACCTAACAACAGAAGACAAGAACATGAGAATGGTGAGTAAACATACCATTTACATCCAAATCCCCTAGGAGTTTTTGATAAAATTTCAAACCCTGGATTGGTAGGGAAAGAGAAATGAGTCTAGACTTTATAAATAAAGTATCACACAACTGCCAAAATGTGCTGTATGTGCCTTTACCAGCGCATGTGTTTTCAATTGTGAAAAAGGTGTTCAAATGCCCAAAACTCTATAAACTATCCACATTATTTTTTGACTATTCCAACAATGACCAAATTAAGTCTAAGCAGACATAAAACTGCAAAGTATTTTTCAGTAAATCTGTTTTGTTTTTTGTGTGTTTTTTTAGGACTGACAAGGTAAAATAATTCAACTGAACTCACTTACCCCAATAGCTTAGTGTTACCACTAAGTTTTTGTACTCAGTTAATTTATTGTTATTATCAATACAAATAAAAACATTGGATAAAGAATAACAAAGTGCAGGTTGAATTCATATTTTTCTAAACATGAAAAAATCTAGTTTTTAGCCTCTGAGTTAGCAAGCTGAGGTGATGTTGGTTATTAATGGTGATGCGTGGGAGCTCTTCACTAAACTAAAGCTGGTTTTGATACTCAAAGATAAGGAAGTAAATGCTTTTGCAATGTGCAGATTGACCTGAGCATCACTTTAGTCTGTCAGAATTGCTACCAATATGTTGTTTTTTTTTTCCTCTGGTACCGTATGGCATACCAAATCTGCAGTAGGTTTTTAAAGACCCACTCCAATGAAAACTGTGTTTTTGGTGTTTTTAACTTAGCATTTTTCTTATGAAAAGCAGTTTTATTCTTTTTTCAAATTATGATGGATCAGGAGCAGATGAAAACCAGCGGTTTGAAAAAGCTCGGGTTTGTGATGCAGTATTTGCCGTAGGCGGGCCAAAGTCTCCCCTCTCTGCTACAATTCTGATGCATCCACTTGCAGACAAATAGCTGCATGTGCATCTTCATTTTCTTCGTCGTTTCCCCCCAGTTGGACTTGGACTTTGAATAATAGCAATGAGGTTGGCATTGCCCAAAAATGTTTTTGACATATTGTGCATCTTTGTTTCCAAAAAAATGACAAATAAGATGGTTTGTTTACTAAACATCAAATTGAACTGTTATCAGTTTGGTTTGCAACATCAACAGTGGAGAGAAAATTTATATTTGGTTATATTTTTCAGCTCAGATGACAAATTTGTTATTACATTTCTTCTTTTGTTGTATTAGAAAATGTACACATTAATCAATTGCACTAAGAGTGTTAAACAAATACCGTAGACTATACTTTTAGGTAATAATAATCCAAAAAGTTCAAATATTTCCATTTCCTATTTAAATGATATTGGGCTTAAGATAAAGGAATAATAAAAACTGGTGATTCTTACTGAAACATTCAGGAAATGTGAAGTATGAGAAATCTGTCAAATTTCTACAACATATTTCTGAGAAAATCAACTTGTCTCAAAAGCCAAAAAGTTAAATAGTCATCACCTCTGTATGGTCCTGTAATTCTTTCAAATACAAACACCACCTCCTAATTTGACTGTATCCTGTTTTCAAATGTATTCTGAGCAACTGCAGGGAACGAGAAAGTAAAAAGGAAAAAGTAAGAAATTATGGAAGAAGACAAAAGTCATTGAAGTCTGTGCTTCTGCCAAGGTTTAAAGACCTGGAAGATTCAATAAAAGATGTGTAGGCAGATGTAAAAAGGATGGCAAGTCAGGACACACACCATTAGCCTAATGACAGAATGAGGGATGAAGAACAGGGAGATGAGATTCTAAACTCAAGCTGTGCAAAATTTGCCTTTATCAAGAATCAAGGCAAGTAATCTCATAAATAGCAAGGCAAGATGAAGCTCAAGGGTGGCTGATGTTTTCTGTTTTGTTTTATTTTCCACGCCTCAAGAAAAGCAATAACAGAAAAAAAGGTAAACAGAAAAGTTTGCCAAGAATGAATATGAGTAACACGCATAAGTAAACTGTGTGGTTTCCTCAAATTGATTACCTTTGTGTCTCTGTTCTTTGGGTGCTCAAACCTGACTAACCAGCTTCCACAACTATTATGGACCCTGAGCTGATAATTATGCATTTAACATTTCTTGTGCTACTTCAGAGAAAGAAACCGCTTTGCCACCAAGGCTCATCCCATGCTGCTGTGGCACAAAGCGAAGCCTCCAGGATTACCGAGGCCTTGTATTGTTTTAACAGACACTAATTCAATTAATCGTATGTTGCTTTAAACTAACATGAAAGAAGTTGTACTTAAACCGGATTATGCTTTTATTACAGCTGAGGATTTCTATGTTTTGTTTCTGAAAAAACAAACAGGAATGTAAGTTTAATTTGCACATAGGATCTTTGAAAAAAAAAACTCATAAAATCCTGGGTGCACGTTGTTACTTTTGTTCAAACCTGTGCAAAACTCCTTTTCATGTTAAACATTTTAGGGGATACAGGCTTATGGGTAACCGATATGAAGCAGTAAAACATGTGCACTGATGATAAAATTATTTTGAAAATTGAATTTAATAAATAATTTGAATAACGAGCAGTGGCACTCAGAAAACTTGGAGCTTTTCATTTGCTGACAACACATGGACTTAAAGGCTTAGCAGTAAGCAGATAAGTGATATTTAATAACCGTCATCTTTGTTTTGTTCCTTACATTGACAGAAAGCATTAGAGGTGCTTGTGGACTTCACTAAGGTTTAGCATGTAATGTCTAAGCTACAGAGCATTTTTTTTTTTTTACAAATTATACTCAAAAGGACACTTTGTCACTGTCATTTTAAGAACTATTCATGCTTCGTGTTTTTTTTTTCTTTTTATCTCACAAATTAAATAGGTTATTATATGGAGGGAGACAATTAATTATCATTCACAACTGTAAAATCACCTGTTTAATGGCGTTTACTTTGCTGCCAGAACAGCTCTGACTCATTAGGTCAGGACACCGGACCCCTGGGGTTGCTCTGTGATGTCCGGCTCCTTGGCAGCAGATCTTTGATCCTGTGAGTTTTGGGCCGGCTCCAGCACATCCCTGAAATGCTCCAACAGACTGGGATGTAGGAAGTTTCAAGGCCAGTTAAATCAGCAGCACTGGGAGCCAGACCGTCGTTGGCGACCGGTGAGCGGTTTTATCCGTGGAGGTATTAGAAAAAAAGGTCAAAGAAGATGCAGCTTTGACTGTTGCACCCACTTATTTATTGATAAGAGACAGAATGAATGCATTTTTTAATAAATGTTTTTCTTTTGTTGCTGTTTGACTGGGTTTTTGAAAGGACTGTGCTGCCAGCGGTTTAATAAGATGGCTTAGTTAAATGAGTTAAATTAATTCAAGCTTATTTATTGTGTTTCAATCAAAAAAAGCTTTTTTTAGGAACTTTTCCTTCTGCAAACAACCTACATCTACAATTTTTCTTTGGACATTGTGAACTTTTTGCATCCCTGGATAGCTGGAACAGGGGCATGACACAGTCCCGCTGGTCACTGCAGCACTTACACAATGTTTCTGTGAATGTTACACATGAAGGCAATGAACTTTAACGTCTCTAAGGAGTATATTGTATTTCAGAGGAGCATAAACTGTAATAACTTCACCACGTGTTGGTGGTTTTCATGTTGAGCTCTGATTGGCAGGTTCCGAGCTCTGTCTGCCCCTGATTTTAATTGAATTCTGATATAAATCCTTTTCTATCACACTTACCTTCCTCTTCAAGGTGTGTGAAAATACAAAGCATTATCTGTCCTTTATCCCTCTCATTTGTTTATTGTTTTTCTCGGATGCCTTCGTTAAGACAAATGCAGCTCTGCTGAGGGCGATATGATGCTCTGCTTCAAATCCCTCCCTCTTCAGACCCACCTCCTCTGCAGGTCTGAGTCCAACTCATTTGCTAGCAATGGTTGGAGAGTTATGGATTTTTTTTTCTTCTTCTTCCTTTTACCCAATGACAGGACAGTGAGGTGCTATGAGGGATGAGTGCTAATGAGCTGAGTTTGCAGTGCTGGGGGGAAGATGCTCCCTAACACAGGAGGAGTCAAAGGACAGAGCAGGCTGATGCGCTCCTGCTCACGGGGAGTCGGTGGTCCATTATGACTGTGCCACACGAGGGTTAAAGGGACACAGTTGTCCAATAACCAGTCACTCAAACAGGGCGATGCACCCAGAAGATTGCATTTGGGACGATTCAATGAGTTTGTAGAAATAAAGCAAAAAATATATATTCATTAATACAAACTTTTCCAGCATTTTTGTCTGTTTTTAAATATTGTTGATTAAAAAAAAAGAGTAAATATGACTGTCACATGCTCCTTTACATGATTACACAAAGCCAAAAGTATGTGCAGGATATAAGTTAGAGTAAGCATGCATACTGCATCACTGAATTTAAGATACATTTAACAACAAAGACATGCAAAATGCAGGATACGGTGAATCTAACAGTAGTTACTCCCACAGTTGCTAAATTCTAAAGGCTACAATTTCAACCACATAAGTGTGCCTGCATGCAGGTCCCCCCACCCTCCATCCCACTGAGACCCTCTGAGTCAGAGTGAGGTGAGGAGAACCTCAGCTGCGGGCTCTACAAGCTCCATAGGAGTTTGGCATAAATAATTCTGCTCATTCTTGGTGGGCAGAAGTGTTGGGGATTCTGGCCGTGCAAGCAGGCTGACAGGGAAGCGCACTTACATGCATGGGTGACTGAAAAGCTGTTGGACGACTCCAGGTTGTCAACATTATAGTTGAGATGGAAAGGCTTTTCAGTGGTGTTTTGATTGGTGTTGTAGAGCTGGACAGCGAACCTGAACGCGCTGTGCTCCTGCACTGTGGAACGCATGAAGAGCCCCCCTTGAAGAGATGGGGGAACAAAAGAAAATCAGACAAATCTTCAGCAGTTTTTCTAATGCCTCATTCAGTTTTATAAACTGATTGCACTTCGTCTTAAATAATAATAATAATAATAATAATAATAATAATAAAACAGGTTGACAGAACAACTCGTGCGTTCTTCCTTTACTTGTGCGTCTGGTTGTAACTCTGCGCTCTGACCGGACAAGACCTCAATCTCCACTAAAACCCCCACTTCAGATTGCGATTTTTTAGACTCCATCTACTCTATTTTGTCGCTGGATTAGTTTTCAAAGCATCAGCTCTTGGCTTGCAGCTCAGTCTGAGGAGGGAAAGCAAGTTAGTCGGCAGCATTTACGCATAGCCCGTTCTCTCTGAAATCGTGGTGCTCGTCCACATCCTATTATCCAAACAGAGTCAGCTGGCGCCTGATAAAGCAAATGACTTACCGATGTTAATCTGATTGGGGAATCCTGCAAATGAGCGGTCAAAGAGCCACAGCAGGAGGAACACCACGCGTTGTGCCATTTTCTCCGACCTATCTATTCAACTCCTAGAAGCGGTTTGTGTGAAAGCAGATTCATATGGATGAAAGACGGAAGCGAATGGAAATCCAGTGGACAGATAATGGGCGCTCACAGTGCACCAATTCATTCATTGAGGTGCAGCCCAGCTGCAGAGGCTTTTTTTCCCCCTTTTTTCAACTAAGAAAGAGGGAGAGAGCGAGGCAGGAGGAGAGGAGAGAGGGAGGGGAGGGGTCGTGGAGGAAAAAAGGAGCTGATCTGATCTTTGATTGGACGCGTCGCGGCAGGCCAGTGTTGGTCAAACTTGATCTGACGGAAAAGCCTGATGCTTCTGGGCTTGGAGACTGTGGATGAAGCTCTGCGCATGTGAACACGAGTTTGACCCAGTCAATAAAAACATTCATGAGGAGTCGGACTTGTCTGTGGGAGCTGCCGCATTTACCAGAGTGGACCGATACGCAAGGATAGAAGTGGTGGTGGGGTTTTACACTGTTAAAACACGGGGTGCCAAAACTTGGTTTTGGGGCACTCTTCCAGTGTTCTATGAAGCTAAAGCACCTCATTATCTTTTGAAAGGAGAGATGCCCAGTAAAATAAATAATCAGATTAAAAAAGTTTTATTTTTATTTTGTTATTATATTGGCAGCAACAATGGAGTGGCGCTGTCCAGGGTCCTGAAATAATTAAAACATGAAATCAGAAATACACATTCATTGGCTACTTTATACACCCTGCTAATATCGGGTTGAACTCCCATTTGCCATCAGAACTATGTTAATCCTTTTTGGCTTAGATTCAACAAGGTATTGGAAACATTCCTCAGAGAGTTTGGTCCATATTGACATAATATCATCACACAGTTGCTGCTGATTTGTCAGCTGCAGCACATCCATGATGCCAATCTCCTGTATCACCCCATCCCAAAGGTGATCTATTGGGTTGAGATCTGGTGACTGTGGAGGTCATTTGAGTCCAGTGAACTCATTGCCATGTTCTAGAAACCAGTCTGAGGTGATTTCAGCTTTATGACATGGCGCCTTATCCTGCCGAAAGTAGCCATCAGAAGATGGATCACTGTAGTCATAAAGGGATGAACATGGTCAACATCAAAATTCAGGTAGGCTAAAACACTTTAATAATGCTCCTTTGGTTCTAAGGGTCCTAAAATGTGCCAGGAAAATATCCCACACACCATTACACCACCACTATCATCAGCCTGAACCATGATACAAGACAGGAAGACAGCGTTTGGCGGCATTTGGCCACCGCCAAACACCATGCTTTCATGTTGTTGATGCCAAATTTTGACCTTACCATCTGAATGTTGCTGCAGAAATCGTGACTCGTTAGACCAAGCAACGCCTTTCTAAGCTTCTATTTTCCAATTTTGGTGAGCCTTTGAATTTTAGCCTCAGTTTCCTGTTCTTAGCTGATGCGTTTTCTACTGCTGTATCCCATCTGCTTTAAGGTTGGAGATGTTGTGCTTTCAGAAATGGTCTTTTGCAGACCTTAGTTGTTACCAGTGGTTGTTTGAGTTACTGTTGTCTTTCTATCAGCTGGAACCAGTTTGGTCACTCTCCTCTGAACTCTGGCATCAAGATCAGTACATCAGCAGTTTCTGAAATGCATTGAGCTAAATGCATTGAGTTGCTGCCATTTGATTAGCTGATTAGAAAATTATGTTAACAAGCAGTTGGACAGGACAGATATGCCTAATAAAACGGCCAGTGAATACTCACACAAACACACCCACAAATATATATATATATATATATATATATATATATATATATATATATATATATATAATTTTAAATTAAAGTTGCACTTTTTTCTGCTGCACAAAAACAAATATCTGACGCAAACTCCTTAAATCCCTTTCAAATTGACTCTTACTTGCCTTGCATAGCTTAATTTGAGCTGTGCTGCAAATAATCATCTTCTGGCTTCTTGACCACTTTTTTAACTTTTTCATTCCTTGTCCCCCATCTGTAATATCCCACTCTCCCCCTCTCTTTCATCTGGTCCAGAAAATGCACAAAAGCGCAATATAAATAAAGTTTAGCCTCGATTACAAAATACTCAATTATTTGCTATATTTCCAAAGTCACACACCCTCACGTAGCTGTAAAGTCTGTCCACACATGAATCTCTCAGCTATTATCTGCTTGCTCAGCTACTGGACAGGACAAAGTAATATTACATGAAGAAATAACTGCCTTACACACCCTGTCCATCTCCTTTCCTCTTTTTTTGGAGTAGACCCCAATATAACTCATTCATTATGACCGTAGCAATAACTCAAATTAAATTAGTGAAGCATCTTTTTAAATATAAAAAAGGCTTTAGCCTTTAGGTAGATTTTATGGCAGAGTTGCATTTATCGCTGCGTTCTTCAGACCTCATGATCTGATGGAAAATGGGTTATGAGTGTTCATATTTAGGCTTTTTTATGTATGTAAAATTCAAAATTTGCAATTGTTTTGAACTTGAAAGAGATTAAAAACATGTGAAACAAACATTTATTTTTAAAAGCACATTTAGGGGTGTCAGTAAGAAATCATGAAAAGCCTGACAGTGATTGACAGACAGGAGCTCAGAGCCTTAATTTCAACTGTGTGCTTCTGACAGAACATAGTTTAATTTCAATATGTGCCTGTTAGAGGAAAAAGGGGTTAATTTTGTGTTAACAGTTATTTGCTGCTTTTGTTTTTTTTTGAAAAATGAAACTGAAAAATATACTAACCAGAGTGGACGGTGAGTCCAACTGTTTCATATTTTTATTTGTTCTTAAACATCGAATAGTTTGTTTTGATCTCAATGTTCTAGTTTCTCCTTATCATAAAGAAGACTTCACATTTTTGGAAATAAAAGATTGAATTCTGAATTAGGTTTTTTTCATTCTCGCCTAGATGTATACTGAAGTCTATAAAAAACATATCAAGAAATGTCCTTATAGAAACAAAAAGTAATTTCATATAAATAGTTATGCTGGAGATTAAACTACAAACTTTCAAGTATTTAAACAAAAAAGAAGTACATCATTTCCAAAGAATCTAGTTGAATCTGATCCCACATTACATTTTTTGCCTGAATACATGCCTGGTTTGATGGGAACAGCATTTATGCAGCAAACTAATTTAGTTTACAAAAATAAAAACTGAAGAGAAGGATGGTGTGACACAGAGATGGTCCAGTGCAAAAAATTGAAACCAGGTGCTAAACAGACACAAAATCAGCGGAGGCAGTTAACGGAAACCTGTTGGGAATGGTTAATGTGAGGTTAGAAAGCATTAAAGAAGAGTTAACTGAAGCAGAACAATGTGAATGGTAGAACCTCTAAACAAGAATATAGAGATGTGAACTTCCAACAAGCTCACTTCTGATTGATGAGAGCGGTTGTCATAGAAATGTTGACAGACCGATTTGGATCAATCCCAGCTTACTGACTATTTCTGGTTCCAACATGGAAACGTCTGTATCACAAAAAAATGGCGACTGAATTGACTTCATTTCATTGTAGCCTGAAGCAAGCCATTTTCTATGGGTGACATCACACTCCCTCTGTCCAGTTCTCATAGACAGTCACTGCCCTTAACAAACAGATGTTTTTGGACACATTTTAGAACATTTCTGTAGTTTAAAAAGAACAAAAATCTAGTATAGGTATGGAACCTTGAGCTCTATTATTAACATTCAGTATTCTTTACCTTCTATAATGTGTAAAGCACTAGTTTTTAAGTTTTGAGACTTGATAAATAGTTTAAGAAATATATTTTTTTGTTTAGTCATTAATCAAAGTTTCCAATTCAATTATGGTAATCCCCATTTTTGTTTCTTTATTTATAGAGGCAGGGTTGTAGAAATGTTTTGATCAGCTGGATATATTCTGAACCTCTGCATGTGATGTGAAGCTTCTTACTGTCAAGTCAAAAGAAACAGCTGGCAACTCCATGTGAACTGACGGCTATGCGTGGCTCTCCCCTTATGAGCAGTAGGGACTAGCTCGGCAGGCACTGGTGGCATGGGGTGCTGGCATTTACAAAATGAGGAACTTAAAAGAAAATGACAAAAAAAAAGATAAAACAAATGAAACACTGCATGTGTACCTAAATAAAATGTGAGTTTTGGACATGGTCACATGACATGATTTGATTAAAAGAAAAAAGTATGGCAGCTTTATTGGTCTATCCAGATTAAAGTGGAAAGAATGTAAGTTTCTTATTAGTTGAAGGGTATAGAATCTGAAATCTGCTGCATTTTACTTCAGTGCTTTAAGCTGGCAGTCTGTAATGCATGAGGGCTATACACTTCCAATTAGAAATGACTATTTCAATTTAGCAGGACTGATTCTCTAAAGATTGCATGCATTTCAGGTAAAATAGCTTTTCGTGTCAGAGATTTTAGAGCTTAAAAGCTTGAAAATTAAATATTTGTATGACTCTTAGTGAAGGCCATGCCATTTCATTTCCCTTTTGCTCTATTGCCTCACCTCTAAATCTCTTCATTACCTACCCTTTAAAAGAGTGCCTCACATCTATCCAGTTCTGCTGAGGAACTCATTTCAGTAATCATAGAAATGGGTTCCTCTGGTGAAAGACACATAAGAAGGGGGCTGAATTAGTATTGTTGGAAGAATGCAGTTAAACAAGCATTATGCAGCTCAAACTCAATGATATTTGGAGAGCTATTCCAAGAGCTCATCAGTCTCAGCCAGATGTTAGAGGCTGATAAGAGACTACTTTCAAGGAGCTCTTCTTTATGCTGTCAGTGCATTGTTCAGTGAAAGAAACTGGGGAAAGCATTGACTTGTTCAGGCACACATGCAGCTGCCATTGTGGCACATCTACAAATACGTTAGAGAAAGAACAAATCTGGCTGAAGGAGACAGTTTCAACAAACAGTGTGCACTCTGGAGATGTAAATTTCTAGAAACACATTTCTGAGCAACTCCAATAAAACTCTGCACTCTGAGAAAAGGACATTCTGATAAAAGAAGAAGAAGAAAAAAAATATCAAAGCCTAATCTCGGTGATCTCCTCAAGAGGAAAATGGAATCACTCCATGTGGCACCATGGAGTGATGACAGGGTTCAAAGGTTGAAGAAAAAGTGCTCACCTCAGTTTTACTATTTGAATGTTCTGTGTGCTGTATCAGAAATGAATCATCCACTTTTGGTTGCCAGCAAAATCCTTTGGCCTGAGTGTGATGGTAAAGACGGACACAGCAGCTCCAGCATGAAGTACACTGACAGCAGTCATCAGCATGTGAGATCTAAGCTGCCTTGGAAAAAAAAAAAAGGAGAAACCCACCTACACACAAACATATATGTTCAACAAGATTAAATGCCATTCCACAATGTAAACAGTGAAAAACCCACTCCAATGAAAATTGCTTTTTTTGTGTGTTTTTAACATGTAGCATTTTTCTCATGATGGAGGACATTAATGATGAGAATTAAGAATAAAACTGTATTTCTGAGTATTTATGAGTAGAAGAAAAAATGCTGTTTGATAAAACTCATAATTGTTATGCACAATCTACAATTGGTGGGCAACAAGTTCCCTTCTCCACTCTATTCCAATCCATCCACGTGCAGACAAAGAGATCCATGTACATCTTTGTTCTCCTCGTCTGAGCTGCATGGCATCTGCATGGCTCACTTTGATGCTTCCCTGTCACCGTGCCAAATTTGTTTTAAACCACTGGACAGCAGAAAGTAAATTCTAACACATTTATCCTGAATGATTCTTTTACACTTGTTAAAATAATAATAATAAAAAAAAGTTATTTATTTTGGTTTGATGATAACAGCAAATGCAGCTGAACATTTGGACTCAATGAAGTCTACAGTATTGCTAGGTTTCCTTGTTAACACAAACCTATAACTTTTTAATTTTGGAAATTGAAAATTATTATTACACACATTCACTCACTGATAGCGGCTTAGGTGCTGAACACTGGCGCCAAAGTTCCACCAGAGGCAATGTACACAATGAAGAGTTGCTGTATCACCCAGGCTATAGGCAAAGCAAAAATGCAAGGTTTGTATGGCATATAATACTAGTGAATGACTGACAGTGGAGGAGTAAAACGTTTCTTTGTAAATACCATTAATGCATGCAAATAGTTTGAGTGTGTTTTGTTTTTTAGTTTCTTGTCTTTATTTTTTAGGTTGTCTGTGTGAAGAATTTAAAACACCGGCTCATATTCAGAGTTGGTTCCAGTGGTCGGATTGAAAGGAATTTGGAGTCCACTTTTACAGATAGTTTAAGTTATTCGCAGTGGTAGATAGTTTCCACCAGATTTTCCATTAAAACTTCTTTCCAACATTTTCTAAACTGGGAAATACCATTCCTGAAGTGGAAGCAAACTGTCAAAAATCTCTATTTCTAAAAACGTGTGATTTCCTCAGTTTTTAGCTGAATGTAACTTTTTCAAGTTGGGGAAATTGAGAAAAGATGACTTGGTGACAACCCATGAATTCAAAACTATATAGACAGTTTTTTGGGTCCTGACCTGCCCCAAAACAAATCTCTCGTTATATGTTAAAATCACATTTACTTTAGTTTATCTATTGACTGTCTTTAACTTATATGAAGTTCTGCACATGTGGACCTTGAACTCTGCTTGTGCATTTCTTTCTTTTTTTTTTTTTAACCCAACAGACTTGTACCATGAACAGCCATGCATGCTGGGGCGGTTTGGTTAAGCATGGCAATTTATATATATATATATATATATATATATATATATATATATATATAGGTAGAGAACACATTGAGAACTCATTGTTTTTCATTGGATATTTACAATAGAATAATAACTCAAAGTATACTTAGCTTTTATCTTGAAACACCTTCCAAAAAGTTGCTGCTTTGTGAAAAAATTGTAGAAAACAGGAAAACAAAATGACAGTGACTTTAGGAATTACAAAGTCTGGGGCTTTTGGCTCTAAGTGACAGGGCTCAGGACCACCATCACTCACTGCAACTCTGTTTGCTTGAGAGGATTCTAGAAAGAAAAAAGTCCTACAGCTCAAAAGATCCCTCAATGCTGAGGATATTTGACGACTTCTGCTCTCCATCTTCCTGTCACCCGGGGATCATATCACTGAGAAAATCCTGCATCTCACATCTATACCCCCCACCACTGCTATCAAATATTTTCCTGCTTACTCACTGCAAATATGCTTACTGATCACTTTTAGAGACAATTCCATTTAAAAATATGTTCCAAAGTTTTCCACAATTAAAGACATTGTCTTCAACTGACAGTAAATTCATTCTCTGTTCTGAAGTCTTTATCATTTCGATTTATTACATTCTTGCAGATAAGAAATGCATCAACAAAAAGGTTCTTTGAACAGTTGTCTTAAAAATGTAAATGAGCGATGAACAAACAAACAGTAGCGGAGCAACAATGAGACATTCCAACTCATTGAAATCTTCGCGGATGAATGCAGGCTCATTAAAACAATGTGATACACATTGTTTTACCAACAATCTACATGTCACAAACACTTATCAGTTTACATTCTTAGCCGACATCTCCTCAATAACCATCTTGCAGCATGCCTCCACCAAAGGAGCAGTAAAAAGTGCCATACCTTATGTTGATAAAGACATTCAAAATTGGTCAGAGATATATAAAACTTGAATCAGTGAACTATCCCAGTAAGGATTGCAAAGCTTAGGACTTCCATTAGTCTTTTCCTCATTTCTTTTGGCCCACCCTCGTAATTCCTGGCCAATGATTGAAGAGATTTTCAGTCACATGGTTTTGTTTATAAGCTTTGAAATGTCTGGTTGATGCCAGTCTGCATACAGACCAAACGCAAGATTCAGGTCTTGATCCGGACCAAAGTAAGTAAACTCGGTCTGAACCAATCGACATTTCTAGTCTAAATACAGCCAAGAGAAAATATCAAATCTGTTTCAGTCAACGCAATGCTTCAAGCAAAAATACTTTTTTCTATAAATATGAAAACATAATAGTAGTATAAAGCAAAAACAAGAGTCATTAGAATCAGGTTTTAGTGGTCCAGTCTTTCCTGACCACGAAAATACACTGACAAAGGCTTAATAATAGAACAAGTTATGATTGAGCAAATAAAGAAATGTACTGCTGTCAATGCAGCAAAAAGAAAAGTCTCCTATCCATGGCAATAGCACCGATGGTACCAGCAGAGGTAACAACAGCAGCCAGTTATTTTTCCTTTCCTCATGGCCCCTGCTGCCATATGCTTGCTGTTCACTCGGCGTGCTTAATTGAGAGGAAAACAAACTAGTTGCAACAGATAATGGGACAGGTGAGACAAAATACCATTAACAGTCAGTGACCCTTTTAAATAATTACCACTGTGTCCACTGTGTTACATTTTCCAGTGGTTTTGCTTCAGCTCAGATCTTTGTTCTGTTAAATCATTTAATGCAAGTCCCACATGTTAGATACAGAAGTAAATATCAAATTTTTAAGAATATTTATCACCCTTGCATGTTTTTTTTTTTTTTTTTTTGCGTAGGCTGAACAGCAAGATGGTCTAAATGTACATGCTCTTAATCTCCATGCAAATAATGATAACCACAGGCATGATGGAGAAGGAAGGAAAATATTTATCTTTATATAACAGATGTATGTTTTCAGGCACTTAGTAGATGGTATTAGTGTAACTGTAGTGCCTCGTGCTTTCATTTTCAACATGTGAGGAGCAAAGAAAGCATAATTCAAGGTCAAACATTTCTAATATCGCTCTAAAGCCTGTGGCTCATGATAAATGACAAACATTTTCTGGATGGTCTGCACCGTACCTCCTAATAATGTGCTTGTTGTATCTGCAGTTCAAGTGAAACATGAAATTGGTAGATAAATGAATATTACTGTCAGTAATGGATTCATAAAGAAAGAGGTTAGCATGTCTTTTTTTAATTGTGCGGTTAGGTTTATCTCTCTGTTTTAGCAAACGAAAGAGTTGGTGTATGTTTCAGTGTTGCTCATGTGGCGGTGCAATGCTTCTTTTTTTTTTTGCTTTACCCCTGACACACACATGCAGACACACATCCACACACTGCCACACTTCAGTTATCCCATTGTTGGTCGTCCTACTGTACCTGCAATTAGGTTTCTAAAGTCGGAAGAGCTTAACTAATTACTCCCAGCAAGTAACCCCCCCCACACACACACACAAATAATGCCTGAATATGCTCTAATGGTTTAGGAAGCCGTAACACGGGCTTGGGAGATTGTGTGCTGTCAATCAAACAAACGCGGCATTTACAGCATGGTATTAGGTCAGCTTTTTTTGAAAAAATACTTTTTAAAACTGTGTAAGAAACTGAACTCTTTAAACAGAATAGATAAGCAGTTCAAGTTTTTATTTGTCCAGTCACATAGTGATTGTGTGTGGCTTTGGTTGCTGTATATTAACAATGAATGCATGCTAATGTAAAACCTTGGTTTCTTTTTTGTCTAAGGATATGTGGCACAGCTTTAACTTCCGGATTATATTTCTTCGGCTCTCCTGCTTAAAATGTGGACTGTAGTGTAAATGTAGTCAATTTTGAAGCCCATTTGAATATTTTTATGCAGTCTGCTGTCAGTGGTAGACGTGGCTGTTGATAGTGCACAGAGAAGCACTGCCACTTCGGCATACAACTATAGCTATAATTAGAATGTCTACAAGGCCAGAGTCAGCCCACGAACAGCACACGCAGAGGACAAGGCCTTCAGAAGCTTTTCTCTATGATGATGTGAGTCTGTAAAATAGTCCAGCCTGAGCTGAAGGCCAAGCTGGAACCTTTTCAGAAAGGTTACAAACAACAAAGAATAAATGCAAAATGAAATAAAGCAAGAAGAGAAACTCTAGAAACTGAAATTAGATTTGCAACAAAAAAATTGAATAAAGGTTGAACATTTTGGTTTGTTTTAAAAAGAAACAAATGTCAGGCCTGCTTTTCCAAGTGGCTATGTTTACCATAGTGTTGCATCACCTCTTTCTTTACCAACACCCTGTCAGTGTTTGATACTAAAGAGACCATCTGCTCTAGTCAAGAGCGTGAAATGTTTTCTCTTTCTTGCTTAAGATGGGATTGTGCTTCTGGGCGTTCCCAGCAGTTCTCCTTTGTTTCACTCCATACACATTTACAGTGAGTAACAGGCTTGGACTTGAGGTGTGATTTCTAGCTTTTTACAGTAAATATTTTTCTTTCAAATAGATCAGAATAGTGTCACATGAGGGAATAATATAAGAATATTTTAAGATTCAAAGCTGCCCTTGGCGTGCGTGTTCAATCGACCACTGTCAATGAAAGTCTATGTAAAAGTATATGCTCGTTTAAGCCTTCCGTGTTCAGAACATTTGGATTCACACATTGCTATGGGCATTTTTAAGACCGTTTTTGGGCTCCATGTGCAAAGACACGAGAGTTTTAAAGCGCAGAAGCCCGTAAGCAGGTTTACTGGCATTTACAGACTTTTCAGCTGTTACTCAAATGCCAGTTGCCAAGGCCGGTGTGAATATAGCTTTAGTAATCGCTTCTTTGACAAATCAATCTTCCCATAAAGTAGACAGTGATCGCTTATAAGTGATTCCTGTGTGAATGTGTAACCCATACTTGGGTTGATACCAATCAGTGACATATGCACCACCTGGCTGTGCCCTTATTGTGGAAAGCCACATTCCCTTAAAAACAACGGGGTCAACAGACCACTTCCTGCTTCCTCTTTCTGCTGCTGGCACTGCTGTAGGTAGGACGTACCCTGCTGGGCGTTCACGTAGATTACACGTCTTTGCCATGCCAAAAAAACACCATGGCCACACTAGAAACTAAACTTCCCCACCTGTTCTTCGGTGAGATATCCGATTGCAGGTAATAGGACCAGCAATGGGCTGATGCTAACTGTTAATGCTAGAATTGCTAACCTAAGCTAAGCTAAGCTAGCGTGATTTCAGAGTATTTCAAATGGGCAGGCTGTACCCTTCTTGGGATACATGGAAATAAATCTTACCTTCCACCGGACTTCTTCGAAACCTGCATTGACGTTGGCACTTTGGTGTTGGCTGTACCAGACCATAATCAGTCTTCATCACAGATCCTCATTGGCACCAATACATTCCAAGCACATGACAAAAGGATCACAATTCCAACCGATCTACAAGATCCTCCAGCATTGTTTCAACCAGAAGACAGAAAACCATGTTTCCCTGGTCACTTTGCAGTTAAACCAGCCTACACCATCCAAGCTGGCCAAACCCTTGTTTTGGAAGGGCGCCTGGCCACAAAGCTGCAAGGTGGACAGGCTGTTCTCATTGAGCACCCCTAGTCTAACTCGTTGCCAGGTGGTCTCTTTGTCAAAGGCTGCCTCATAAACCTGCCACAACACTGGCCTTGTCACCTGCCGGTTGTGGTCAGCAGTGAGTCCAGCCACAACATACAACTTCCAGCAAAGGCCATTATAGCAGACATCAGCAACTATCAAGTAATCATCTCTAAAGAACAAAGCACCAAAAGACCATCCACAGAAACAACTCCAGCACCTCCATTACAATAAGATTTCAAAGACTCACCGATATCTCCAGAATGGAAACGGCGTATAAGTCATAAGCTTGACAGCGTCCATGAGGTCTTCGCCAAATATGAACTTGACTTCAGCAAAACAGACAAAGTCAGACATCAGATTTAACTCTCTGATCCTACTCCCTTTAAGCAAAGACCCAGGCCAATCCACCCCCAGGATGTGGATGCTGTAAGAAGCCACCTACAAGATCCTTTTGGATCCATAGTCATTCAGGAGTCAGACTCACTGTTCGCATCCCCCATAGTCATTGTACGCAAGAAAGACGGATACCCAGCCCATAAGTTAGAGTTGTTGGCCCTCAAGTGGGCAGTTACAGAAAAGTTCGATGACTACCTGTATGGCGCACAGTTCCCAGTGGTCACTGACAGCTTACCTACCTGCTTACAACAGCAAAACTTGATGCCACCAGGTACAAATGGCTGTCGTCTTTGTGCACATACAACGTCAAGAGCTGGAAAACAGAATGCAGATGCCGATGGATGGTCATGTCGACTACACGGTGAACTACAGGCAAACCCTGTCTCTAACAAAGAGCAAAAATGCATTGAAAAGTTCCCCCGACACCATCTGCACCATGATCCTTCCACCATTGACTGGCTTAACACCAAAGCTATTTTGGTCTGTTATATGGTTTACAGCATGTTGCCTGATCCAGACCATGCTCTTGTTTTGTCCATTTCTCACAACATAAACAGCCTGCCAGATAATTTTACTAACATCCAGCTTCCTTCTGTTGCACTTTTTAGTAGTCAGTGCATCAAGTCCGAACGCAAGTGTTACAAATGGCAGAAGTCAAGCTTTAGTGCTTACATTGTATAAATTATATATGTTGTTGCAGGCAGAGACTTATGTGAGAAGCTTGTGTGCAGAGAAGAAGTATGGATACTTTACTGTCAAAATCAGATATAAATTCAACAATGTTCTATCGACGATAAATTGTTCCTTACAAACACAGGTTACACTTTTTGTAAACACGAAGCTATCACATTGTGCATGCGTTTCTTAAATAACCTATTTTATTTTTGAAAAAGGAAACATTAAATGAACACTTGATCATTTGGATTTTAAAGCATGAATTTTTGCTGCAGTGTGTTATTTTTGACATCATGTGTATGCAACTCTTTGGAACATACAGCAGTTTAAGGCCCTTTTCACATCACTAGCCCTGAACACCACATTTCTCTTAGAGTCATTAAATTTTCACAAGTTTTTTTTCCCCTTTTTTTCTTGCAGAGGTAAAGTGCACTGGATGTGTCATCTGTGTGATCCAATTTACTTTGACAGCGGCCTTTATAGCTGAGCTGCATTTGCTCTACATGCACACAAGTTCTTGCAAAATAACCCATATTCATTCTCATTTATTTTGACCAGTGGTGGAGCTGGAGAAGCACTGGCAATAAAGTATCTCATTTATTTGATATGAAAGCAGATGATTAGTAAAGACAGCTGAAGTGGTGACAACAAAAACCTAGGAAAGCCAAAGAAGACAGAGCTAGATTGATCTCTCACTGATCAAACAAATGGCCCTGTCATTGAGTGGAATAGCTGTACTTTATCCTCTATTGCCTGTCTAGCAAACCCGGGGTTTTGTTTAATGCTACTTAGAAAGAAAGCACTCACCTGAAAGCAAAACTAATAGGATGAACTCTGTAAGTTCTTATAAATTGTGGACAGGTGATTGTTATGCATGCTTTTAGATCACTCAATTCAGCTGGTGGGTCCTCTGCTTTGAACGGGATGTCTGGGAGAATATCTGAACTCCAGCAAATTGCCAAAGGCAGCAGATTCATCACTGTCAGGCATTTTTTAAATTTTTTTTGCAGAAATTTTACAGATTGCCATGTCGCTGTAAAACGGCAGTCTTTGGAGAATATGGTGCACTTATTTTAAATCTTTTCACCTGGCATTTTAAAAGGTTAAGCTCTCTGGAAAGGCCACGCTAATTAAATAATTTCTTCCCAAAGAGAAGGGAAAGCAGCTAATCAGCGCTCAGACGTATTTCACCATTATTACATCATTATTTTAAAGCACTTCAGACATGGGGGCTCGAATTCATAACTTTACATTTGACATATATAATTATTGGAAAAACTAAATTTGTTTGTGGATCATCCAAGTGGGGCGGAACTAAGTGGCGAGAAATGCTCGAAAAAAAGAGAAGTGGAGCGAAAGAAAAACACAAAAGTATGCATAAAAAATAAAGCGATGCCTCTTTCTGGTTAGTTTTTCAAAAGTTGGAATTAATGAATATAGTCACGTTTGTATTTTTAGTAAACAATTATTATACATAAGTAAACATTTTACATTATTCCATGTCAGAACTGATTGTGTATTCATGAGTCGTCACTGCATTGGCCCAAATAATAAAAAAAAAAATATATATATATATATATATATATATATATATATATA
>BSAI01000162.1:12094789-12124938 GCA_036245035.1 Adrianichthys oophorus | reverse complement strand
TTTATTTATACGTTTTTAAAATAGTATATTTAAACAATCTTTAATGTGTGTTTCAAACTTTGTCTTTTTTTTTGTTTAAATGCTTTTTCCCACTTTGCCATATTTATCTAACTTCGCTGTCTGTAGTTGTATTTTTTTCCCCTCTACGTTGCTTCAGCAAGTCTTCTTCAGAAAGATTCTAATTGGTGGCATTTTTATTTTATGAGTTCCTACTTAAACTCATGTTCCTTTAATTTCCATGCATAGTGATTTCAGCATTTTAAAGATGTGTGTGCAAATATAATACTTGTGCATGCCTGAGTTAATTTTTCAGATTAGGTCAGGTGTAAAATAAAATCAAAGCATTCTATTAAAAGAATGACTTAGACAATAAATGAAAAGATGCATTTTTTTTATTTTTCAAGCATGGTTTAACTGGTTCGTGCATGTCTAACTTTGGTTAAATTATGTTTTACAGCTGATCTTTCTTTGTGTCAGTCATGAACTGATAAGGATCTCTTTTCTTTTTTGATTTTTTTAGGAATAAAACTTTTCCCAGAACTTGTGTCGTGCTTCCATGTAAACAGGTGAGTAAATCTGCTGTCCGTTCATTGTGTCATTTCATTGCCTGTTCCCCTCAGGTCTGTTGTTTCTATCATTTCACATTATGGTTCTCAATGAGTGAACATCTGTTTATACATTAAAAGTCTTGCTAGGTCTCACTACCTAATGTTTTAAGGCCATTATATCACGGCCAAAATATTGTACCATTTGGTTTTGATTCACAATTTCTCAAATTAATTACATTTAATATGTGGCCCTCCCCTCCAGTTCCATGATCCAAAAGTGCAGGATAAAAATCTATTTCAGTGGGGCTATACAGGAGGTGGGATATTAAAAGCTTTGATGACCCCCTTGAACATTTTTACTTGCAGCTATCATAAAAAAACGTGTCTGCTTCACCTGTGCAGAACATGTGAGAAACCCCTTTAAAATGTATCTCGGATGTAAAATGGGGATTTAGTTTGATGAGGGTCAGAGGAGAGGCAATAATGCCCTATGACATCTGTGTGATTTCAGGTTTGACACAGTGGGTTACGGTAGAAGACTGTATCTTATCAGACAGGAGAGAAAGGTCGGATGAGGCAGCTGGACTAATGCAGAGTGACACTCACTCGCTCTGCAGCTCCACTAATGGCCCATAGACAGACATGCAAAACTAGGTGGTGTGAAGGGCACAGGGACACAGGTTTAACTAACTGCTTTTCCCAGTCAGACTGGGTTTAATATTGTAGTGATCTTCAAGAGATATTACAGATATGAGGTTTTATGATTTATGTCACATAAAAGAACGCTACCCTGTTTGTTTTAGTTGATATTTTCTTGTTTATTAAAAGTTTGAGCTTACTTAAAGCTATTTTGAGCATTGTATAACTGTTGTACCTGACTGAAATAGCAGTGCAAGTAGCAATTTAGCAATGTGACACTATTCACTTGTCACCTTGCAGACTATTGGAGGATGACTGTTTGAAGTATGGGGACAAGGTACAGATTAGATGGATGTATGTGTGCATTTGTGGCTGAGAACTGTTGGTGGCTTGAATTCTTGAAGACCCACTCCAACGTAAAATCTGTTTTTGCGGATCTTAAAGCATTTTTCTGATGATGGAGGACGTATATAAAGACAATTAAGCTCAAAATTGCATTTCTGAGGATTTCTTTATTCAAATCATTGTAAATCTTATTTGTGATGTAAAAAAGTTGGGTGGGCAACAACCTCCATTCTCTGAGCTGGCAGTGACAGAAAGGGGAAGGGGAGCGGGGTTATTCCTTGCCAAATGGTCTCACCCACAACTCAGAGGCAAATTTCTAATAAACTACTGCCGCTCTGCACAAACGGTCCTAGAAAACGACAGGTCTTTTGATTCTGAATAAAAACAGCGTTGTAATTAAAAATCTCTGGGAACAATTTTAGAATAGAATAGAAATTTCACTCACTCAACTGTGTGTGACAGTTTTTTAACTAAACAACTCAAACTATCTGTGTTATACATATCAAACCATTCAGAACAAACTCTTTCATAAGTGCTGCATGTGCTCTTGTAACCTCCCCATGTGTTCTTGTTTGTTGTCAGTTTTCTTCTCCTTGGTATCACGCTGTATCTTTCTCAAGGGATGAGCAGAAACAGTCACTGGGAAACTGTCTGTTTCACTATACAGTATTAAGATGTTAGGTAATCTACCCCTCCAGTGGTCCTGAGCTGCACCGAGAAGGCTGTTACAAGTTCAAAGTGAGTACCAGCCCATTGGGAATTTGAAAGTTTTTTTTTTTTTTCTTCTTTTAATTTGGAAAGAGTTTGGCCTCTTTAAGCTCTTCACCAACAACATCTTATCAGTGCAAAATATCGGGTCTTAATGCATCGTATGTCATATTTTCCAATGAAGCTAAAACAGGATAATTTATGTAAAAAATAGATTAATTTAATAATTGCTTTTACTTTCAGTTAAGTTAAGTTACATGAAATCATGTAAGTTGATTAACTGTTTTAACACATTAAAAGTAATCACCTGCTACATCCTCACTGGGGTTGAAGACCACGGCCGAATCCGAGTTGCTTCCCCTCTGGCTTCTCCCTAGTGCTCCAATTGTGCGGGTATTTCAAGCTATAGTGGTGTCTGAAAGTGATTTTTTTTAAGGATGAGCCAAAGGGACTTGGGGCTGTCTATCCCTCCGCCAGTGGGGGTATCCTTGTCATGCTTGTGGGCAGAAGAGAAACACATTTCTTCTCGTATGTGTGCCCTGAAGCACAGAAGTTCACACAAGTATTTTATTACTCAATGTGACACTTAAATGAGTTGTTGTTTTTGCATGCAAATAAAGGCCATTCTAGTAAAATAGGTATTTTAGAATAGAATGCTAAAGAAAAGATTAACCTGTTTATACCAGAAATAGTAAAATCCAAATGTTCTGTTTAAAGACAGGCTATGTGTTTATTGACACTTTGGATTTGATCATTCACAGTTTTCCTATCACTTAACTGTGCGAGATTTTGGTACAAATCTTCAATATTTGTCACGGTAATCAAGCGCCGGGCTGCACGGTGGCGCCGTGGTTAGCACTCCTGCCTCACAGCAAGAAGGTTCCCGGTTCAAGCCCTGGCTGGTGGACCTTTCTGTGTGGAGTTTGCATGTTCTCCCCGTGCATGCGTGGGTTTTCTCCGGGGACTCCGGCTTCTTCCCACCGTCCAAAAACATGCTTCATAGGTTAATTGGTCACTGTAAATTGTCCCTAGGTGTGAATGTGAGTGTGCATGGGTGAGTGATTGTGGCCCCTGCGACAGACTGGCGACCAGTCCAGGGGTGTACCCTGCCTTCGCCCATGAGTAGCCGGGTTAGGCTCCGGCAACCCCGTGACCCCGAAAGGGATAAAGCGGATTGGAAAATGAATGAATGAATGAATGAATGAATAATCAAGCGCCATCAGTCATGTTTTATGTCAGATACTGTGCCTGTTAATGCATGATTTTAGTAATGACAGCCAAGAAATGCTTATCTGTTCATCTGCTTGTTGTTCTTAGATGGTGTTGCAAAAAAATCTAGCAACAAATAAAGGATGAACTTTTCTAACATCAAAGATGTTTTCCTCAAAGAACAGCATGTGTGGTAACCACACAGTCTGGTAAAGCACTTTTCTAGCCTCCATTGGCACAGCATCTTCTTCATCCGTCAGCACTTTTCTGTGTTTATTTGTAACCCTTGTGCCCCGATGAGGAAGTCATGGAAACACTATGGGAGTGACATGAAAAAAAGGCCCAACTGGCAAGTTTTTCCATCAGCAAATAAAAGCACAAGCTTTTGAGCTACAGCTGCCCGACAGGGGCAATAGTTGGAGCCATTAAGCAGTGACAATGTAGATAGAAGGGGGCCAATAGTGATTCGATCTTCACTATCCTCTAAAGCCAGATTTGAAACAAAAGCGTACTTAATTTTGACTGTTTATTTAAAGGCTCCTATCAAAATGTTAGTTTTCCAACAAACTTTGATTGAATTTTCAATAAATGTGTGTAAAGATTGACAGTGTTGCTCAGTTTATCAGAGCTGACATCCTTATTGAGGCCTGGCATGATTGAAAGTGTGTCCAGGGGGACTGCTGTGTCTTAGAGAGATCAGAGAGCATTCACAAAAGCACATCTAAAGCAAACTATTTTTACTCACTTGGCCCTGATCTCTTTTCCTGCAACACTTTACAATTATGTCTGTTTGGGTTGGCCTCTGTAAGGCGTTGTGAGCCATGCTCAGGCTAATGGGGATCTGTACCATGTCACCACTAATTCATTACAGCTGAGAATTTAAATGAGATTTTATCAAAGAAAATCGTGATGCAAAATGCAGTGTTTGCAAAATACATGACTCGCTAAGCTTTTTTTTTTGACAATTTCTACTTTTAACATTAAATAACAAACATGTCATTACACAAAAAGCAGTGGAATAACCTTATTGTTCAAACGTTTTAAAAAAATATATATGTGGGTGTATAGAAACACAGGAAAAAAAAGTAGCTTCATCATCCTTCAGCCGATCCCATTAAATCCCATAGAAAGAACCAACTATTACTCAATCCGAATTTGTCAGGTTAACCTTTGCATCTTTTTTTAGCATGTTCTTGACAATCCTTTTTTTCATATTTCTTTCTGTAGTGCAAGCTATTAAAGTTTTAAACTGACCAATCAAATGTCTCAGTTAAGGTATATGGTCTCACACCAAATGTTAAAAACGTTTGGTTGACAGACTCATCCAAGCTCGCTTTCAAGTGTGTGGACTTCAAACAAGCTCACACCTGATAAGTGAGAGTGGTTGTCATAGAAATGTGGAATCAGACCGACTCAAACTTATCACTGCTTACTGACAATTTCTGGTTCCAATATGGCGATGTCCATAGTGCAAATAAAATAGCAACTGTATTGACTTCATTTTGATGGAACTGGAACTAAGCCATTTTCTATTGGTTAGTCGCAGTCACTCGGTCCAGTTCTCATGTACAGTCAATGATTTGGACTTTTTGTCTTCCCCTCCTAGCTTCATAGTGTTGTCTAAAATGGTGTAGAATGCCTTTAGTTGGCAGTAGGTATGAGATGCTTACACTGTGAAGCTTCCTTTGGTTTTGCTGAGACCAACAGCTAGAGGTTCCACACCTGAGGAAAGTTTTTTTTAAAAATCTTTCTCTTTTATGAATAGAACTGTTTTAAATATTTTCATATATATTTTCTTTTGATTAGTTGTTTGACTGATGGCATTAATTCCATAAAATGTTTCTCAAAAAGGGCTTGATACAATCACATTGACATGCTTTTTTGTTTTTAAATTTGGACTTTTTTTTGTTTGTTTGTTTGTTTTCTAAAATATATTATTCTGTTAAAAAAATCACCCATTTTTTGTGATACATTTGTTTTTTCTTTGCGAGCAGAAACACAGTAAAATAAATGAACTATTACAAATATTATTGGCTATTTCATTGGTCCTTACCTATATGGTTATTAGCTGATAATACGAATTGCATTTTCGATCAGCTTTTAAAATGGATGGACAAGAGGCACAAAAAAAAAACCACAAATTCATGCAAATGATGTTAAAGTTACAGGTTTCTGTTTATCTCAGAGAAACACTCATACTAGCAAAATTCTTGTGAAACTTTACCTTTGTTAGAATTGTCCCCAAGTCATTACAATGTTTCAAATTGCTGCAATAATCTGCTAGATTAGAGACTTTGCAGACTAAAAACCTGGCTAAGGAGCAATAAGATTAACTTCTGCCTATTGATGATCTTGGCATATTTTTACCTTTTTTGTGAAGAGACAATTAACTTCCAGAGTCCCATTCAAATAAACAAATGAATTAAACTAAACTAATGAATGACCAACTCACTACTGTTTTTTATTGATTTTCCAAATCTTTTCAAATGATTTTTGTGTCTTATAATTGGTTTTACCTTTTATTTTATTCATTTGAAACTCAAGTCTATTGAGAATGTTGTGCTGCAAATAAGTATTCTTGTTTTTGAATGCAACAAAAGACAAAAGCTTGTGGGTCTCAGTCATTATAGAACCGAAACAAGTGAAGGTGCAGTAGTTTGACCCTTTTCCTCAAAAAAAAAAAAAAAAAAAAAAAAAAACTGGGAAAACTGGAAACAAGAAAGTCTCAGTGTTATTTTATGTACGTTTTACTGTCACCTAATAATATCACCAAACATCTGTTACTGAAAAGCACAAGACTACATAGCTTTATCACAAAATTAAAGGACATCATAGTTTACTTAATTCATATTTTCAGCTTGCTTGCAAATGTATTTTGTTGTTCTCCTTCCTATTAATGATCAGAGGCAGATGAGGGGTCAGCATAGCTTAGTGAACAGTTTTTAAAAAAGAGTTCATCATCTTCATAGAAAGCATTCATACAGTCTGAATGCAGCAAAGCATTTTAGATCACTAGCTACGCTCACACCACCCTGGGAAATGACGTTCTAGCGGCTGCTTTTAATAAAAGTCTATCTTAATGCGTGTAAATGCACATTCAACACTCTCACCTTCACTCTTAGCTACACACATTTTTAAGACCTGGTTGTCAGGTAGCACGTTATTGCTGCTAAACATCCTCTTCGTAATTTTCTTATATTACCTCTAGACTATATTCACTAAAAGACTGAATATTTTTAATAGAAATTAAGGAAACGACAACTGCAATAAGGAGATTTAGAAAATGTGAAACGGGAGTCTTGAGTTTAGGTAAGAAAACAGAATTGAACCCCTTTTTGTGGCAAAGCCTTTCTCAGCCACTTCTGCTTACAACAGGAGGAACAGCAGATTATGGTCTTTCACTGTCAAATCCCACCCATTAAAGAGGCAGTCACTTCTTAATTCATCCCTGATGACGGCGCTTAAACCCTTTACTACTCTGTGGGAATCCAAATTCTTTGTAGAAAATGATTTCCTTTTTTAAGTCTCATTTGTAATGGAAAAATAGTGAGTATCAACAGAGGAAGAACAATTTGAGAGGAAAAAAAATTGCAACACAAAAAATATAATAATTAAAAGAACAGAGCTGTAAGTCTTTCTCCTGGTGATTGCAGGTGTTACTTTATTTCATATTCTTATTCAGTGGAACCACATAGACGCTCAGAAAGCAAATATGCCAAACGGTGATTGAGTCATAGAGAGACCATCTCTCATTCTGCCACTACTTGTTGTAGCATCAGCGTGACTAACAGCAGGGCTGAATGTCTTTTGTCAGTAAATGAGAGTTTAATATGTTGCACCATGGAGATGGGATGTAGAGCGTGTGGCCCCTGCTGTTTCTTTTATCAATGTCTTGCCTTGTCAAAGGCAGCGCCGTATGAACACTCACCCCCCCTTTTCATCTGCAGTGACAAGAGCCTGAAGGAGCACAAACCTCACACCTTTATGAAGGCTTCTTCAATTGCATTTTTATGTACAGTCATGGGGGGGTTGTGGCACTTAAAGTTTCCTAAAGGTGTAAATCTCCATTAACAATGCCAGTGATGGAGAAGGCCATTTGTCTTTTTTTCCCATTAAGGACAATGAAGTATTATTGAAAAATTAATGACTTACCATTGTTTCCTGTTTTATTGAGGTCAAAGCACCAGTGCACAGATGTTATGTTTGAAAAAGACCTGATGATTATACATTTCATTTGGGAACAATTTCAGACTTTCTTTAAAAATTCACAGAGTCTGACAACTACGTTTTCAAATGAAAGATGTATTTAAATTAAAATGCAGACATCTGGGATCGGAGCTGTACTTTTTCTTTATTACCGTTTCATCCTCCTTACTGTTCTTGCACATCTCTTTTTGCCTTCAGATCACCTCCTCCCACTTCACTTTTCATGTCTGGTTCAGTGTCACCTCACCCATCCCTGCCGCTTGTATAAAGGAGGGGCTTACTTTTACTCTATTCCTTCTCTACCACTTTTGCACCAAACCGGGGGTGTCAAACTCCAGGCTTTGAGGGCTGGCTTCCTGGTGATTTCCAGAAGCCATATTGGCTGTTGATTACCTGGATCAGGTGAGTTCAGTCAATAAGGAGCTTCAGTGGCAGGTTAGTTGGAAAACATAATGGATACCAGCCCTCGAGGCCTGAATTCTGACACCCCTGCACCAAACATGTTTATTAGTTATATTATATAAAACAGATAACCTGTAACCTAACTTTGTTTTCTTGTAAAACATCAGAATGAATTACCTGCCTGTCAGTCATGTCACAGCTTTCGATTCTCAGACACATCTTTTTATGATTCAGTCTGACCACGAGTAGACTCAGATTGAGTCTCAGTTCTCAAAGCAGTCAGCGAACATGAAAACTGCCATTCAACGCTTTGCTTTTCCATCCAGACGAAAGAGCCCCAAAGAATTTTGCTGCGATCTGAATTCTCTGACACGTTCTTTCACATCCGAAACTGTTACAGCATTGACTCAAGATTTCTCCTGTAGACCAGCTTAGCCTGCTTCCTCTGTGTCACTTGTCACCTTCTTAACATTTATCTGATGAGGCAGAAAAGTACATTCCCTACCTGTCCAAAAGTCACCTCTACTTTGAATTAAGTATCCTGTCTTTTACTTGAAAGTCGGCTAATGTTGCCTGGATTTGTCACCTGTCAGAGACAAAAAAATGGGAACTTGTAGAATGGAGCAGACTTATGATAAACCTTTGTCTTCAGTCACACAGATACTTGGAAAGAAGAAGCTGGTTTACAATTGGTTAATCAATAGGGGGAAGAAAAAAGGCTTATGGCTTCTGTGTGACCAGGATGGGACCATTGCTTAGAAACAAGCAGTCAGCCATACTGCATAATTGCCGTAACACATATTGATGTCTGTTTTCTGTCTTGTAAAGCATTACACTGTTTTCAGTTTTGCCAACATTGTGGCAAGGTCTTTTGAGGAACCTCACACACGTCTAAAGATGCTGCATGGGTGACTTCAGACAGTGCTGTTGACCAGTATGTCCTTTACCATTAACATCTGAGATGTCGCCAGTGACACCAAAATAACCCACGCTCTTTGACATACTGAAACTCTGAACATTTATGCAATCAACAAAAATCAGCTGATCTTGTCGTGGAGAAAAGTGGCTTCTCATGTTGGCTCTACATCAAACTAACTTAAATGAATCTGCAGGCTCAGAGAACCAACAGCATTCTCAGGACAACAGTCTCAGGACTTTCGTTTTTTGAAACAGCACCTCCTTGCTTTGGGTGCCGCTTAATCGATTTTCTTTTAATTATTTTTACGATAAATGTTACTAAGGTTGAAAATTGGATATGTTTCATGCATCATTAACTTTATTGGTTATGACTGATTATTTCTAATGTCTTTCTTACTGATGAACTATGCATTTTATTTTAACCCTTTAGGTGCCAGGGTTTTTAAGTAGAAATATAATCCAGGACATGTAGAGGCTTGCAACTTTTGTCTGGAGAATCCAAACTGATTTATTTTTATTATTTTATACAACTGCTGATAGAGTTGATCCTGGAATTTTCTAAGCTCCTGAAACTTATCAGAAATTGAGAATATTGGGATCTGAAGACAAAGATTGAATGATGATGAATAAATGAAGGTTTCCGTCTCTTCATGTTGCTCTTTTATAAGACTTTTTTTGCTAAACGTTTTTGCTGTTTTACCATGACCCAGAGTGAACCTTGCCATTCACTGAAGACAGTGGACAGACCTCAAGAGGCGTCTGTGTACCTCAATGAAGTACAGAAAATTAGTGAGTGAATTCACCTTGTTTGTTGTGCTTTTCCTTTGATGGAAGGTTCCTGAGCACTTAATGTTTTTTCTTTCCTTTAAAGCCTTTCTGTCGCCTGATGGCTTTGGGACTGTTTATATTGGCACCGTAAAAGGAAGTGTTACTGGGTAAAGATAAGGTGGATTTTATTAGTTTAAGAAGAGTTTGTGGTCTCTGTGGGGACCTAAAAACACTCAGAAAGAAATTGTATCTTTATCACAAAAGTGCATTTTATGCAGCTTTAAACCTTATTACAGTTAAAGCCATCAGATAAAACCGCAACACAAATGAAGGGCTGACATGTTGGTCTGAACTTTAAGGAGAAATTTCTCTCGGGGAAAAAGTTTGATTGATGTTTTATTGATGGGTCAATTCTAAATTCTCCTTTGGTGAAACTATATATATATTTTAAATTATAGATGTCAGAAAGTTTGTGTCTTCTTCACTTTTCATCTTCTGTGTTTGTGAAGGCAAACCATTGATTTTATAAACATACTTTAGAAATCTTGGAAAAGCAAGAAATGAGGTAAAGTCAGATCATATATGACAAATCAGTTTTCAAAAGAATGCATACTTACGTTTCTGGAAAAAGTTGCAAAAAAAAAATAAAAGGAGATATCTAAAAAAAACTTTACTTAAGGTAAAATCTACAGTATTATGTACAAGGATTTAAATGTATACAAAACTAGAAATATACAATGATGTACAGATTTTTTTTTCTCAGGTTGCCATTTAAGAAGCCAAACTTAAGAGTAATCTTCAGAGGAACTGTTGTTCTAAAAACTTTTGTCGTTTTAAGTCCACATAATTTCACTGAGTATATTTAAATATATTTTATTTTCCTTTAACTAAACTCTGGATCCTCTCAACTCAGAAGCAATCCATCAAAGAAATTCACCTCTACATATTCGAATTAAAAAACTAAAGTTAAAGAACTTATTTTGTAAATCTAGTGAAGATGGTCAGACACATGAGTATGTGAGGAAACAAACTTTAAATGTTGTTTATAAAGGAATGAGACAATATTTGTTGGAATAAAATCCTAAATATATATATATCTACTCTGTCGGACGGTAAAGTAACTGTTTGAAGCAAACAGCTTACAATAGACATGGTTTGTTTAACCATGTTTTCCCAGCAAATGTTAATTTAAAAAATACCAGTAGTTATATAAGGATTTTCTGTGTTCAAACACCCATGAAGCATAATGTCTTTAATCAAAAAGAGCTCTGAACTTGTAAATAAATTCCCCCTTGTGTAAGGAAAAACATAGATTTTTACTTCTTCTCTGACCTGCAAGCAAAAGAGAGGCAATCTTTGTTTTTTTTAATTACATAATCATGAGACATAGTGGACTCACGTGAAAAAAAAAAAAAAAAACATACTCATTTAATTTAAAATAGTTTACTAGTTTGTATTAGTCTTAAAATGCAAACTATTATTATTTTTTTTTTTTTTGGTCCAAAAGTTCCACGTGAGATCAATGGAGGGAAGCTGTTTAAAAAAAAAAAAAAAAAGAAGAAGCGCTTTCACGTGCCCTGATGGTGACGTGACGTGTGACTGCACTCAGTTTGAGTTGGCCCAACTTCTCAAAGTCTTGCCTTTCCCGTAGGGATGTGGGGCACAAAAGACCTCCGTGAAGAAAATTAACATTTTCCACAGTTCATTGAGCTTATTTTGATGAATCAAAAGATGCAACTGAGTCATTTTCATACACGGTGGCAAAGCTGACTAGGTACACGTTTAGCAGTAGAGCTGCATTCACAGCTTCTTTAAAAACCGCTGAGAAGGATGTGACTTTACTGTGAACAGGCTTTGATGTAAGTTTACGGAATCCATACTGGAAGGAAAAAAGAATGGAATAACAGGACCTCTGCTTTGCCTTATATAAAAAAAAAATCATATGACAAAAATGTATGCATTTGTTGCCAAAACAGAGAAAAAAGCAGTTAAGTAAAGATTGATAGTGCTTTTCTTTTTTTTTTACCTTCTTTAATCCTTCCGTACTTTTAAAATATTAGAAGTTCTACATCTATCAAGGTCTGCAGGATTGCCTGGATCAAATGAGCATTTCAAGCTGTGCAGAAATAAACTGGTTAATTACAAAAAAAAAAGAAAAAACAACGTCCCAGTCTTGCACAGGCTTTAAAGCCCCACTGCAATTATCTTTTAATCTATTTTAAAGCATCCCCGTTGGTATTATATTTATGATTATCCTGTTTTTAGGCAAAATAAAAAAAAAAGAAAAACTAATTTTTTAAGGCATTGTTTTGCCTCTGGGTTGTGGGCAGGACTGTGGCAGGGAGTAAGCCAACCTTTATTTCCCATCAACCCTTTATTTAGCACTCTCCTTCGCTTTCTTACAGCCCCCTCATGACCCCAACCTTACATTAGCGATGCAACAAAAATAGGGAGCAATATTGGAGCTATCCATCTGTACAGTTTTAAGTCAGCTTAGATGTAGAAAATTGAGATGCACATGGATCTATTTGTCTGTAAGTGGATGCAACGAAATGAAGCAGAGGAGGATGTGCCGTGGCCTCCCGACTGTAGCACCTTCATAACTTCTACAAACTTTTTCCAACTGCATTTTTCATCTGCTCATGATTTACCATGATTTGAATAAACTCAGAAATACAATTTTAAGTTTAATTTTCTTTTGTCCTGCATCATGAGGAAATAAATGCTAAAAGAACATGTTAAAAACACAAAAAACACAATTAAAAAAAAAATATGTCTTTAACACACAATCTACAAAACAATAAGAAGACAGACACCAAAGACATGGAAAATCATCTAGTTTGTCCAAGGTTTAGGCATTCTGGCATGAGCACATTCACTTTCTGCAAGGCTGGTGTTTGTTTTTTATTTATGACAAATGCAGAACATTTTACAGTCTCAAAATATTGCTACCAATAAAAAGTTGTTCCTATTAAAGGACCGTTTAAAAAGTCAAGGCCAGAGTGGTTTAACTGGATGGCTTTCATTTCACGGTTCATACTCTCAATGTGATTAATAAAGAAAATGCTGTTGAAGAGGGAGAGAAAAGCTGTCATTCAGTCCTATCGTTCTTGTGTAGTAGGGACGGAATAACCCAAGGCATTAGGAATTGTTGTCAATCACAGTGGGGGAAACCAAGTAAATTTGCAACTCCTCTGACAACTTCTCATCTGGTCTGACTATTTCTCCACTTTGCGGGGAATAAGATGAGCAGTTACAAGAGCTGGTATTCATGAGCACATCAGAAGAGCGGCGTCACACTAGCATGACGATAGAGGAAAGATACATACATACAAGGCTTTTCTTGTCTCTCATTTGCCCTTTATTCACTTTTGCGGTTTCATTTATTCAATTTTAACATAATTGACTCAATAATAAACCGGTGGTTCCTCTGAGAGCTAATTTAGATAGTGCCTCTTTGACTTACCCTTTCAACCTCATGGGCTGCAAGAAGATCCCTCAGAAATTCTGCATGGGCAAAGTGTAAAAGAATATGCAGTTTTTTAAATAGTAAAATAGAGCACACAAAAAAAGAAATGTAAATTCATACATTTTAAAATTGTGTTAGGACATTGTCTCTGCAGACAAGGGGATGTAGTTTGAAGGTCACTAAGATCAATTTGACTAAAAAAAAAATGTAACTCTAATTTAACCAAAATACAACAATAACATTAAATACTGAAGCCAAATATCTTGTTCTTTGAAGATTTTCAAACATGTATACATGATGGTTAATATTTCGTTGTACAGGAAGGGGAATCCACTGTGATGCCACCATCTTATCTCTGAACCGCTGATGCCACTTCTGCACCTGCCAGGGTGCTCGCTAAATTTAACAAATAAAAAAAAAAAAGTGTCACCTCAGTGCCGCAGAAAAGCTGTCTCTGTGGTGAAAACTGACAGAAGGAAGTTTTACTTTTTTCAGGATTTCTTTTTTGTTAATGTTGAAAAAGAAAAAAATACGTTTTTTCTTTCTCCACCTCAGAAAAACTAAAATTCTTAAAACTAAAAAAAAAACAAAACAAATTGGTTATTTAAAAACATGTTTTTAAGTTTTAAATTTGACTCTAAGGTTCATTGATAAATTTAGTGTTGTGTTCTCTTTTATTCCTCTAAAAGACTCACTCCAATTAAACTGGTGTTTTTGATGTTTTTAACATATTCTTGTGGCATTTGTCTCAGGATGTAGACCATACATAATACAAATTAAGATCAAATCTGCATTTCTTAGTATTTCTTTATTCAATTAGTTGTAAATCAGGAGCAGACTTAAAAAGGCTGTTGGAAAAAGTTTGTAGCAGTGACGTAAGTGCTACAGTAGGTGGGCCGCTCCCTGTTCCACTCCATTTCATTGCATTGCCGACAAACAGATCTACCACATTTAAGAATAAGAGAAGAATAAGTTGCATCGAAGTATTAGTCACAGGAACAAAAAAAAAAAAAAAAAAAAAAAGAGAGCTTAATAAAGAAAAAAAAATACATGTATAAGTTGCTCTGGAGTATAAGTTACACCCCTGCTTCTACTTTGAGAAAAAAAAAAAAAAAAACCTGACTTATACTCCGGAAAATACAGCATGTTCGTCTTCATTTTCCTCGTCTGAGCTGGCATCTGACTCAAACCTGAGCTGAATGATTCCAATATTTCTCGTCATATTTGTTGCACCAGTAATATTAGGTTGGCGTCATGAGGGCCTGTGAGCTAGCAGGAGAGAGAAACAAAGGTATCATGGGAAATAATGGCGGGCTTACTCAGCATCAACAGTCCGGCCCACAACTCAGAGGTAAATATCTGATGAACTACTGTCACTCTGCAGAAACTATGTCCTAGAAAACAACACTTTTTAAAAATGTTGGCTGAAAACTGTATCATCATAATTAAAATACCACTGTAAACATGTTTAAACTAAATCAAAAGATGAGTGGAGTGGGATATGAAAGAGAAATTGTAATTTCAGAAGAATTTTCGACAGTTAAAAACAGCTCAAATCAATTCCCCAAAATATTTGTACTTGAATAAGTTAAAAAAAGATATAATCTGAAAAAATGTTCAACAAAATATAGAGCTTTTGTTAGCAGTCACCATGTCTAAAAAAACATCTTGAGACTTGTGCTTTTCTTCCACATTATTCCACATTAACAGTTTTATTTACACAATCATTTCAATTCAATTGTATTTATGAAGCCTAATATCACAACCGTCTCAATGAGCTTCACACTTAGGCACATTTAGGCAAAGAACATAAAGTCAGTCGTAAAAATATAAGCAATAGCTGGTTGCTAAACTAAACTAAACAGACTAAGATAAACTGGCCTTGCCCTTAGACCCTCCTTCTCAGTGAGGAAAAACTCATAAAAAAAACCCTATCTTGGAGGGAAAAAATAAGAAACCTCAGGGATGCCCACATGATGGAGGGATCCTCTCCCAGGACGGACAGACGATGTGATAATCAAATTCATTTTGTGAAATGTGCATCAAGCTGAAACATATCTACCTGCCAGTGGGTATTTTCCTCAAACTGAACATCTGCCCACTTCATATTATTATTCACTTGTTATACATGTTGTCCCTCTGGCAAAACCAAAGTGTTTATCAGAAAAAAGATATGAAGTTCAGCTGAAAAATCCATAAACTCCTTGTGGGAATAAATACATGATTAATACCCCTTTTGTATAGATATAGTTGACTCCCTGTAACTGCTGTCTTCCATGACTCAAGCTGCCCGCAGCAGATGAGACAGTATTCATGGAATTATTGGGGGGGATTCATGCTGCTTTGTTGTTTTTAACTTTGTTAGATCACCTGTCAGTTTGATGATGGAAGCTCCTCAAACTTCTGGGGTAATATTGACTTTAATTTCCATTTTCTCTTAGAGGCTAAAAGAGAAGGGGCAGTGACGTTGACGGCTGCAGTTTAGTACCATACAACTTTATTAACAGAAAAGTCAGTGCTTGATGAAGTGCAGGACGTGGTTAAGATTTGTCCCGAAAATATGATTGAGAGAGTGGAATGGAGAGTCTGTTTAACTTTGCTGAATTAGGGACTTTGTGCAAATGTCACCAAGCCTCAGAACTTCCCAAGCAGCCTAACTGGAAACGGCACTGATACACTGCTGACCATATGGCTCCTGTAATTAATTGTGCATATTAATTTTTGGCTTGCCCTCAGTGTCTTCACAGTCACTTATGCAATAACTGATCCCTGTGAAGAAC
This sequence comes from Adrianichthys oophorus, assembly GCA_036245035.1. NCBI lineage: Eukaryota > Metazoa > Chordata > Actinopteri > Beloniformes > Adrianichthyidae > Adrianichthys > Adrianichthys oophorus. The sequence continues at coordinate 12,108,946 of BSAI01000162.1, read as the reverse complement.
TATTTTCCCTAGCTTTTCATTTGAATTGATGCAATGTATACACGATCATGTGGCGCCGAGATTATCACCAAAGCAGGAGGCCTGATTTCATTTACAACTCCATTGGGGTCAGATTTGGTGCAAGTCCTAATCTTTCATCAACATATCGAATAAACTAACAAAATAGAAGTTTAAGCATAAACTACTGCCTTTGGTGACAAAATAACTTCATGTTATTGTAGTGGCAGATTTAAATGTCACATTTCAAAAAGATGCATCCAGATTTTATATTCTTTAAGCACACAAAAAGTTTCAATGTCTAAATGTTGTTTTTGATTTTATGTGGGGCGGGCTTCCAATTTATGGATTTGAAAGCACTTTGCAAAAACATGATGAATTTACTCTCCAAAACACCCATCCTGCTGTGTACAATTAAGAAAAGCTAATGATTACATAGCTAACAATAAATGTCAGCACAATGAATTCAAAGCCAAAACAGGTAAAGACTCAGTCACAGCTGCCCTTGTGGGTGGAAACGAGGCAGATGGCCAACACACAAAAAAAATCAAGGTCGTAGGCCGCTCGGTGAGCCTGTGTAGAATGAAATCTTCATGCACAGTTGTATACAACACGTGAGGGTATCTAGGTGAGATGTAGGCGGGTCATATGGATGTGTCATTTTTTTCACCCCCTTGAACCCTGTGCAAGGAGCCTGTTAGTGCTGTTCAGCTGATAATCGAGTGCTCCTTGTTGTGCAGCCTGACTCTTAGAAATGGGAAAATAAGATAATCGGATTGTAATTTGTGCGCATTTGTTAATAAGGAGCCAGTTTTGGCACCTAACCAATGACGAGAGTAATAGCATAGTATGACAGCATCACCCATACGCATGTGATAAGTGCGTGCAACCATTTGCCTTAGAGAAACTTCACTTACCTGCTGCTTCTCTCCCGGACAACCCAAAAACCTGCAGCACCCCCGCATGGGTGCATGTCACAAAGGGTTAAGTTTGCAGTTTGTGTGGAGATGCAGTTTTTGGATTTCAGCTCTACAGTCACAATAATCATTCAATGCTTTTTTATTTTTTTTTTTACCGTGCTTTTTAAATTATATCCTTTTGTCCCGCATAAACTGTGGCAGATAAGGACAGGAGAACATACTTTCTGTCCACACAAGCTTTGAGGTCTGAGGCAGAGTTTTCTTCAGGTATTTATTTATTTGGTTGCGCCCCCAACCAAATGTTAAGAAATCCTCAATTTTCACTTCATGTATGCCAGAAGACAACAACCAGCAACATCTTTGTGGACTCTCTGAAACCTAACAGTTTGAGCTACTGCCATTGGGAAAATACTTCAGGATAGACCGTTGTAGCAGCAGGAGCAGAAATTATTTTGTACTTTAGAGCTGTGCCTTCACAAAACTCTTCCTCAATCCCACATGATCCCGGTATTACATATGTATGAACAGCAGTGGGAATTTTCTCACATACCCAGCGGACTCACTTCCCTTGACTCAAAAGATTGCAGCACACTTAGATTAAAAAAAAACAAAACATTTTGACCACATTTAATTGTTCAATAGAAATCACTTTCAAAATTGTATTATAGTATTTACTGAGATATTTTATTCCAAGCGAATCTGTCAATCTACTCAGTCTGCTAAAATATTATGCACAGATCCAGACGTACTTTTGGTTAAGGTTCACCGTTTAGTGAAAATAAAGCTATCATAATCAATCCACTGGGTTTCATGAAATAAGGTGTTAAATTTTGCATCACATTGTTTCCTTCAGGATCAAAGACTGAAAGCAAGAATAATAGTCTAAGAGCAAAAGTTTCCAAAACAGCTTAGGATAAATGTTGAGGCAGCTCTCTGATGGCAGATAGATTTATCATTTCCGCCTCACACTGCAGTTGCTAAAGTTGGGCTGAGTTAAGCTGGATGACCCAAACACAATTTTCATAAATATTATGTGTGCCTGAGTCTCCCCGGCTTCAAATAATTGTGTCTTTTTTTCTTTTTCCTCCAACAGCTCATGTGCAAATAAATGCACTTTTTCTGACATTATTTTGAGGAATGGATGACATTATGTTAAAAATGATACATATGTGAACAATGTTCAGTTGAATAATAAAAAAGTCAACCTAAATAATGAAAAATAAATAATTCTAAAAGATTATTGTGATCAAAAAGAAATATTTTTTTGATGTTTTTACTTTTTTTCAAAACTAAACTAATAAAATATAAAGCTCATCATGCCGTGAAGCTGTTTCCACAACTATTTTAAATTAACCTAATCAATATATTTGATTCTCTGGCATTATCAAAGCCACATCTTACTACAATTATTAACAAACCCAAGATTTCCTTAACAAGCTCGTTCTATTTAAGCCTTTCTTGTGTACAGCCTCAGGGTTAGATTTCTCCTCTAATTTGTTGTCCAGATGAAGTCTTGGATAGACATTGTTGACCATGACAAATCCCTCCTGCTCCAGAGGGATGATCAGCTCATTCTAGCTATGAAACTTCAATTCCTTCTTTTTTCCCGTATTTACATTATGTATTAAGACGCTTATATACACGGAAGCCAAAAACGGCATATCCTACCCTTTTTTTGGACAGTTTTCTCATGATAGCGACATTTACTATCTCGTTATCATGAGAAAACAAATTGTGTTTTTGTCACTGTCTCCCTTTCTTGCACTGAGACTCTGAGAAGTCTCTTTATTTTGTTGTTACTGTGGGCTGTAACCAACACGCACAGTTTAAACCAACAACTCTCAACAACAGCAAAAGAAAGAAACCCCAAACATTGTTTTATTTGTCAATTTTTAATTTAATGGAGCAATTAGTGGAGCTATGCTCCTCAATCATCTTAATTCTTTCTCATGCACCGGCTCCTTTATTTGCCATATTCAGCAATAAACTGAATCATATAAGCTCAAAAACTTAGAACCCAGGGCCAACAACCGTCTCTCCCTGGTCCGTTCACTGAGCTCCTGACATTAGCGGAACCAAAACAGGCACCCAGCCCAACTCAGCCCCCTACAATGCTTTTTTTTTTTTTTTATTCTTCTACAATTTACAGCAAAACAAAGTGGGTTTTAGGGAAAAAAAAGTCAAAAACAAGAATGACAGATTGATTTATAATTGATCAATTTAAATGTGGTCTAACTCAGTTTAGGATTGTGCGGTTGTTTTTGGTAATTAGCAATGTTCAAAGCAGTCAATGTCATTAAGGAGAAGATTGGTACGGCTACAACTGCATCGGCGGCTGCAGTTCAATGAGTTTCATCAGTGACCAGATGAGGAGATCAGGCCATGTACGCGTTACAAAATGATGCACAGAGGTACAGGCTAGAAGGACTGTGTGCCACTTGTGACTTAATCTTTTACCCAAAAAACAAGGTTTCTTGTGATAACGAGATGTACTGCCTCGTTTGTGAGAAAAAAAAAAAAGAAGGGTAGGCAGTTTTTCACTTCTGTACAAATACCTTGTTTAGGAGAATTGTAAGGAAAGGGGCAGGTGATGTATGATATTTTTTTCTAGATGAATTATCTTTGAGCTGCAGGTTCAACAAGTTTGCAATTTCAGTTATTTCAATGCAGAGCTAACTAAACAGAGTGAAAGCATCTCCCACTTACAATAGCCGGAGCAAGAAGAATAGCAAGAACTCTACCCCAAAAGATGCCCAGACTGCAGTCTTTCCCTTCCTTTTACAAGCACCATGTTCAGTTGTGGGTATTTGCCTTTCTTTCAGTTTGTGCTAAGGTTTCTTCAACTCTTTGACTACCTGTGCTCGTATGGTCACAAATGTCAATTTGGGCTCTCATTTTTGAATACACTGGGCTTCATGGTTAAGATGAGCTGACCAAAAAAAAGTAGACTGTTTCAGAAAACAAACTCTGGCGAACAACCTTCAAATGAAAACACCTATAGTTTTAATGAAATTGACAGGACTCTGAGTTGTGTTTTAAGACATCCAGGGGGAAGTGAGGAGAACACAGTCCCCTGAGGTGTTTCTGTACTGTGGAGCACCAGCTTAGCCACACCAACCCTCAGCCCTCAGTCTTACAAACTGTAACTCCATTGTCAGGTGGTAAATAATATAAAAGAATCTTGAGGCATTCATTTGTATTTTCTACCCGTTCTCACACAGCAGTGCAGGCTCAGAGTACTAAAAGAAACAGAGAGATCACAGAATGTGATGCTTACACTTCTTAGTGCTTTTTCCGCATAAGAGGGAGCTCATAGATGAGGACATCTTCATTTCCACCCCCAGGCCAATTAGAGCCTCATAATTTGGTGTACATTCAAGAGCAGCTTATGTTATTGCTTACAGTGGCTCAGTGTCATCCCACATTGAGGTGGAATGAAAGTGCATACAACCTCGGTACAGCCTGAAACACTTCAGAGTACAGTTGTTATCTATAATGTATTGTTTTACCACTCAACTAATGCATTGCATCTCCAAGAAATGTGATAAACAGCCTAAGGGCCCTCGCTCTACCACATGTTCATCTTTTATTCTCAACATATTCACTTTAAACAAGTTGGTTATTGTAGGCGCTGTACTTTTAATCAAACCTGTGGCCTTGCATTCAAAGCGTAAGACAATTATTATATTTTTATTTTCGAGAGAACCTGAAGAGTTAGATGAATGTGAGAATCACTACCTGTGAAATTGTTATGATGCCCTTCATTTGCTGCTACTTTTAATGACTTAATTTATCTACATCCCGAAGGTATGGGGTGACCCGTAATTGAGGTTTACCATTTGCAATTTTTTTAAAGGGGCTAATTATTATGCATTAAGCAATCCGTTGCCTGAGTCACCTGCTGTGTCATAGGGCATTGTGTTAAATGTCCTTGAATGACGAAATAGATTGCATCATTACAATGCTTTCTCCTCTCTCTGTATATAGAAATGCAAAAGTTACTCTTTCACTATCTGCATAGGAGTTTCATGCTGCTCCCGAGGGGTGGGGGGTGGGTTCTGCTTTTCTCTCAGTGTTCAGGGTTTGATAGGACTTCTGGTACTGCAGCAATACCAGGCTGGAGCATCGAAGGGTAAAAAACAACAGGAAATTTTCCCTGTTATCAGAGTGACAGATATTCAGTGCTGTCCATCTATGTCCAACCGAAAAAGTTTCCCATTGTGGCAAAATTACACTAAACTGGGGCAGCTGTAAAGCGGTTGACCTCTGATCAGAAGCTTGGAAAAGTGTCTTTGTGCAAGAGACTGAACCCCACATTGATCTTGCAGTTACAGGTTGGCACCAGTGTAAGACAGTGGAGCCAAGCATCAATGCATGCACGTAGGCGAATGAGGCTGTGATTGTTTGGTACTTTGGGCCTTAAAGCAAGGTAGAAAAGAGCTAAAAGTTAAGCATTTACTTTTTTACATATGTTAATATTGACTTACTAGAAAAAGCTATCAGGCAGAGATAATTGTTGTTGCACTAAAGATGTTGCACAAAAGGTCGATTAGTGCATTACATTTACTCCTTTCTCGTTTACTGTCTTTGTTATTGTGTTTTGTGTATTGTCTCTAACGGAAAGCGGTACATGTTGTCCTCACTGTTTAGACTGGAGCTTAAGAGAAATGGAATTTCGATTTCTATGTATGTGAAACATTATAGATATTGACAATAAAGTTTACTTTGACTTTGACTAATGTCAGGATCTCAGAAATGAAATATTTCATTCAACCCTTGAATTAACTTTAAAATCAAATGATTGCTTAATTGTTGGTAAAGTTCTGTTGTTTAATCCTTAAACATCGGAGATGTTGCCGGTAACATTCAAATTACACACACTATTTGACCACAGTGCCAGCTGTGGCAAGCCCTGAAAGGATAAGCCCAAAGGTGAACAACAACTGAGAATCAGCTTATTCTGACGCGGAGAAAAGTGGTTTTATATCGGTTTTATGACTTTATGCTTTTTGTCTCTAGAGTTCCTAGAGTTCTTAGATCCTCCGCGTTTACATGTTTACTCAGTTTTTTGTAGCCATGAGTTTCGTTTTGATTCTAATGTTTTTAATGAAAGAATCCTTCTTGTTACACATTTGGTTCTCATTACATGTTATCCTGAACTGAGTGATAGCTGTCAGATAGATGTGTGTCTTCCTATATTTAAAGTCTAAGAAGTTAGACACAGAAAACCAACAATGACATAATTGACAATTCTTTCATGAAAACTTGATTTGGTGAGATTACATTGGATTAAAACCCTTGTAAGAAAGTGCACCATAAAATGCACTTTGTCTCATATAGGAAAGGAAAAATATCTAAATAAATGTTTGATATGTATACACACACACATGTATGTCACAGACACTTGTATGCGTGTTCATGCTATTTACTCAGAGAATTCGTGTCGTAAAGCATGTTTAAACATCTACACCTATAAACTTAGCAAATTTGACTTGATGCAGCCTACTTAATACAGTTTTTTGTGAAGAGCTTTGGTAATAGTACTAAATCAAAAGAAAACTTGTTATGACCAGTGCAATCCATTAAGGTAATTGTCAGACCACCTTAAGAGTGAATGTGTAGATCCTGTATTGCTTTTGGTCTATTTTGGTGCTCCTGCATGTGTAGACGCATTTTTTAACGTTTCTTTTGTTGTTTGACTTATTTCAGACAATTCAACATTACAGAAAAAAAAAAAAAAACTTTTGAAATTGATTCCAATGAACAAAAGTTTTTTTGTCTTTTTTTTCACTAGACAAAAAAAGACTTTCCATGATTTTTTTATGCAGGTACATAAAAAAGAGGAGAAAGAACAAAACTTTCAAAGATTATATTTCTTTTTGTTTTCCCTGTGATTCAAGTTTTACAAAGCCTATGGGGAGAAAATGTGGCTTGAAACACTTCTATCTTAGAAAATGATTGAAGTTCTGCAATAAAGAGGTTTTTACTTCGTAAGAACGACTAATGAAAGGAAGGGATGTACCTTATCTCTGCCTGTACTCTCCTTCGCTTTTATTACAGAGGTAATTTGCATTTTAATTTGGAGCTTGAACCTCTGCTTAATAGAATTAAACTGAAAGACATGTTGACATGGTTTTTTGACTCCTTCAAGGCCTGCAAAGTACAGAAGGGGAGGAATCAGCCGGCTTGCGGCGAAGCATTTGGGTGGCAGCACTCGAGATAAGCCCAAAAGGTAAAACTGTTTGAACACCAATTTATGCTAACAAATCCTCCAAAATCCCTGCAGATGCAGCACTTTAACCTGTAAAATAACTTGCTTTAATGACAACACAAATCAGCGTTGAGACATACACAGCTGTTATTAAATTTGCATAGATCAAATGCTTTTGGAACACCCTGATCCCAAAGCAGGAAAATCTGCAACAATATAATATAATTAGTGTTAAATTTAAAGTAAAATCAAGATTAGTATTTATAACTTGTAAGCCTGTATCAACAAAATAATAAGTGGGAAATCTTAATGTTTGCAGCAACTTTAAGTGTCCTCCTCCAGTCAGAATTAAGCAAGACTAAAATAGTTCCAGATAATCCAGAGGTAAAAGGTCAAAAAACATTTTAATAAGTCCCTTATTGTACCCCAATACAGTTCAATATGGCTGACTCACACAATAGAAACACACAATAATTTAAGAAAAGGCTGTGTTAAGTCAAGCTGAATAATTGAGGGCATTAAAAAATAGGTCATGCCATAGCTTGATTTAAGCATTGTGTTGAAGTATAAAAGCTGTCTGGTTTGCTTCATGTTTTTATATCTAACATCAGCAGCCACATTGACTTTTACATTTATGTTCACATATGTAAGTGTTTGTGCTGCCTTGGCATATTTTTAATTGGGGAGATCAGTTTCGGCAGCCTCTCATATGGGCTTTGGGTTCTGGCAATGATACTCTGCCACCTCTTAAAATGAATTTTGTTCATAAATTCCACACTTTTCTGGTCCAAAAGGATCTTAACTGCTTTTACTTAACCAAACATCGTTCTTCACTTTTATTATGTTTTTATTATGTTAAACTTTTGTCAGAACGTGTCTTATTGTTACACAGGTCAATATTTTCTGGGTGGAAACATAACTTCAATGAACATTTCATTTTAGAAAATCATATTTTTCTATATCTTGTTACATTAGAATGGCTTTTTGGACATACAGGGAATCAAAGTACTTTGTGATAAACAACAGAAAGTTGTAATTTGTACCACATTGTAGATTTTTGAAAGTTTTAGTTCCTGTGTTAATGTAGATTAACTCTCTTCAAAGTTACTAATAAATTGACATAGTGAAGAAGATAACTGTTATGACCTCGGGCGAAAACAAGCTGCTTCTAGTTAACAACAGTAATGAACAAAAAGCACTTGACCCCCAAGCCTATTACACGCTGATCTTTGCTCACAGTAGATGCACCAAAACAAACAGGCAGACATGCAGAGTCACTGCTTTCTCAGCAGAAGGAGTAAACAAAGCCTTGTTCCTGTGCCTCTGCCCGGAAATGAATCCACTGCCAGTCGGTAGCAATACCAGCGTTTTTGCAGTCGAGCAAATCCTGAGACAACCACCCATGCTGGCTGTTATTGTGCCTGCAAACAGAGACATGCTTCTAGAAACTGTGAATGTAGACGTGATAGAAAGAAATGTGCACATAGAACAATCAGCTAGATTTTGCATCAGTCTTGAAAAATAATAGTTCATGTTCATTATGGACAAAAAAAAGTTGTAGTTTTTACAACATGTATTAATTTGACAACAAGTACTATAGCACATACTGTATATTATCATAATTTTGGTTAATTTCTACAAAAAGCAGTATTTCAAACAAAATACGTAAAAATGTTAGAAGTCCATCAAACACAATCATCAAACTTGCTTTAAATTAATTTGTGCAGTACATTCACCAGTTTTAATGGGGCGAGGGTGTCAAAAACACCTGAATAATAAGCACGAATGAGCTGTTTGGCTCAGGTGTTACTTAGTTGAACTCCTTAACTGCGGAACTTGTCTCTATCAGAGCTAAATGGCAACACGACATTGCACTTCTAAGGTTTTTCTTAGACTACTTATGGAGTGATACCTATAGAGAGGCAGTTTTAGAAGTTAGCCACTTATGACCAAATAAAAACACAGCTATTATTACAGACTAACAACTCAGTTGCATAGTAGATGTGTTCTATAACCCATTGTGATTATTTAAATGCACACTAAATGTCATCCAGGGGTGTTGATTTATAATTGTCCAAGTTTATGGCCTTAAGGCTTTTTCTAGAAGAAAGGAAATCATTTTAAATCATGAGTATGTCAGTAGCATTATAAATCTAATGCTAAACAAACATTTTATTTCGATGAATTCATCTGATATTTTCTTTTGTTTTTTCTTTTTATATTAACCATGGTTGTTTTGGACTGACGTACAGTATGTTTGGATGATAAGATGATTTGTCAAACTAATAACCTCCCCACTGCAAGATAGTCCACCTAAAGACTTGGAACATACTCTTAAAATAAGCAGAATGTTCTTCTTTTTCTACTTTCTATACCTGCCTCAGTTTATTAACAGTCATAAGTGATGGTCAGACCCCATGACCCCCAGCTGTCAGTGGGTGAGAAGGCAGGGCAGACTTCCGACAGTTCCAGGGCTCCTGGTAAAATCATTTATCAAGTTGGGCAAATATGTCTGAGACAAGCTCATTTATTTTCACTGTGAAAGTGGTTAAACAAAATCGCAGCACCATAACAACACCAGTGCATGTTTTGTTATCTAGAATAAAACGTAGATTTCAATGTGAGAATAAATGATAAAAAGAAAAATGACTACATATCCCAGAAACTGAAAAAACTTGTGAACAAATACAGATAAAAGTCAGTCTGGAAAATCTGCATGAGACAAATGGATTGTTTATTTAAGCCCAAATTTTGAGCTTTATTAGCTCAATCTGAGATAATACCTGCAAAATCACCAAATCCACAGTAATCACTTTTAAAACATGTAATCAGGATTTTTCTTGTGAAACAAATACTTTTTTTGATCATTAAAACAGTGAGTGCTCCCAAAATGTGAGCTTCTTTGCATGTTTTTTCCCCAAACAAAGAGACAAGTTTCATTTACAGACTGCTTCAGTTATCAAAGGTGTCAAGAAAAACTTTTTGACAGTCTAATTATACAGACATCAGTCGGCACGCTGTAGCATACTGTGAAAGGACTAAATAAACTAAAATAACAGGTTTTCTTGTCAGAACAGAGCCTTCATCTCCCTCTTTGCATCTGTATTTTCTCACAAAGTATAATAATACATAACTGATAACAGCTGAAAGAAAAGCTATGGCAGTAAATAGTCCTGTCATAGCTGTCAGGAGTCTAGGCAACAGTCAACAGGGCTATTTGCTGCTCTTTTGCTTGGAAAAAAGAAAAGGTTTCACCTTACTTTTTTTAGATTTAGACAATAACAATAACTCAGATTACTTCTTCTTTATTTTATTTAATATGCCTTCTTTTCTCTTTTAGTTAAAATTCTGCTCCTAATTCTCTGTGTCCATCGGTCAGATCCTTCAAGATCTAGAAATCTGTGTTGCTATTGAAAAACTTCAGTGTGGAACACAAAAAAAATGTGTTCACACAGTTTAAAGACAAAATGTGTCACTTTCTCCTTTTTCGCTTCTTGGTTAGCAAACGTGGCCAAAAGTGTCGTATCTGAAACATGTCTAAAACGTGTGTAAAATTTTCCATAAGCTCAGAAGAAGCTGCTATATTTTGGATCAACTTATGCCAACTGTTTAGGCATCTAACTTTGACCTCACTTGGGCATCAATTTTTAGTTCTTTTGTTGATTACGCCTTACGGATTCCACAAAAAAGTGCAGGAAGCCCACCACAAAATGTAATATTTGTTTATTCAAAACCACTATTGTCAAGTGATCAAGGAAGGAGCAGGTTACTTGGTTAAATGCTTCGTAATTAATTATTTGTGCACTAAGGCCATCTCATTTGTAATAAACATTTTCATGTTTTTCTTTTATAGTTATGCTAAAAGAAATTAATTTTATCTTTGTGTAAACTGTTAAGTTACAGTCCCACTCAAATGAAAAACTTTTTTTTGTTTCGTTTTTTTAAACATGTTCTTGTGGAATTTTTGTCATGATGCATAACATGTATTCAGAAAGCTGAGGTTAAAATTGCATTTCTGAGTATTTCTTTATTCAAATCCTTCTGAATCAGGGGCAGATGACAAACTGTTGTTGAAAATAGTTTGCAGCTGAAGGTGCTACAAAATGCAGGCCTCAAGCCCCCTGCATCGCTCCATCCTGATGCATTCACTTGAAGACAAATAGATCCATGTACATCTTCCTTTTCCTCGAACATGCTGGCATCTGGCTCAAAACTGGAGAACTCCAATATTGCTTGCCATTTTTGTTGTCCTAGTAATGTTAGGTTGGGGGTGTGAGGGGCTGTAAGCTAGCGTAAAAGTGTGTAGGGGGTTGGGCTTACTCTGCTCCAACAGTTCCATCAAAAGGCACATTTCTAATGAACTGCTGACACTCTGCAGAAACTAAGTCCTAGAAAGTGACAGATTTGTAAATGTTGGCTAAAAAAGCTTAATCACACTTAAAAGACCATTGGCCAGACTTTTAAAATAGATCAAACGATGATTGGAAAGGGACTTTAAAATGAATTAAGTTGTGCTTTTCTTACTTTACCATTTGTCTGTTAATTAGATTTGTTCGTCTCTTGTGTGTTTGAAAACAGCTGTGTGTGTGGTAACCCTGCCAACCCACAAACTGATCACATTTCATCTAATAATAACCAAACGATAAAAGAACCAGTGTGGTTGACCTGATTAAACATGCTGAGTCATTGAACATAACAGGAGAAGCTGTCAGCATAAATGAAGTCTGAAAAGAGTTTCAATTTAATGATGTGGACGTCCACAACAACAAGGTGTGTACCTCAATTAGCTCTTACATGCAGCTCCTGTGGGTGTCAATACTTGGTAGCTGTTGAGAAAAAGGCAACAAGGATGTCAAATATGACTTGAGACACACAACAGATGGACACCCTTTTCTCAGAGTGATTTCTCAGAGTTAGAAGGGTCAGTGGATGTGCTTGTGTATCCATCCGTCTATCCACCCAGCCATCACAGCCTAAGCTGGCTACTGTTGGGCTAAGGCAGGATACACCCTGGACAAGTCACCAACCTGTCGCAGAGCCACTCAACACCCATACACACTCACAGTCACACCTAAGGACAATTAGAGTAATAAATCAACCTGTGAAGCATGTTTTTGGACTGTGCCCAAATAATCTCCATGCTGGGATTCAAACTGGGGTCCGTCTTGTTATGAGGCGAAAGTGCTACCCACTGCACCACTGTGCAGCCCTGGAGTAAATCATTTTGTTGTATCATTGTATACATGGGAATTTCTTGGGGTGGACCACTACAGACATGTTCTCAACTTTTGGGGTGGCTGTTGATTGGAGTTAGAGCTGTTTTCCCTCAACCAAAGGGTTGGTGGTTTGATTCCCAGCTGCCCCAATGACATGTTAAAGTTGCCCTGGGCGAGACATGAAAAGCTTAGTTGCCTCTAGTGGGTTTGGTTAGGCATTGTAGCTGCTCCCATCAATATATGAGTGTGTGTGTTTGTTTGAGCGATGAAAGTCCTTTAACTACCAGCAGGCAGAAAAATGCAATACATGCATGGAACATTGATACAAACGTTTTAAGCAGATGCAAAAAGTATTAAAATATTATCTTGTAATCTTGTTTTTATTTTTTTACATTTTCAATGCATTTTCAAAAATTGGTTGTAAAACATTAGCTCATAACACTGAACCCCAAAGACATAAAAAGCTGAACAGTGTGCGAAATTAATAAAACATGCAAGACATACAGTAGGGTACAAGACAAGAAGTTTGTAACAGGAGGATATAGAAAAATTAACTAAGCTAGATAAGAGAGAGGCTGTTTTTCTACATTCCTCTCATGTTACAAACACGCTCTCTGTCTGAGAATAGATCACTCATTCCAAATGTCTATATTTAGTATGTTTTTTCAGCATTACAGGCATGTTATTAACATCAAAGCCTACAACTTTTTCCTTTTAAAATATGCATTTATAAAGCTCAGAATTCATTTGAGCGAAGGGATGGTAGTTTCATGCAGTTATTCACTTTGAAGGCGCATGTTCACTGACTTCCTCTCCCCTCCATGCTAGCGAGCTGTGGGGGAGACTATCTTTCAAGTAGAACGCACTGACATGATTTCAAATGGCCCCTCTCTCTGGCTGTTTACCTGACTAGTGCTGCCCTCGCTGCTAGAAGTGTGGAATTTGAATGTGTCCTGTGTTTGTTTTGCCGAGGGAGAAAATGTATGCACTCCAAACCAGCATGATCTGAAGGAGAGTAGATTGAGGAAGGCACAGCCCAGATCTATAATTGGAATCTGTTCTTGGGTGTGAATGCCTATTCTCCAGAAGCCTTTTTTTTCTTAATGGGAAAGGAGCACATGGACACATCTTTGTAGATTTCTGTATTTGTTTAGAAGCTTTATAGAGGCTGAGCTAAATGTTAGTGCTGCAGTGCAGAATTTCCACACAAAATATGTATTTTTTGTAGGTGCTGATGCTCAAGTAATCTAACACAACTACTCTAAATGACCAATAATTAATTATACTCACATTCGATATTAATTATTGTGCATATAAATTAATATTTGCTGTTCCTTGTCTCTGTGCTGTTGTGCTGTGAATCCTGTTTCAACTGATTGGCCCATTGTTGGTGTTTTGAGTAAAGCTTCACCATATAATGTGGTGCTTTTTCACTCATACTCAGCAGTCCTAATCTCAGGCTAATGTAAGATTCCCCACTTCACAGCAATCACTGCCAAAGCTAAAACTAAAGCTGCCGTTTATCACAATAAATGGAACAAAACTTACAATCTCTGAGGTCACTCTTACTGTTAATCTGTTTCCGATTTTGAAAAAATCTCTAAGATTACTCTGACTTCAGTCAGTAAGGCTGCAAAAGTGTGGAGGAAGCACAAGCAGTTGTGTGAAAATGTTGAGAAGACAAAGAAAGAGATAAGCAACACAACGAACTGTGCAGAAGTAAAGTTGTATTCTTATTTCATTTTGTGTTTTTATTAGAAGTATACTACTATACTATACTATACTATACTATACTATACTATACTATACTATA
>BSAI01000162.1:12081572-12094779 GCA_036245035.1 Adrianichthys oophorus | reverse complement strand
TACTATACTATACTATACTATACTATACTATACTATACTATACTATACTATACAAGTATATTAGTATATTAGGGCCACCATAAAAATAAATAAATAAATACCTACATGACAAAAAAATAAAAAATGCATGAAAATAAAGTTGTAAAATAATAAGAAAGAGTCAATATTTTACAATAGTAAACATGTAGAACTTTGAGTAAAAAGGTCAATATTTTTTGAGAAATATTTTTCTCATATTTTGGCAACTTTTCTAAAATTATTATATTTGTCTTCAAATTTTGTCACTTAATTCTTGTAAAAATACAGTTTTTCTCATATTTAAGGAATTTTACTCATACAATTACATCTTTATTCAATTATAACTTATACCATTATGGTAATGATAATTTGCTTTAAAAATCATCCTAGTCACTTACTTTTAAGCCTTTTTATGGCTCTTTTTATGGATTTTCTAACACAGACTCTTGTGATTCTATGACAGAAGCATCATTCATATTCTTTGTATACTTTAACACTTTTGTTCTACTCTACAGCTGTTACTATAGTTACTGCTAGTATCGACTATCTGCTGACCATCCAAACAATGGCAGGAGAGGATCTTTGCACATGACAGGACTCTGACTCATAATGAAAATCTAAGGTTCACACGGTGCGAAGAAAAACAAAAAGGTAGGATCCCCTGGGGCCCTTCTGTGCAGCTGACCACCTTCTTAGACACACAAACCAGGCGGCCCCCTCCCCACGCAGGGAGAGGGATCCCTTTGTCCTCTGGCAAGTCCATGAGCAGGGGATCATATTCCATCTGAGCCTGGAGGGTGTCTGTGTCCTTGTGGTGCGGGTTCTGGCCCTTACCCTCGGGTGCCGAGCCCCTTCTGGGTCACAACATTAGGAGAGCCTGGTCAGGCAATGCACACCTTCGGGGACCCCCACTTCTCTTGGTCATCCCTTTTCTAGATGGGGGTAGTTGACCCCCATCGTGCTCTCTTCTGGATCTCCGCAGCTGCCTGGAGCTTTGGAGCGGGTCTCCCGTGGGGGGCCCAGGCTCGCACCTGGGGCTGGGGTGGGGGGATGCCCAGAACTCCTGGGTGGTGGTGGGCGGCTTGTCTGGGGTGGTGGGGCTCTCGGGGGTGGGGCCCCGCGCTGGGCCACCTGGCGTGGGGGGAGGGCTGCTCTCCTGACTGGGCTGGGCCTTGCGCTCTGCGCTTCCGTACCTCACTGCGCTCGGGTGTTGGGGGCCCGTGTGGCTGTCCTGCGGGCCCTGGTCTGGGTGCTTGGCCGGGCTGCCTGGCGGGTGGATCTCCTCCATTGACCCCACAGTATGGGTGCGGGGGCGGGCCCTGGTCGGCGCTGCCGCCTCGGCGGGTGTCTTGGTGTGCGGATGGCTAGGGGTTCTCCTTCCTTTTTTGTGCATTCCATCATCCACTTCAGCTTCACATAACATTCACCTGAGCACAGGCGTCAGCTCACCTTTACACCTTCGAATAGTGTGCGTGACAGAATGTAATGCTTTGCATGTGTTGGTTGGTATGCACAAGTGTGCGTGTGAACTGGATGTGGACAAGTTTGTGAACACTCTTGGAGCCGGCAGGTATGTAACAGCTGAGTGTGTGGACAGGCCGTGCCCATTTTAGACCAACACTCACTATTGCAATGGGTATAAGCTCCAACATTTTGTTGCCTGCAGATTAACAACTCTACCTTCTCTTCCCAGTAGTCCTTCTCTAACTTCTATAATCCACCATCTCTCTTTCCCCCCCTCCACCCCCCAACTCTCTCCTTTTCCCCCTTTCCTTTTCCGTCCGGTCCAACAAAAAAGACACACACAAAAAAAAAAAATCAATATTAATAAAGTTTGGTTTAAATTACAAAAGGGGCTTATACCAACATACATTTTGTGTTCGCTATGATTTATAACCCCCGATTGTAAGAGTAAAATATGTCTAATACAAGAGGCTCTCAGCTCATATCTGTTTGCTCAGCTGTTGGACAGGACAAGTAAAAAAAAAAAAAAAGACACAAACCCTTGAAGTGTGAACCTCTGTACCTGGTGGTCAATAATCCAGGTGATTCTGTTTTTGTTTTGTTTTTTTCACGTGTAGTAGTGCAGCCTGGATTGTCTTGAATACCTTGAAATAATAAAAAAAAAAAAAATAGGTGATTAACACACTAGAAAATAAAGATGAAAGTGCTTTTTTTTCACTGTTTTGTGAAGTGTTGTGCAAGTTACTTCCAATGTAAAACACATTTCTCCTTGTACAAGTGACCCCTTAAAAAATATTTCTCTGACAGTAATGTGCCTCACAAAATAACTAGATGCAGCTAACATAAAAAATGAAGAAATGTTCTGCACAAAATTGAAAAAAGAGGCATACAGTGCAGTTATGATGTTTGGCCACACAGTAGGATACAGTAGGAATGTAAAGGAAGCAGATGTATTAAAAATAAAATCAATCTAATTATGAGAGTAACAGAAGTATCAGTTGAAAACCACCGATATGAACAAGATTATCTTGTTAAAAAGGTATAAAATTAATCAGGATGTAAATTATCAATTTCTGGCAAACTTTGTCAGTTTTACTTCCTATTGCGTCTCTACCGTCTATCTTTTTATGTACATGGGATAAAAGCAAAAAGACATCCAATCACAAGCTTGATTCTACCAGGTTCAGTCAGTTACAATTGGCTGATGATGAATCACAGCTGTGTGTTGTGTGCATTAAACATCCGATTACCCTTTTTTTTCACAGCACTTCAAACAATACCTGAATAAATTATTATGACATTTTGGGTTAGAAAAGGCCCAAAAGGCCAGTTTTCAATGCAGAAAACTGTTAGTTCATGAGTTGTTGCCTAAAATATAAAGTGCTAGAGATTTAAAAAAAAAAATTTTGATGTTAAAAGGCATTTTTTGTTTATTTTTTTAAGGCAAAAGCCAACCAGAATAAATACCATAAAGATTATTCAAAGTATTGTAAGGATAAAACATCTGGAACCATGTAAAACGGTTTGCTTTATTTCTTAAACATAGTTTTAGTGTTGCAACTAGTTGGTGGTGTTTTTTAATAAGCCATAAATTTGTATTCTGATTTTGGGTTGTCTTTTTTTAATTAATAATTTAGATGCAAGGAACAAAGGCTTATAATGTTCAGTTGTTTTTTGTAATCTATTTGAACATGTGTTTTTTAGGTGATGTTTTATGGTGGCCACTAGAAGTCACTGCAAAAAGAGTAAAGCCATGACACATTTCATATTTCCATCATTTAAGAAGAAAATTCTTATTTTTTTAGGCTTTGTCTGCCCAAAACTGTTCATGTATATATTCTTCTTTACTAAATTGCTAATATCCTTACAGTAGGCGGCACTTTCTGCATTATGTATCCTAGTAGTAAATAACATTAGCTCTTGTTAAAATGTTAGGAAACCATTTTTGAATGTAACATACATCACTGTGGCAGAGTTTTGTTTTTTTTTTTTTTATGTGTAGTATTAATGTTACAACTCCATGTTGACCAATTCATTGTGGATGAATTACATTATTCAGATATTAGCATAGTTGTTCTATTATGTGACTGCTGGTGAAATTTCTTTGGTACCTGGATGAGGAATTGTGTAATCTGTAGCGCTGGGAACTTCCTCTGATCTCAAAATATGAAATCATTACCAGAATAGTTGTTCATGCATATTTCCAGTACTTCGTGAACTTGAATGTCTTGTGTAAACATCACTCCCCTACAAACATTTTGAATTTTAGCATACCTTTAGCATTGCTTTTACTTTTGATTTGTGTCAAACAGCAATCCGTTATTGATGCAGAATGCAGTCAGCAGATCATCCTGGCCTAAAAAATAAAAGCCTGACAGTAGCACCTTCTTGTCCATGCTTTTGTTTACCTCTGCACTGAAAAAAAAAAAAAAAGACCAGTCAGACACAACGATGGAAAGGCTGTCAGAGGATAAAGGCAGAAACCCTCTCCCGCATCACTATTTATAGCTGAGCCATGTAAATGTCAGTGATTTATGCTGACATGTGTAAACTCTGCTGTCACATTAATAATTGTGTTGCTAAAACAGTCAGGGAAATGGCATGCAAAGCAAAATGTAGTGTTTTTTTACCACAAAATTCAGTTTTTTTTAGGACAACTGGACTATAAATTGGTCAAAAAGACTTTTTGATGCTAATCCAAGTAGCCTCTTCAATTGTAAATGCTGATGATAAATTCTGGGTTTTTATGTATGTTTTATTAAAAGTAAATAACTAAATGTCATGGTAACAAATGGAAGAGTGAACAATTCAGTGATTGTCAGAATTGTTTGTGTGGACAAAAGATGGGGGAACCGGATTATAAATTAGTGAAAGGAATTGTCCCAGACCTCCACCACTGTTGAGAAAAGTTTTCTCCATGTTGACCCAGATGCTTTTTTGACTTCTTTTTCAAATCATCTCAATTCTTTGTCCAGAATGTGTATTGTCTTCAAAGAAGTGTCCACTGTCCTTGAGGTGCAGTAAAATGCTGAGTCTTAGTTGAATGTTGTTACTATTGTGTGCTGTTCCATGCTTTGTGGAGGGGCTGTTTAGTTTTCCCAATGTAAAAATCAGAATCCTCCTTCCTGCACTGGATCACAAGAGACCACTTTGCTCTGCTTCTGCTTTTGTGTGTTGTTGTCGAGATAGGCCAGTTTTTTGTCTCAGTATCATTCTTAGTTCAAAATGAACAGAGATGTTGTGTATGGTAAAGATCCTGGTTAGAAGGTGAGTTTCTTACAGACCTTACATCAAGGAGAGCAACATAATTTCTCTGTCCCTCACTTTCCTTACTGTGCTTAGCTCTGCAAGTTTGCTTCCCTTGGCTATTACCAAAGTCCAGCTGGGATATCTGCAGTTTCTGAGGACGGGCATTGTCAATTTGGCCCTTTCTTTGTTGGTTTATTGCAGGAATGGTTTCTGCCTGCTGCGTGCAAGTGAGCAGTGGGAGTCAAGCATAAGATATTGGTCAGTGGGGTTGACTTTCCTGTAAACCTCAATCTTCAGATCTTCTTTGAAATGTATAGAGCTATAGATTTCTAAAGTTTAATAAGATGTCTTAAATACTTATTCCACAGTCTTACTCATTTTTCAAATATTTTTGTGACTTGTAATCCTCCAGTGACTTATAGGTACATCAGGTCCCAATGCAAAAGACCATCTTATTTAACTTTTAACCTGTGAAAATATGGCAGTTGCTGGATGAGTATGCCAAACTTTATTGCAAAGCTTAATTCTAAAGGGCATTCACCGTTAATGCCATCCATCCACTTTCTTAACCCGCTTGTCTCTACTTCGGGGTGGCAGGGCTGCCAGAGCCCAACCTGGCTACTGTTGGGTGCAAGCAGGATACACCCTGGACAGGTTGCCAACCTCTCACAGGGCCACACAATCACACAACCATACACACTCACAGTCACACCTTGGGACAAATTAGAGTTTTCAGTCAACCTATAAAGCATGTTTTTGGACTTTGGG
This sequence comes from Adrianichthys oophorus, assembly GCA_036245035.1. Classification (NCBI taxonomy): domain Eukaryota; kingdom Metazoa; phylum Chordata; class Actinopteri; order Beloniformes; family Adrianichthyidae; genus Adrianichthys; species Adrianichthys oophorus. Next base: position 12,089,280 of record BSAI01000162.1, on the reverse strand, counting down.
ACGAAAACCGGAGTGTCCAGAAAAAAACCCATGCATGGAAGGGAAGAACATGCAAACTCCACGCAGAAAAGTCCCAGCTGAGATTTGAACCAGAGTCTTTTTGCTGTGAGGCGAAAACGCTAACCATTGTTAATGCATTGAAATAATAGTAAATGAAATCGATATACAATTCATGCATAGGGACTTGTCTCTGTTTTCTTTTGCTGTAGCATAGCTTAACCGGGGTGACCCTTTTACAAATTATGTCAGAAGTGGGTTAAGTTCTATAATGAGGAAGCATGATGACCAGAAGTACACAGAAGCTAAACCAGGAGAGCGAGCCTGACAAAAGTTTTGGAGCCTTAGTAGACCAGGGAGCCAAATAAGCTGCAAGCCAAAAGGCAAAGGGGAGAAGTTGGCAGAGTTGTAGATAACCCTGATCCCATCACAGGCCGCAGAGATCAAAGGCTTAAAAAAGGGACCACTGGCATAGCTGGAATGACATACTTGGGCAGATCCATCGGTACTGCAGGAGAGACCTGAACAACGTAGGGTGCAGGCCGCCGGAATGACTGATGACAATCCTGGCCTGTGCGTTGTGCAGGATGGCCAAAGTTTCAAACCCCAGAAAAAAAGAAAAAAAAACAGAATCACGGCTAAAAATATTGTTGTATTTTGCAGTTCTTTTTCATGGTTGAAATAGCAAACACAATTCTTACAGATTATGAGGCATTTTTCCCAACTTATTGCAAAATGAGTCAAAGTTGTTAGAGTTTAAGAAAATTATCACCATATCACCCCGATTGGACGTCCTGATTGAGAAAGTATGCTTCACAAGTTTGTCTCTCTTTGGTGCTGACTCAGACTAGAGGCTGCCTTGCCTTTTGTTTGCTTACTGGGAAGTTCCACAGACATGCACTGGGTTTTTTTCACCCTTCAGTTTGCTGTTTAGAGGTCTCCTTGATGAAGGACTACTGTGGGGATCCCAAGCCACAAGGAGAGACTAGTGCAGCCTGTGTACTAAAAATCAGAGACTGGACAAAACAGTCACTGAGGGGTTATCCTGTTATGGTTAAGCCACTGTCCTTCGTGTTTTTTTCAAATGCATGGTATGTTGTCATGATAAAAAGTCTGAGTGAAGGATCTTTAAAGTGCAATCTCTGGAAAAATTATATATCTTTTTCAACTAGAGGCCAGTGAGTTTAAGCATTGTATTAATTGCTTATAAGCCACATAATAAAATTCTTATGAGGACATTAAGATGCCATGGATAATACCAAGTCCATCTGGTCTATGGCTGTTTAAAGCAGACGTGTCCCGTTTGACAACTTGCACATCAAGAAGGGCGTCATACTCACTATTTTCTGAACTGATTGCAGTTTTTTTCTATCTAGTTGAACACAACAGGTGGATAGTATTTGAAAATATATGTGTGTTTTTTGTTCCTCTCTGCTTCTCCATGTCTTCTTTGTCCTTCCTCTTCAGACTGCCAGCCTGTGGAAGTGCAAGCTCCTTTTATCAATATTTATCCCAGGCGGTAATTTGGACTCAGGTCACGAGGTTCTGCACCACTTACAGTTTGCGAATGCAATAATGGACCGCATCATAGACGTAAGCTTTAGTCGCTCTCCAACATATTTTCTTTTTCAGTAAAGCAGTTCTAATGTTGTTATAGAATTAAGCTCACAAATCTTGACTACCTTTCTTCTGATTTCAATTTAAGTAATGTATGTAGGTATTTTGTCCCATTATAATCCTGTTAGTGTGATTGTTCAGCGCTGGCCAATCAGAAAATGGTAGCTTTTCATGGCTCTCTCATATCTCATGGCTCAGAGACTGCTTGTTTTTCATGCTCAGATACTCTATCTGGCACAGAGTCTCTGGAGAAAAAGTAAAAATCAATAGAAGCAGATATTGCAACGGGCTATACCATTTTGATAGTCTAATTACTTTGTCTGGGGAGAGAGCAGGTCTATGTCTTGACAATTAATTTAGCAAACAAGGCCCCAAGAGGTTTATGAAACCTCAGAGGTTTAATGCCTGCTCTTTGATCAACAAAAAAAGCATAGACGTGGATATGAACAGTGTCATTATTGTTCACGATCACCATCTGAATAAAAGTTTAATTTAAAAACTGCCTTCCAAGTGAGACTTTTTAAACTTGCAGTTTGTTGCCCTTTCTCTTAGTCTCAGTGAGTAAAATAACTTTGCTGTAAATGTGCACGTCATGCAAACCAGTCTGCAGATTTCCTGCACAGCATTAACTTTTTTCACAATAAACAACCTTACAACGCTATTTTCCTTGGTAAATCTTCACAGCCTCCTTGGCAATTGCAATGCATATATGAAGTTTTTCAACTGAGAAATTTTGTCTGAGGCTACACTTATGTGTGGTAATCTGCCAGACTTTCAAGTGCAATCACTCTATATTGGAAAGTTTGAAATTGGCCGTTTCACTGGACCAGCAGCTAATTACACTGTTCCTGTGATTAACAAATCTAAAAAAAAAAAAAGGACCATCTTCTACTTTTACAGAATAGGCTCCATCAAATTAAAGCTGGGACAGAGAAAAGAAATATGACAGATTTTTCTCCTTATGAAGATATTTCTTATTTGGAGCAAAAGAGCATGTTATCACACAAAATGCATTTCATGTTTGAATAAAATTGTACAGATATAGCTTCATTTTTTGATGAAAAAACAACTTTTTTAACAGTTTAACCATTTTCAGATCATTTAAATTATGAATTTTTCTCACACTTTAAAGTGAATTTTGTACCACAGAGCTTAGGGAATCCTCCTATAGTTTTCTGTCTGTGCTCACTTCCTTTAGATTACATTAGGAAGCACAGCATAAATTCTAATTACTATGCTGATTAAACTCAGCTATACTTATCTGTTAAACCAACCAATGCCACTAAGCTAATTAAACTATACAAGCATGCCTCAAAGATATAAAGAACTGCATGACTTCAAATTTTCTTTTCCTAAATTCACAGAAAACTTAAGTGGTTAATTTAATATCTTTGCACCTCAGGAATTCATAGTGTAATATTGTAGTTTTCCCAGATGCTAAGACTGGTTGCAAAATCCGAGGGATCCTGTCCCAGTGATGCAGAGAAATCTGGTCTTGTAATTGAAATTTCAAGGTGGACGACTGCAGCTCCCGGTTTTGAGGATGTCTCAAATTTTCTCATAGCTTTTTAATGTTGCGGCCAGTGTTCAGCTGAAGAACTGGCAAAAGAGCATATTTCTACAACTTTACACTTAGAAAAGAAATTGTTTTCTTAGAATTAGAAAAGGAAAAAAAAAGTTAACAATGTCCCTTTTTTAAAGCGCTTACCATACCTCATAATTCTTTTTTGTATTATTTTCAAAAATACAGCTTTCAGCTGTCAGTCATATTTCTTTTTGTTTTGTTTTTTTACATATTGGTTGTCTGGCATGTGGGAGACTACAAGTTTGCAATAGCCTCTTGGCTAATTGTGGTATGTAAGAATGAATTAATACGCAGTGTGCTGCTTTAGGTCTAGTCTACAGAGGGTTGTCTCTTCATGATAGAGTGTCTTTTCCTTTTTCAACCCTTTGAAGACCTACTCCAATGATTATCAAGCTTTTGGTGTTTTTAACATGTTTTTGCTGCATTTTTCGCTTGATGGAGGACATATATAGAGACATATATAGAGAAAATTAAACTTTAAATTGCATTTTTTCTGAGTATTTTGCTATTGAAATCATTATGAATGAGGAGCAGACAAAAAAAATGCAGTTCAACATTTTTTGAAGATGTTAGGTACGAACTACAATCAGCGGGCCACAAGCTCTTCACTACTGTAAGTGTTGCACATCAGCTCAAGGCTGCTTTTCAATTGGAATTGTGTTAATTGCGTCAACCGTTGTAGAGTTACAGTAGTCAAAAGAATGTAAACACTGGAGCAAAAGCTTAAAAACTGAAATACAGACTTTATTTATTTGTGTGTAGAACCTTGAAATGACTTTGGTATAAACTGGGGCTTCAAAAGCAAACATAAGTTAAAAAAATATATATAAGATAGTGCTGTCAAAACCATATGTGGTTTGTTTTAGCATAGTTGTGTTGATTTAAGTATCTTTTTTGTGACGTGACCAGCTGTTTGGTTCCACACCGCCAAAGGTGAGATCAGGGCTGAGATTGTTTTTGGCAGATTATCTCTCTTCGTCCTTTTCAATGTAGATTTGTGACCCTGAGGGGATGTTGGAAGTAGCTCACATACCTCTACTTATCATATATAATGGATGAGTTGCCAACCATTGGAGTCACATAAAACATTTGCATCGTTCTGCACCCGATTCTGCATTTAAAAAAGGTATCTGAGCTTATAGGCTCCAGTTTAAAATGGAACAACTGTTGGACACTGTGACATGTATTTCTGATTTTCTCTACCTTTTGATATTTTTCTAATAATTCAGAGAGATTATGTTTTTGTCACTGTTTTATAATAGTGCATCAACAGGCACACTGAATCTGGCTGTAAGCTTAGGGGTGGTGCGAATGAGTACTGTCGGGATAAAGACCTTGTGACAATAACATAATGACCACAGTTCACAAATAGATCTATCTGTTTGTAGACCTAGCAATTATTCTTTACAACCAAAATATTACAGCAAGTGTCTTAATCTTGACTGGACAGGACAGCATACAATTACAAGCAACAAATTACAGGTTTCTGCATACTTTTATGTGTTGTTGCTGTGCTGAAACAATTGCTTTGAAGATGTCCTTTGTTTTCCAGAGTTATAAGCCATTCAAAGTTTTAAAAAAAGACTTCCAAGGTGTAATTTTGACTCATTTGTGTGCCAAAGGGGAAACGTCTCTTTTTGCTGTGAATCAATTGCCAAAATGTCATCCCCCAACAAAAAAAAGAGTAACAACAAGTGGAATTTTGTTCTCTTGAATGTCTCATCATTTCAATGAGTCTGCAATAATATATGATGAACAACTAAGCATTGTGTGAGAATTTAACCATAAATTAAACCAAACGAATGAAAAAGCTGAGGCGCTAACTGCAGTGGTCTGAGGGCAGCTCAGCCAAGCGTGAAATCATGCCTATGGGACGTTGAACTGGGGACAAGCACTGCATAAAAAGTGTTTCCAACAGCTTGAAAACTGTGCAAACAAGTCACATCTTGCTTTCAAATCTAAAGCCAGTGTCCAACGTGCTTTCACTTTCATAAAGCATTTTTGAACAATGTTTCTCATTTCACTGCAGTTCCTCTTCCTCTGGCATTCATTCCCATTCCTTTGGCTTAACACACGGGTCGCCGTAGGTGGAGGGAGAGGTGTCGATGATGGGAGTGGATGTAGATCAGCTTGTGTAAAACTTTTCAAATATGACAACACTTCATCATTTTTAAAAATAACTATAACGTCTATAACTTGCATTGTGCAGTTGCCTTTTTGAAATAGATTTTGATGTATTATTAACGGAGTTATTGATTATTTCACCTCTCTCTGATTTTGGACCTTTGGTAATGACCGATAAATCCCGCTCAGGAGCTTTGCTAACAACACTATTCAATTTTTTGCTGCTGTTTGGATCAGGATGATTATTTCCAATAGCCTGGCTTGTGTCCTATTGCTGCTTAAAATAAATAAATAAAAATATGTAATATTACTATTATTATTACCATTATTATCATCAGTACCAATAGGAACACCATTAACAGTGATTTGACTGTAAGGAGCAGCTACAAGAGGAAGTTTTGACATAAGTTTTCAGTTTTCATGCTGATGATGTAGTGAAACTGTGGAAAAGTTGGTGAATTTATCATATTTCTGTGATGTTACACTCAGTTCTCATAATGCATTGATTCATCTGATGTTACACTGAAGCTCTAAATAAATGTTTGTACAAAAGTTAAAGAGTGTGACCTGAGCCTGGGGGTCTTGAAACAAGTTTCTATTGCTAAAATTGGGTGTAAAATATGCTGAGTGATTTAAAAATGTCTCATTAAGTGTATTTATCTTAATATGCATACAAAAACAACAAATTTAGAATAAAATAATTAAGTAAGAAATAAAAGACATATTATCTTAAAACAAGATGAATAATCTTACACATTCTATTCTCTCTGACTTTATGACTCTTAAAACAAATTTAAAAAGTGCTTTTGGCTCATTTTGACATTTTTATGTCTTGGTTACATAGCCTGTTTTTGCAGTGCATTTACACCCACCTGTGTTTTTTAATATAAGGCCTTTGAGCCGCTGAGGCAAACTGCACAGGGACATGAGGAGGACCGAACTGTCATGAGGTGACAGGTTCACTTTAAGAGAAGTACAAAGACCCACCACTGCTGGTTTATTAATGCCCATTTTGAGCTGTTCTGGTTTGCCCTTTGATGTCCTGATATTTATATTCCAGAGGAAGTGATTTGCAGTTGAATATGGGCTTTTATGAAATCTTATTCCACTAGTTTTATGTCAAAATGACAAACAGCTGAAATTCTTCTGGCTTGTTCTAATCCGTGTGAGACAAAGGCGGGCTTATGCACAACTGTGTGAACCCTGCATTTCATTCAGTGGCACATGACGAGGTTCTTATCATCTCTGAGACAGTTTGTCACTATAATTGAAAAAAAATAAAATAATTCAGCCAGTAACTACAAAACCTCATACTAAGCTTGCCCTGAGCCATAAAGCCATCTATTGTGACTGTGTACGTCCCGACGACTAAACTGTGAGTTGGAATCTTGGCTTTTTGGACATATAAGTGCTAACTGTTGATATGAGCATTTGTCATATTAAAAAAAAGAAAAAAATACTTAAGTCAATCTGGGGTTTGTGTGTTGCATTTAAAGCTCTGAAGAAACCATTACACACCCATTGTAATGAAAATTTAGTTTGAACATGTTCTTTTTCTCATGATGAGTATTTCTTTATTCAAATCTTGGTAAATCAGGATCAGACGAAAAAAATGTTGCAGTTGTTACATATAAACTGCAATCGGCAGACCACAAGCTACCTGCTCCGCTCCATTCCGACGCTTCCACTTGCAGACAAATAGATTCAAAAATGTCTTTGATTTTCTCATCCAAGCTGTCATATGGCTCAAAATTGTATGGCTGAAATGCTCAGATATTGCTTGCCATTTTTGTTGCACGCCTAATGTGAGGTTGGAGGTGTGAGGGTCTGTAAGGTAGCAGGAGAGAGTGTAAACAGAAGGGTGATAGGAACTTTGGTAGGCGTACTCTGCGCTAACTACCCCGCAACTCAGAGGCTAATTTCTAATGAACTGCCGCTCTGCAGAAACTAGCCTATGTCATAGAAAATAAAAAAAAAAAAAAAAAATGGGGGGGAGTGGCTAAAAACAGCACAATCATAAATAAAAGACCACTGGGAAGGCTTTTACAATGGATCAAAAGAGGATCAAATTTTGAAAAGGAACTCTTCTTACTTTGCCATTGACCATGTGAATGGGGGGGATCCCCCAAGAGATTGCAGAACTTTTTTTTGGCATTTTGTGAAAGCAATCATTGGGAAAAAAAAGTCAATTCCACTTTTATTGATATCTCTTTGCATGTCAATGTGAGCCTCAGGCATGAATTAAAATGTTAACTTATTAAAGCCTGCTAAAAACACTGTGCCAATCTCACACTTTGAGCTCTAAACTAATTGACATGTGAAATGGGTGTATGTTTGAACTAATTCAAACCCATCAGAGAACATTTCAAAATATTCTGGCTTCAA
>BSAI01000162.1:11936686-12081562 GCA_036245035.1 Adrianichthys oophorus | reverse complement strand
TTCATATGGATCCTGTTAAATGGGAGAAAAAAATGATTTGAAGCCAGTGGAAGAAGTGAAATGAAGGAAAACTAGCAGAAAATAGATTTTTATATTGGTGTGTTTGTTTGATCTAAATTTCTGATCCAGTCAGGATTTATCTTTTTTTGCATTAACATTGAGGCTGTTGGTCAGTTCAGACATCTCGTTGAGCTTGCACATTCATGCAGGAGTGTACTCTTATTCCTTCTTAAAGACATGTAGGTCAGGCTTATTGGAGATTCTAAATAAGCTGTGATGAGTTGGCAAGGTTGCAGATGCTAGTACATTCAGCATCTGCAACTGAGGATACAGCAAAAGGATGAGCAGATGTTTTTCTTTTACCTAACATTTAATGGCTCTGTCAATACAATGAAAACACTGCATTATAAAGACAAATAAAGCCCATTTTAAGAACAAGGGAAAAGTGCAGAGATGTGGAAACTACAGAGGAAGAAAGCTGATGAGTCACACAAAGAATTATTGGAAAGAGTGGTGAAAGAGTAGGAAAACTAGGCTAAGGTCAGACATGAGCATTTGAGAGCAATAGTATGGTTTCATGGAAAAGAAGAGAAACACCAATGCAATATTAGCTTTGAGGCTGATGATGGAGAATAACAGAGAACATTGGAAGGAGTATTGTTTCTTTGTAGATCTAGAGAAAGATGGGAGAGAGGAGCTGGGGTTTGCTTGTGCAAGTCTGGAGTGACAGAGACAAGTATGAGTTCTGGAAGACAGTGGTGACCAATGGGTTCAAGGTGGAAGTGGGACTGCATCAAGGATCTGCTTTAAGCCCCTTCTTGTTTGCTGTGGTAAAGGACAGACTGACAGATGAGGTAAAACAGGACTCTCTGTGGAACATTTTTTTATGCAGATGACACTGTTATCTATAGTAAGAGCAGGTGGAGGAACACGTAGAAGGAGAGGATTGATGGTTATCCACAACAAAACAGAGCTTCTGTCTCAAAATTAAAATGGCTTAAGTGGAATGGTGAAGTTACAGGGAGCAGAGGGAGAAGATAGATGACTTTATATTTAGGGACAACAATCCAGAGCAGAGTAGAGTGTGGGAAAGAGATGAGGCATGTCTATGCAGATTTGAACAGGTGGAGGAAAGTCTCAGGTGTGATGTTTGACCAAAGAATGTCAGCAAGAATGAAAAACAAAGGAATAAACACATCAGAGGAACAGCTTATTAGATGTTTTGCAGGTAAATGCAAGGAAGCAGATGGAGTTGGTTTGGACACACTGTCCCACTCCACCGGGGACAGTGATAATACTGGTAAAAAAAAGATGCTGAATTTGCAGCTATCAGGAAGAGGAAGCCTAGAGGAAGAGCGAAGAGGAAATTCATGGTTGTAGTGAAGAAGATCATAAGTGTTTTTTTTTTTTTGTTTGTGAGCAAGGAGGATAGGATTAGATGGGGTGAATGATTCGCTGTGGCGATCCCTAGGCAGAGCAGCTGAAAAGCAATGAAGATAAGTGCACTTTTCAAAACTTGGCTAAAACGTTAAATTTGTTTTAATTTTTAATGGAAAACGTTTTCAAAATTTAAAAGATATATAAATGAGTCAACAGCAAATTCCCAAAACTGTGCTGGTTATTGTTAAACTGTGAAACACCAGTTAGGCATGTTTAAAGTAAACTTATTTTATTCAGTAAAACAGTCTTTAAGTCTTCACAGTAACACTTTAAATGACTTAAATGAAACAAAGTCTTCCTTAGAGATGATGACTGCAGTCACCTCATAGAAGAGCCCCCCATAAAACCCCCTAACTGTTGTCTTCATATGTCAGTTTACTTTGATTAATCAACTGATATGGACATGGCACAGTGGCAAGAACATGATGAAACTGCAGAAAGTTTTATCAAAAAAGGTCTTCAGAGAATTCTTTTTTTTTTTTTTTTTTTTTTTTCGTGATTACAGTTGGAGTCAGCAATCCCTAGCTTGGAGAGAAAACAAAGCAATTCTTAATTTCCCGCAGTTACAAATGCCAGAACCCAAGGCGCATGGAGGAGGCAGATAAAGTTGTTATTGGCAAATGTCCTTGGTGCAAGCAGAGTGAGCGCTCAGTAATCCTACTGTGTTATTAGTCTCCCAGGACCCTGGGACTCAGTGTTGGTATCACAGGCTGGTCCCATGTAGATAACACGAGCTCCATTCACCCTCGTATCTACTTATAGCTAAATTGTAGGCAATTATCAAGACCAGGAAGCTTATAATTGCCCTCTTTTATTTGCACATAGACTCACACATGCCCTACAGTTTTTTTTTTTTATGGTAGACGTTCAATAACATGCCTTAATTCCTTATTCTGTCCTTGGGAAAAACAGAGAGGAAATCATCTGATTCCTACTAACTGAGAATTAAGCAATGCAATACTGAATGGTTTATATTTTAATTTTAATGTTGATTGAAGCAAAAGTTTCTCAGACATATTTGTTTAAGCCTATCCTTGTTTTGTTATTGTGGATGCCTGATAATGGCATCTCCACCAATTTTTTTAGTCAGTTTTATTAGTTTACTTTCCATAGAGACAGCTCTGAACAATAAAACAATGAAAGTATACTCTGGAAAAATGTAAGCTGCCAAGTGTCATGGGAAAACAGGGGCAGGCCTCGACCCTCTCCATCAAAAGTATGTCACCTGTGTCATCATCTGTTGTCATCATCTCTGTCAGTGAAGGCTGCAACCTTCCTTCGTCTCAAAATCTGGAAACATGAAGTGCTCTGTCAGTGATTCAATGTCCAGGAGGCCACCAGAAAACCAGAAGGGTGGGGAAAAATCCGACTTATCATTTCTGACATGGTGTGTTTTGTAGCATTCTCTGTGTCATTTGTATTCAGAGTTCCCCCGGGCTTTGATCCAAGCAAGCCAGATGACAGGCTAAATAGAAATGAGGCTTATTCACATGGATAAACTGACATACCATCAGACCCAAAGCAAAGTACATTTTTCTTGGATGAAAAAAAAAAAACAAGGATGCATCCAAACTTCAAAAGCATATGACACACCACAGCACACTTGTTAAAAATTAAATGCAACATCAATAAACATTTTGTTAAGAGTACATACATTTTAAATCAAAGTACCACACACAATCCTTCAAAAGAAAACGTATGAAAATTAATGGGATTCTTAATCATGGAAATTTACTGATTATTGAATAGATTTTTGAAAGAGAATCATGATGCATTACAACAACAATTGTTGATGCCTTGGCAACCGATGAAAAATGTTCCTTTTTTTTTTTTTAAGGCATTACTGTAAAATGCGTTTAAATATCCTGTTGAAAGAATTGGTGTTGGAACCCTCTTCTTAAACCGGCTGTGCCAATGGCCACTGAAACCCCCAAGCAAGCAAAGTTAACAGAAAAACACAAATATCTGGAAAGTTTCTTTTCACAGAATAGGAAACAGAAAAAGACCCTTACACTTCAAAATAAATCTGCATTTAACAGACAAAACCAGGAGTCTTTACTCCAAATGTGAATTTTGGGGGCAGTTGTTCCAACATACTGGTTTCTGTTTTTTAAATGTTTGAATGGACTGGCACCTGATTATCTTTCAGAACTTTTACATTTTTACTGTTCATGTCAAGCCCTGAGGTCTTAAGATCTATTGGTTTCACAGTTCCCAGGACTTGGCTTGTGACTCGAGGAGACAGACCTTTTTCAGCTGCAGCTCCTAAATTCTGGAATGCTCTCCCCTTTTCTGTGAGATCTGGACCACTGCTCTAAAACATTCAATCTTCAAACCTTACATTTTTATGGAAAGGATCCAATCCCCTCACTGATGGAATATTCACCAAAACAGTTTCTGATCCGCTTTGTTCTTTGAAATGTTTGTTTTACTCAACTCACTGGAACAGTGAGCCTCAACTTTTCCTTGACCTTTAGAAACATTTTTCAACTGATGTGGGACAGCCTTTGACACCTACTCAAAATCCCATTACGAGCACTTTAAAAATAAACATATCATAGACAAATTATGACTTCCATTCCGAGTTTCTGTGAGTTATATGAAAAAGAAAATATTTTTCATACTCAAATGCAGGCTTTGGCCAAAGCTATTTGAAAGCGCATTCAACAGATAAACCTGCTCTTGTTCTGACCTTTAAGAGTTAATATCCTTGACTGGCCAGCTCTTTGTTCTATTTGATTTTCCATTCCACTTCATGTTTTTAGAAAACCAATTTTTTAATATTCAAAACATACCTGAAAAAGATATTTTGCAAATACTGCAAAATGGGTGAATGATTTATGCAACTGGCAGTCTAAAAATATGTCATCTTTCTGATTCATGTAAATGGCGGTAACTGTTGAAATATTCATGCAATTAAACACCACATGCACAATAAAGGGTTGAGGAGAGGTTAAGTCTCTTATGCATTGGTTCTGACTTTAAAAAATCTTCCTCCAGAAACTATAACACTCCAAAGAGTGCATTTCTAAGTATGATGCATGTGTGTTGTTTACTTCCAAGAACTTAATGCGTGGTCATTTCCATGAGCCGACAGGACTTTAATTGCCCATGAGCAAAAATGGAACCATTCCGATATCCAAGAAATGCTCCCTGTAGGTGTAATTAGATGTGCGTCTGCCAATGCATCCCCTATAGAGAACCTGCCATGGGTTATATTTCCTCTCAGTGGAGGCCTGAAGAAAGATAATTGGTGTAATGTTCATGCCCAGTGTTTTAAGCTAATTAAAGCTTTAAGAATTTGATCTTACAAACTGTAAAACAGGTGATTTTTGGTTAAATTGTTAATAAATTTAAATTAATCGATACGCTTTACCTCTTTTGTTTGGCTATTTCTTGACTCAGCTAAAATTGAACTACATGTGAAATATTTACAATGTTTGTTAGTGATGAAAATGTTTGTTTTCTTTCTTTTTCTTTTTTTTTTCCCAAAATGGGACGCATTACAATCACCAGGCTGCTTTTTCACTGTAAAATGTTAATATAGAGTTTGTCTGCCATTGAATCTTCCCTGAATTTTTGAACATTTTTTTTTATTCTTTGTTTTAAGGGAAAAAAACTAAACATAAGGGAAATATAACCAGTAAAAGTGAAAGTCAGATCTGATACTTCAAGATAAACAACTTTTTTTCAGTATATTTTAGCTTAGGGTTGATTGGCATCAAATGTGACCACAGTCCCAGTAATTGTCCAGGAGCTCTCTTGCTGTTAAACTGCTGCAGGAAAACCAAGTGTTGTGATTTTATATAATTACAACATGTCAACAGTGCCATCCAGGTCCTCTACAACGTGAGCTACAATTTGAAGCACGAAGGACAAAAATATGTCAGGAAGATAGAAATATCATGTATTCAAAAAATCTAATTTAAATAGAAAATATGACACATTTTCAAAATAAATAAAAACACACATTCTAACAGCACAACTAAAACTGATTGCTTTTTTATATATTTTTTTGAGAATTCAACTAACTATCTGTGTGCCATTCGCAGAAAATGAACCAATTCTAGCTACATCATTAAAACACCCTAATAGCAAAACACTTTGTAACAAATTGTAAAAAAATACATCACGGGGCCAGAGGCATATACATCGAGTCCCGGAACATTGATTGTTCAAACTGCGCGTATGTGCTGGTTTATTTATTAAACTAAAATAAAATAGAACTTTTTAGAATGTTATTGATCCAATAATGTAAAAATTATCTTGATAGCCATAGCTCTGTTGAAAGTTGAAGAAAATAGATCATAATACAGCGATCCCCACAGCAGGTCGTGTAAACAGTGCAGCACAATGCAACAATAACATCCTAAAAAGTTTACAGTTAATTCTATTTTATTTTAACAAATGAGCCATATTCAAAACAAAGCCAAATCGTATTCAGAACAGACATGCCAAACCTTAAAAACTAAATGTTGTATCTATATTTGTTTTTCTTTATGAATATGTTTCCTATTGACAGTTATCTTATCTCATTTATATCGGCTCACAAATGTGAATCAGGTCTTTCCTGAGCATCCAAATTTTTATCTTGAGCAGTTTCTCAATTCTGATTTTCCAACCTATAAAAATGACCTGGAGTCTTTTTTTTATAAGACCCAAAAAGAGTTTTAAAGAAGACCTGCTTTGATTCAGACAAAGGACAAAAATATTCATCTTCATCATTACTGGGGTTTAGGAGAAGCTAATCTAGAGGGAGAGGGCAGGCATTCTTTAGCCATTCTTTCAGATAGCAAAACTGATGAGAACAGACGACTGAGTCTGGAGATGTCCGGCCTCTTTCAAAACGGCTCCATTGGCATCAGCAATGAGATCTCCATTAGTCTGTCAAAGCATGTTCAGGAATGCAACCTCACCATTATGTCTTTGTCAGGGGCTTAATGCTGATTCATACAGCTGCTCAAATCTCAGATTAACCTCCGAGATGGAATCCTTCTTTCAGCAAGAAGCTGCAAGGGAATCTGTTTGCCCAGAAGGAGAGGTCATTGGGTTTAGTGTTGACAGCAGACTTGTGTATGTATAGGTAGACATAAATCAGCACTTATGATCAATGTAGACTAATTGTCTCAAAGCCACAAATAAAAATCTGAATTTTAGAAAAAAATACTAAAATACTGTTGAGGGGGGAATAATTGACTATTCTATACAATACAAAAACATAAATGAAACTCAACATGTCATCTCCATGTAGCATGGTTGTCAATTTGTTACCAACTGTTTTCTTTACTGCAAAAAAAAATATTTTCTGAAAGACAATAATTAGAAATGTGAGTCACTGTTTTTACTATTGTTCTACAGTGCACCCTCACCTCGTTTTCCTCGTCCGAGCCGGTTTTTGGCTCATAACTGTTTGGCTGGATAACTCTAATATTGCTCCCCATTTTTGTTGCACCAGTATTGTGATGTTGGGTTGTGGAGGACTGTAAGCTTGCGGGAGAGCATGTAAACAGATGGATGGTAAGATGTGAGGGCGGCTTACTCTGTACCAACTGTTCCAGCCACAACTCAGAGGTGAATTTCGAATGAACTCCTGCCGCTCTGCAGAAACAATGTCCCTGATAAATGACACAGGTTTTTCTATTTTGACTTATAAACCACTGGGAAAGCTTTTACAACACATCAAAACATGATCGGAGTGGGACTTTAAGGGGTGTGTGAGGTTCCAGCAGTGGACTTTTTTATCTGCAAGCCTTTTGTGCGCCACCCAGTGGTGCCAAACTCTTTACCAAAAATAAACCAAGCAATATGTTGTAGCCATTGCCAACAAGTCATTTCTCTGGATGTACCCATTACATTTCAACACTTTTTTATTAGTTGTAAGTTTAGGGATTGATAATAAAGCTTCAGTTTAGCTGATTCTATAATTAGACGTAAATATCCCTGAGCACACACCGCCAAGGTGGTTCTGTGGATGTTTGTTTCGCAACTGGTTAGATGGATTTTGTGGCTGTGTGTTTAAGGTGTGTTTAGCTGTGGTACTAGGAATTACATTGTATTTGGGGTGGTATGTTATGCCGCAATCATTCGGAATGACTGCATCTCTGAAAAATGTACATAAGCGATGACAGAAGTGCAATAAAATCCCAGAAAGATTATTGTTAATGATAACATTTCTTCTCTGGACAGTAGCTCTGTTTCATTTGATCTGATGTTTGGTTTCTTACTGAAAAGCTCCTTTTATGTCAAGTATCAAACTTTAGAAAGTGGTTTAAAGTGGTTAATTTATAGTAAATAAGACTCTGGGTGGCTCACACAACCCACCAAACCTCAATGTCTTCAGGAATTTTCAGGATTATAACTAGGACCTTATGGTTAAAACTAAACAAAGTCAAAGTCAATTTACTTTATACAGATTTGCAACAGTTTTTTTTTTTTTTTTTTTTTCTTAAAAGAGGATTTTACTTCTTATCAAATACTTAATTTTCCCAATATTTCTGTCAGTTGTAGCTTCTTTCTATTCTGGGGATACATTGTCTAAATTAATCTACATGGGATGGTTAATCGTAAAAAATCCTCCCATAAATGAGTTTAGATAACATTTGATCAGAAGTTGGATGTGATTAAAAAAAAAAAACATCATTGATTGTTGTCTCATTAAAAACAGATGAAGTCACAAAAATTTGCAAGCCATGTGTTTTTTTTTTTAAACACAGCTACAGGTAAAATATATAAAAAAAAAGAATATAACAGTTTTATTTAAATATATGTTTGCCAGCATTTATTTGGTTTAAGAAGCATTTAAAAATGGAACACAGTAAGTTGCATTTTTAAAACATAGTTGCAGAAGTGTAAATATGCAAATGAGTGAAAAGTAGGAAAAAACAGCAAATGCAGAGCTTAATGAGTGCTTGTACCTGTCTGATTGACAAGAAGGAAGGCTCCAACAATGGATGGGATTAGAAAGCGTCTTCAAAGAGGTACGTTAAAACAGTAGCAAAAAAACAAAAAACAAAAAGAAAGTAAAAACAAAATGGTACGGCTGCAAATGGGAAGCACGCACAGACTCATCAAAACCCCAAGACAAAACCTTTCAACCGAACAGGACAAAAAAAAATCCTCTTTAAAAGTTGCGTTTGGTCTGAGATAAATGAAGACAATTACCTGGAAAAGAACTGCAGCCCCATGGGAAAGTTTCCAGGAAGACCAAGAAAGATCAGCATGAAGTATGACAGATTACCAGCAGAGTTTACATTAATGTCAGACGTCAGGTTTGCTTCTGAGTCATGCTTTGACTGCTGGCTATCTTTTTGGCAGGGAGCAAACAATGTTACATCCTATACATGGATGAGGAACATCTTTATTAAAGATGGCATCCAATTCACTTTTGATTGATCAATTTCCCTGTAAAAAAATGTAATATTCAGATCAGAGGATAACAACAACCTGTTTTTAAAAAGAAAGATGCCTGCTCTTTGCTTTGAATGGGAATTATTATTATTGTCATGAATAGTATACATTATAATTCTGAATAATTGGTTTTTAAATATTTTAGTTCTGTAGGGTTTTTAGGTGAGTTTTTGTTTTCTTTAACTTACATTTGGTTCATGTTTCAGCTGCCACGGTGTCTTATTTTATCCTCATTTCATGTTCATTTGTGCGTTTGTTTTCGATCAAATCTTTAATATTGGTTTTGGTTAAGTTGCTGTAAAAACAGCTTTAGTTTCTGATCTTCAAGCACTAGCACTTGTTTTGGTAGATTTTCTATTTATTCCAGGAAGAAGGCTTAATTTGCAAATCTTAGCTGCTGCTTGATTCCTTTCACACAACAATCTCCATTTCTTGACAGTTGAGTGATTTTTTTTTTTTTTAATTGACTCTGTTTGAAGGGAAATAGTATCTTGTTAGGTAATGTTGTCCAGACAGCAGCTAATCTGAACAGACTTGCCATTTTCCCAGCCCATGGGGAAAAAAAATCACAAATTTCTGCAAAAGGTCGAGGGTTAATCATCTGGAGAACTTTCACTTTGACCCTTCTAGATTTAAAGGCTCTGCATGAATCAGAGTATTTAAATCAATTCTTTAAAAGGAAATTTCAAAGCATTTGGCCCAAAAGTGACATTGTGCTTCTTTGCAAACCTTAAAATGAACCAAAAATAGAAACCCTTTCTTATAGAAGTAAGCTGCTCCTTGCTTTAGCGATGGTAATGAGGTTTTAGCTCTATTTCTTAAACTCAGAGTATCGCAGTCTGATAAGACTTTACTTAATATCACTTTGATTGCTGTTTCAAATTACTTTATTTTCCCAAAATGTTTTTTTTCCTCACAACCCCACTCTCTAGACACACTAGTTTGTTCACACTTACTTTTTGTTCCTTAAAAAAAAGTGCACAGTAAAAACAAGGCTGGGGAAACATTGGGAAGTCCAGTAATCCAAAAAATGAAATCTCCAAGGATATAAGGCATGCAGTAAAATATCCCAACTTGTCGTCTTCAAAGCATAGAATCAAAGACAATGTGAGAAGCCTCTCTTGATAATGTGAGATGAGAGCTGAACTAATCTGCTTTAAAAAAAAGATTTTTAATATAATCTGACATCTATGTTGGCATGCACTCTCTCATCTGCTTTGCATTTCAAGTTGAATGAGAGTTGAACTAATATTTGATTTGTCAGAACAACTTGAGATCAGTTACATGCCCTTGATAAGGGAAAAATATATATATTTGTGTGTAGTTTGATGGCATAAAAGCTTCGTTGTTCTGACATGAAGGATAATAGACCAAAAAAGCTGACCAGGAAGGGCTAGGGATGCTGTGTTTTGTTTTTCAAGATTCAAGAGATTTATAGTCATTTTACTTTTTTTTTTTTGAAGATCTTCTATTTAAATACATGTAAAATAAATAAATAAACAGGCTAGTAGGGATTTACATTTTAAGGTTGTCCATGACGTGCAGGTTTTTGTGCCTGGTCCTGTAGGCACACTATGGCTTTTACAGCTTTGGGGGAAAAGCTGTTTCTGAGTCTGCTTGTTTTAAATTTAATGCATACCTAATATTTAAATTAAAGTTTCTTGGGAAAAAAAAAAAATAATGCACAAACCTCCTTGCCGGTGATAGTGATATAAAAGTGGGAGGGATCTTTTGTTATTCTTGTAACCCATTATTGAGGAGGAGCCTCTGCAATATTCAACCACACAAGTAGGTCTGCAGAAAAACTTCCCAACCTTCCTGATGCAGCAATTCTCCACTATTTTGACAATAGCTTTTGCTACTGAGAATGTTTCTATGTGCAGTCATTCATTATGACTTTTTTAAACTTGCTTTTTAAGGATGAAGCATTTGCTTTGCTTATGAAAAGACTAACGCACAAAGACCGCAGTTGCCCTAAAAAATATTCACTGCAGGTCTTCATGTTTATTTTAAAAGAAGTAGAATTATGCGTTCAGTGAAAATCTTTTAGCTGGGGTGAATTAGATGAGCTGTGAGTGATTTTTGACCTGTGCTTTGAGCTGGTGCTTTAAGTGCTTCTTTACACAACACTAACTAAAAGCATGGAGTTCTAACTCTTAAACTATAAAACTATTCCAATATAGAGGGAAGTTCAACTGAAATACTCTTTGAAAAATGCAAAACTTAATTGTTTGATCATCATGAGAATCAAACGTGATGCGACAGAAAAGATAAATGTAGTGAGGAGTAAAACAAGCAAGTTAAAGAAAAAACTTACTATATTTTCAGCACTATAAGGCGCTCTCAAAAGCCCTAATTATTTTCAAAATCTGGAGCGCCTTATAAATGGATTAATTCTGGCTGTGCTTACTGATACTGAAGCAATTTTGAGAGATACACAGCGCTCTGTCAAAATGTTTGCGTGGGTGTTACTTTTTTGTTGTAAATACACTAATGCAGCTAATGTGTGGCGTTAACGAAGTCACAGTAATATTTGTTTTAACTTTAGTCTTTTTTTTTACGTGTTTCAAGCAAGGTTGGAAGTTGCAGGTAGGCTACATTAAATAATTCATTCATTTTCTAAACCCGCTTCTGAGGAAGCTGGAGTCTCCGGAAAAGAACCACGCATGCACGGGGAGAACATGCAAACTCCACACAGAAAGGTGTTTCAGGTCCCCCAGCTGGGAGTCTTCTTGCTGTGAGGCAAGAGCGCTAACCACTGCGCCATCATGCAGCCCTGCATTAAATATGATAATTCTAATGTGTTGCAGTGTCTGACTGTTTTTTATGCGTCGCTTTCAAGGTTGTGGGGTTTAGTGTAGTCACAGTAACTTTTGTTTTAGCTGTCTCAGTCTGATTTTTTTCATGTTACAAAAAAGGTTGGGAGTTACATAGCTACTGCTGCTAATGTGGCAAAAGTTGCAATGTTACAAACAAGTTCTGCAGTGAACACAGTCAATCATCTGACTGACAGACTAATCTCTGACTCTTTTGTCTCGCTTAATGCACCTTATAGCTCGGTGCACCTTATATACGATATACGTTTAAATAAAAACGTATATGACGGTGCACCCTATAGTGCGAAAAATACATTAATTTATTAACAAGACCATGACAAAAAAAAAAATAGTTTAACTAAATATGATGATCAAGGCAAAACTGAACCACAAAAAAGGTAATTTTTACAAGAACAACTTGTAAGGATTCTGTTGCTTAGTTTGGTTGTATGTCGCTCTTAGTCATGTTTTTGGTTTACCTTTGTCAGTCACACCAGTTTCAGGTTCATGATCCACAGATGTCTTTAGTTCAGTTAATTGCCACCAGCCTGTTTAAGTATCTGACTTTCTGTTCATCCTTGTCAGGTCAGCTGCTCTTTGTCACTTTTGCTTCTCCATGGGGTTTTTTTTGTTGTCATGTTTCAGTTTATTTATTAAATGTTTAAGTTTCTGTCACCAATATACTTTCAGATCCTACACAACTAGTTTATGACACAACTGGCAGAAAAAAAGTTGCCGATATTGAGAATCTGATACAAAAATGAAAGATATGTGGTTTGTACCTGTCAGTTTTGGTCCCACAGCAGACAAAAAAAAAAAAGAGTCAGTTTTGTAGTGTTTTTAAGGGTGTGTACAAACTCATTTTTGTTCCGCGCTTTTTTTTCAATGATGGGACATGAGGTATACAGAGAGCACTTGAAAATTCATGGCACGTGCTTGTGAACCTGCTTTGAGTACAACAGCACATGTTAATTCTCTTGAACATAACCTTGTTGTGCTGGCTGTACAGATAATATTAATGGTTTCTGATGTATGTAAATTCATGTAATCTGTTACTGCAGAGCAGAATCTTTCATCACAACAAAGAATTAAATATTTATGATGTTGATCCCTGCAAAGGATTACTGAAAATCTTAAAATCAGGCTTAACAAGCTGAGCTTGCCCAAACAGTGGAGGGCTTGTGATGGTGCACAGGTGACTGAGGCATCAACTTTAACGCAACAAATCTTAATTATATGCTGAGAGCTCACAGTGGTTTTTGTCTGCATGTTTTTTACTTAGTAATGACCCACGATAACAGCCATTTATCACACCTCCATTACAATAAAGTCTCAGAAGAGATATTATGAATGTGATTATTAAGTCATTAAAATGCCCATACAATTTACACACACACACACACACATATATATATATATATGTGTGTGTGTGTGTGTGTGTGTGTGTGTGTGTAAATTGTGTATATGTAAAGATTAAGATCAACTTTATTAATCCCTGTAGGGAAATTCTGTTGTAGTAGCAGCACAGTAAGAAATAAAATCTAAAATACAATAAAACAAATATGAAATATACATGGATGAAAAGCTCTTATATTTACACACATAGCAGCAAATAAAAAGAAAAATAAAATAATGTAAATATAAATAAAATACCCAGTTAATGTAGCTGAAAGCTTGTAGAGCACCTGAGATGGATGCATTAATGTTTTTTTGTTGTTTGTTTGTTTTACCTGACAGCTACAGCGGAGTTCTAGGTTCTGGTTACGGACAGCAGGAATAACTTTCTGTACCTTTCTTCAGAGCAGCGGGGCTGCAGGAGTCTGCTGCTTAAGCTGCTTCTCAGTTTGGCAACAGTTTTATGGGTTGGATTGTCCATAATGGTCAGCAGTTTAGCCAATATTCTGTCCCTCGCCACTTCCCCCAGGCTGGTGAGCTTAAAACCAACAACAGACCCTGCCTTCTTCATGAGTTTGTCAAATCTGTTGGTAAAGCACTGAGCAGGGGGGACGTGGATGAGGACTGAAAAGGTGTGAGGGGAGCTTGGCAGGTGTGAAGGAGACATAGACTGTACATGTTACTTGTTTTTACAGTCAATGAAAGAAGAACAATGGTCACTCAGATGAGGAGTAGGGGGAAAGCTGGGAGAGGGGGAACTGGAGTCAAACCTGTTGAAGAACTGGTTCATCTCATTAGCTCGGTCCACATTTCCTTCAGCTGCACATCTTCACTTCCTTAACATAATTTATCGTGACTCTTGGTAGCTCCAAAAAGAAATCTTGTTAACTCCAACTACTCTGCTACTCCCATGTTAACAACTGTTAACATGTTAACAATTAAATATATATATATTCATATTTTCTTTTACAAAAATTATTCAAACGCAATGCATTGTGGTCTATATTCGCCAATCTAGTGAGCATCAATGCTCACCGTTTTTTTGCAGAGACTTCTGGGAAGTTTCTAGGGCGCTCACTTTTGTGATTGTAGATTCGGACAGCTCTGAGAATTGGAGAACACACTTTATAGTTCACTGTGTAGTGAGCAGTGAAAACATTTTGACACAACCAAAGTCTAATGTAGGTGATACCATAATGTCAGAACATTAGGCAATGAGTGTTGAAATGAAAATGGAAGATATACTGTTTTGTTATGGATCACGGTTACGATAAAAGTGTCCTAAACGATCAGCTTCACTGCATTTTTTTCGGTATCATTTTGTGCCGCTGTTCCATTATATGTCCTTTGAGGCAAAACAAAAAAAGAAAAAAATCACCATCATAGGATTGTTTTTGATCAAAGTTTCATATAACTGAAAGTGGCTTTGAAATCAGACAGGAAGTAGAAGGGCACTTGTCACTGTCACAGAAGATGTGATTGGATCTAATCAAGCCTCGACAAGGTTTTATCCACAAGTGGCGGAAAAGTTGTTAAATGTCAACTTGAACTTGGAAAAAAAAGTCAAACTCAAATGTGGGTCAAGTTTGATCAATTAGTGCTTGTATAGTTGATTGGAGAGGATATATGTCTTGTGTGCTCTTTCAAAAAAGTAAACTGATCAATGCATTGAGCAAATGTTCATCCAAGATGCTCAAAGCTTTTGAAAACACAAACATAAAAAACAAAAAAAAATGACCCAAAAAATATTTTGATCATTCGAAGCAAAATATAATTTCATGGTGGATTAACAAAGTATTGACTAAAAATGAAGGAAACAGTTTCCACTTGTGAATTAAAGATTTTCAGCTTTTAGATGTTCGTCAATTGTGTGTGTGTTTCAGCACACAAAGGAGAAAAGGAAAAAAGCTGAAGGAAAGTGAGTCTAAGTTTGACTTCTGACCCGAGGGCTTTCATGTGCTTGATCTGGAGACATTACTTCTGACAGCGCAGTCGACACCGTTACACACTTCTATGATTAAAATCCACTGTTTTACATTTTAATTGCTTTATTACCTGGATAGTTTAGCGAGTAGGAAAGACTTATAGGTCTATCACAGTGACACATTCCCATATAAGCTTGATTATATGAGCACAGAGAGATACATATGAGGAATGAAGAGAAAGTAGAAATTATTAAACAAGGGATCTGATTTGCAAATTGTGTTTTATGCCTGTACTTTGTTCATTTACTTTTGGTACTTTAATCAAGCATCTATGTTTATTTTGTTGAATGTTGCTGCACTTCCTGATCTCAGATACAAATCCAGAAGACGTAAATCAAGATCTGCCTTCAAATGTTTCCTAAAACTAAGTTGTCACTTCCCACTTCAATTGTAACAGGACCGATATAAAGCTAGTTTTTAAACTCTTCACACCTATTGATGCAAATGAGCATTTTAACCACTTTTGTTCCAAAATTATCTTAATTTAGCATCTACTTGAAAGCAAAAACATGAGTGTTTTTTTATAGATGGAAATATGAAAATAAATGCAGATGCCAAGGGGTTAAGCAATTTTTTTAGCTCACTTTCTTGCGCATATTTGGTGACAGCATGCCCTGGCTTTTTGAAAAAGAAAAAAAAAAAAAACAGAAAACTTGATAAAAGACTGGAGGTGTTCCAGGGAAGACCTAAAACAGAGGGATTTTGGCTTTTAGCTGGCCTGGGAGCATCTTGTGGTCCCCATGACAGAAATGAAAGCTACAGTATTTCTGTAGAAAGGTCACGTCTGGACATCTTTGCATCTGGGAAGCTAGTCATAATCACTTTGCCTCCATGGCATGCTTCAGGATAAGAAGACAAAGATAGATGAATGGTGTTTGTTTTTGGCTGTTTTAAAAGCAAGATTTAAAAAATGAAAATATCTCTGCATGTTTGCATGTAAAAGTTTTAAATCAACAAATCTTTCCGATTATTTTACAAATTCAGATTGAAGCAGTTGAATGTAGATTTACATTGGTGCAGTGGTTAGCACTATTGCCTCAAAGTGAGAAGGTGCTGATTCAAATTCCAGCTGGGTCCTTTCTCTGTGGAGTTTGCATGTCCTTCCCATGTATGCGTGAGTAATCTCTGGGCACCACAGCTTCCTGCACCTGTTCAAAAACATGCTTAACTGTGTATTTGAAACTCTAAATTCCATTAGGTGTAAATGTGATTGTAATATGTGGTTGTGAGGCCCTGCCATGGTCTGGTACATTGTCTAGAGAAGACCCCTCCCTCACCTGACAATAGCTTCAACCTTCCAGTGTAACTAAAAAGAATTCTGCAGGTTTAGTAAATGATTAAATACATTATCCAACTAGTGTCAAAACAGCTTCAAAAATAAAAGAGCAATGTTCATTCAGCAGGGAGTTGTCCACTTCGATAAAAAAGATGACTTGTATTATTTTGTCTCTAAAGCATCATATTTATGGAAACTGTTTTCCTGAGATGAAATAAACTACATCTCAATTGTTAAGCTACATTCACATCACCTTTGGGAACTCTCATTGACCACTTCCAATGAAGTACGTATGTAAACACGCATAAATGCATTTTTCCAGCTTCTGCATTAAAAAATATCGTGATTACACGGTATTATGCGAGTTTCCGTTTTCGAGCGCCTATTGAACGCGCATTGAAAGTTAAACCAGGTTGAACTTTGACTAATCTGGGATTTGGCTTTGGTAGTGATGTATGAATGATGTCCCTTTTAATTTACGGAAGTGCTAACCACTTGAAAACTGATCATGAAGCAGAAATTAATTACTGCAGTTTGTGTCCAGCCGGAATTATAGGACACCGAGTCTTTGGTATATTGGATTAGAAGAGTGAAAGAGACATAGAATGGAAATTGATTTTAATCTAAAAACAGAAAAAAATGAAATGATAAACTTAGTCACAAGTGATGTTAAAGCAATGGCTTTAGAAAAAAAATAACCCTTTTTTTATTGTTTAGTTTTTTCTTCCCTAATACTTTGGACGTTTGCACAAAAAATAATCATGGTTTTTAATCTTTCCCAAATCCTAAACAGTAACAGGTTTTGACTGGTGATGGCACTGCAAGATCTGGGCAATTAGCATACCTCTAGCCTGACAGCAGACCATTTTCCTGCTCACCAGCTGCTACCTGTTAGTGTGTATACCTGTCCCATGCATGGTGTAAGCCGCAGTGGCAGGCCATGGCTCTCTGCCCTTTGATTGCCTCCAGTTATCCCCAGGTTTCCACTGTGCTGACACTTGAGACTCACAAGCCAGATGGTCAGAGCTTGGAGTTTACAAAGTTACATGTCCACAACTATCACAACAGTGACAAAGTCAGTGATTTATTAGAACCTCGCTCATTAAGTTGAAGTGCATTTAACAGGAATGCACGCTCTAATTTTGATACGGTAAGGGTCCAACCTGAACAATCCTTTCAAAATAAATTGACAATAATTTTATTTATGATCCTGCTGGAACAGGTTTTGACATTTCATCAGACATTTTGTTGTGTCAAGCAAGAGAGAGCAAGGATCTCAAAGTAAAGTTATGTATTCTTTTTGCTCATTTTAGGTTTTGTCATTGTTTGTCTAAACAGAAATAAGAAGTAAGGGAGCTCTCAAGTCTAGAGCCAATGGGAAGTTCTGATCATTCCAAATCAGTTTAGATTAGTTTTTACAGTTTCCCACTATAAAACAGAACGATATGACATATGTGATCTTAAGAAATACACTACATTGTACACAACTTACTACTATTCCATCCAAAGAAAAGTACAATAGTTTTACTTTGAGTTCATGTAATATGTCTGTGATAAGTGCTTGGAAAAATATTAAAGAACAATAATTTTCTGAGATTTTTGTACTTAAATCCAGTTAAAGCATAGACTTTGAAACTGAATGTCATCTTATTCTGTTATTTAAAAATTAAAACATAAATGATTGTCCTGTGGGAAGGAGGAGTGAAATACTAATAGATGTGTCCTTGACTCACACACCCAAGTTTCATTGGATAATTTTCTGAAAAAAACCTGAATACTCGTAAAGAAGCTTTCTTTACATTTTCAGCCACCTGTTTTCCTTGGCTATTTTTTCTTCTTATTTGATGTCGTTTCCATGTCGATTTTCAGCTCTCAAACCTAAAATCGTTGAAAACTGTTCCCAGAAATTTGAGGCCAAAAAAACCCCCTGCAAGTTAATGTACAATTTCACACTACACTAACATCCTCAAACATATTCCATGTTTGCTCAAGCTTGACTGAATTTGAACACAGAATATCTTTTGAACCACTGGAGAAGCCCACTGGTCAGTGTCCATCTCTCCAGTGAAGACTGAAACATATCAAAAACTACGGAATGAGTTGTCATCTCTTCACAGATACTGAGACAGATCCAGTCCACTGAGAATTAATGGCTATAACTTGTATGACCCTTTAATTTCTGATGTGTTCAAACCAATATTTCCTCTTTGGAATTTTACAAAAAAAAGAAAAAATCAGCTTCGTAAAAGTTAAAACTTTAGCTGATTGATTTATCTAAATATATTAATCAAGTTCACTTGCTCTATCCTCAGTCGAAATGTGTCTGTTAGTAGGGGCAAAAAAAACCCCAAAAACCTGTTCTTGCAGCATGAAAATGAACTACACTCACAGAAACATAATACTTGATGCATTTCAAAATAACAAGAATGTGTCATTGTGGTGTTGTCTTATTTTGTTTGTCTACGACTTATTTACATTTATAGCACAGGGTTGACTGGTTTTATTGTTTTACAGTGAGAAAAGGGATTGCATTTATGTGGACCCTGGGTTTTCTGGAAGACAACATGACGAGTGGTGTTCAGTTTCTGTTTGTAGAGTTTGCCCGAGAGCCTTTCAGAGGACTCGGAGGACCGCGTGCTGGCGATCAGCAGAGTGTGTTATGCCTCCGTGAGGTATTTTGTGAGGGCTAATGATAGATTCAAGGGACATCCTCTATTTCTCAACTCCCAACAATTTATGCCCCCTTCACAGCTGTCCACAGACGATGCTGTTCCTGTTTAAAAGGCAGTGGGCAGTGAACAATGAAGCAGCGTTTTAGTGCCAGAAAAGCCCTGAACAGTGTAACAATGAGATTCAGTGCTTTTCCTGTATTTGGAATTGTGCCAGTGTTTTGTTTTTATGGTGTCCAGAAGGGGTTTAATGTATTTGAAAATACATCAAAACTTCTAAAGATAACTCATGGGAGCAGTTTATGAGAATTAATTGTGACTCGTGCACAGCATGAGCTTTATCTTACAGGGCAGTCACAGTTACTGAAAAAATTTCATCATGTGATCATCAGTCAGATGGAAGCTTGAAAATACCTCAACCACAGATTGCAGCATTTTGTCATTGGTCATTGTCATTGAGGCATTTGGTGTATTTTCTTTTTTTGTTTCTTGTTGTTTTTGATGTTTGTTTTTGTTTGTTTGTTTTAGCTTTGTTGCTTTTGCCAGTCAGTTGATGTATTTATGTTGTGTTACAAAGATACATCACTGATTGGATGATGACGTTTGTCCATCCTTTCAACTGAAAGTTCTTAGGCATGAAGCAATACTGAAAATGCTCAGTAGGAATCATAAAACTCATGTTAGAATGCAGACATTGAAGAAGCATTTGAAAAAACTCAAATGTCAAAAATCAAACATCATCATCCAATCAGCGATGTCTCATGGTACCTTTATTTACCTCTTCCGGTTTCGTATTGTACTTTGTTTCATTTCTATTGAGTTTTGTTTTTTTGCAATTGTGTTTTGGTTTCTGGAATTTAGTTTTGATTTCTAAAATGTAATGTATTTTTTCTTTTTAATATTTGTTTTGCTTTTATATTTGTTGTGATCTTCAAACTGTTGTTGAGTTGAGTGATTTGTTGATGTGATTTGCACTTCAGGGGAACCGAATCATCAAGCTATGAAAGCATTGGTTCCCGTTGTTGTCAGATTAGCTTTTTACTGTGCTCCACTGGTTTGTGACAAAACTGAACAGGAAACTTTCCTTTAGCATCACAGTCCAATTCCTGAAAAGTGTGTTTATATTTTCATTTTATTGCATTTATTTTTTATTCGTTACTATTTAGTGTCTTTTATATTAGATACTGACTGACGGCTAGTGAGTTTCTACCCTTTCTGAGTAAAGACATATTTAATATCTTTAAATGATGCTCACATAAAAAGCTGTACACAGCTAGAAATAATAAAATAACTAACAACTTCTCTCCCTGCAATCATTTCATGCTTGTAAACATGCGGCTGCCATTTCCATTGTATGAAAACACTGTTGTAACCATGTTGTTGTTTATATTCAAGCAGTTTGCCTTTAACACCCTTGCAAGTGTGTCTTTGTTAGGGAACATACTTAGAAAAATTACGATGGAATTGTCTTGTAATTAAACTACTAGGTGTGTTCAGAATTAAACAAAAAAAAATCATGTTGTCACAGCAAATGTCAAAAGATGAGAGAGAAGCAATCTAAGAGGAGGAGGATGGACAAAGATGAACAGTCAGAGATGAGCAAGAATTAGTCATGTCTGCCCCGTGACCTTTTTCTTTTTCAAAAGACTGAGAATGTAATCCTGTGCCTCTGTCTTGCTGTACATTCAAGCCAAGATAAGAACCATCTGTTTGTATGTCACCAAAACCCACACAGCATCACAAATCCTCGCTTGAGGCACTTCAAGGTCAGTCTGACTCAAGGCTCTTAACATCTCTTTAAAATATTGGTCATAAATTCAAACAAAACAGAAACTTTCTTAGTTGCTTGTAGGTAGGATCACCTCTCTGCAATTCTGTGACATCAATTCTCCCCAACAACACATCAAATATCAACTTGAAAGTCTTAAATCTCTTTTTGTGCTTTGCTCAAGGATGGGACTTAAGTAACAACCCACACACTCTTAAATCCTATTTGACTGTTCTTTGCAGAAACTCATGTTCCTTCAGTCAATTATGAAAATTCAAGAATTATTCAATATTATTCTGTTTTACAAGCAATGCATTACAACGTACTATTTCTGTGGTTTAAATTATAAGTCACTACAGCAGCTGAAGAATATTGTTAGCTCTTGTTTTTTTTATAAAAGCAATGCTTTATATCAGCTGCAATGCATGAACATATGTTGAGTAAATGTGACTTTGTCTTGCCTGCAGGCCTTTCAGACTCTGTGCCAACTCAAATCCTTGAACTGCCATTGCCTTAGTCCAATTTTAATTGAGCAAATGCTGCACCCCTTCATGTAGAGTTATGCAGCCTCAAATGGTTTAAATAAAATTTTAGACCAATGCAGAGAAGCTATAACATTTTTCAAAGGGAAACTTTCATTGCTTATAATATAGTCACAGTCGAGGTCAAATCATCTAGTATTTTGATGGAGTGACACTCATTTAATGCATGAAGGAAATGTTTTATAGATTTTGCCAAAACTTGACAAATGGAGTATTCTCTGTGCAAAAACATAAACAGTGAATGCATCTAAAAATAAGGGTGTGAAAATAATTTTATCAAGCAAATATTGGAACCCCTTGAGAAAAGTACGGCACTGAACATTCAGTTTCTGTTACCAGCAAGATGTTTTGTTTCAAATAATTACTTTGTGATTTAAGAATCACTCTGATCATCCTTTGATCTATTGTAAAATCCCCAGCGGTCTTTTAATTATGTTGTTTTTAGCAGAAAAAAAATGGTGTCATTTTCTAGGGCATAGTTTCTGCAGAGCGGCAGTAGTTCATTAGAATCGCCTGTGAGTTGTGGGCGGGACTGTTGGCAACCCCCTCCCCATTACTGAGAGCTCTCTGTTTACACATTCTCCTACTAGCATACAACTCCTCACAACCCCGTTTCCATAATAATGCACTGTTGTAATGGAAAGCAACAAAAATTGAGAGCAATATTGGAGCTGTCCAGCCATACAGCTTAGATCCAGATGCCAGCTTGAACAAGGAAAAACGAAGATGTGCATGAATATATTTATCTGCAAGTGGACGCATCAGAATCCAGCCATCCATTGTATTTTCCACATAACAAATACACTTTTTATCAAACAGCCTTTTTTTCATCTGCTCCTGAATCACAACGGTTTTAAATAAAGAAATACTCAGAAATGCAATTTGAAGCTTATTTTTTTTTTCAATTATCCCTCTATCATGAGAAGAAAATGCCACAAGAACATATTAAAAAAGACCTCAACACAATTTTCATCAGAGTGGGTCTTTAGCTGTTTGGTTTAACTTTTAAAATTGGATTAAGTATAATGTTTTAACTGTAAACACCTAGGGAAATGGTAAAAACGTTATTTTATAAACGAATAACTTTATTCAGAAACGGATTGAACTGATTTCTCACTTTTTCTTTCGTTTAGATTTTGACAAAGGTTTGAGGTGATCTCCCAACGATCAATAGCAAAACACTTTAAGAGACTTCAAGCTGAAGACACTAAACAGTTCAGCAGCTTTAAGAAAACCTACCTATCATTGAAAAAAAAATGAAAAATGAAAGTCACTTGGCTTGAAAATGCGGAGTTTGGACCATTCTCCAATCGAACGACTGGATTCTCAATTTACCCTGTATTAGAGATACAACAGAGTAATGTTATTGCCCATCTAATCAGGTGATTTTTCAAATCAGGTAATAGTTGCACCCATGCTGTCTGCTGCTTTTGTGCCTCCAGTCTGACTTTGTTTGGGAATAATGTTGGAATTTTTAAATAACTATCTAGTTATACTTAGAATCCTTTTTTTTGTTTGGTAGTGTGTTTTCCTTTCTGATAATGTGGTCATGAATTGTGGTCTGATTTCCTTATTGTTGGATAAAAGATCCCCAAACCCAACAAATTCAATTCAACAAATAAGCAAATGCGTTGTATAGTAAAACATATTTTTTAGAGATACCACCAAAAGGAACCTATTCATCTGTTCTGTTCTATCAAGCATGACAATATTTTCCATTTTACTGCCCAAAGACACATGCCATTAGTTCGGCTATACAAATCTGGAAAGACACTAAAAAACTGCTGAGACAAAACGCATCGTCTCTCTGATAGCCTGAGATGCAAGTCTGAGCGGACCAGATGATTAATGTCTGCCAGAATGCCCTTTGTCCTCTGCATGGATCTGATCCTATACAAACGTCCAAAGCACTTCAGATGAGCACCAATCTTTTTTTGACACAGATGAACAGTTTAACAAATCGCTTGTCACTCTTACAAAGTTATAAATATTCAGCAAGTCAGAGAAAAAGTTGTGGGCTCAAAAAGCTGTTTTATTTCCTCATGGCAGGACATGTCTGATCAGCAAATCATAGAAAAAGTAAGCACCAAAGATCCAGTAATTTGATCATGCTAAGATACAACGATTTACTTTCTGTCTCCACATCTGTGCTTCAAAGTATGAATGTGCAGTGATCAGACCAGGGGTCTGCAACCTTCAACACTTAAAGAACCATACGAGTCAATTTCTCTCTGACTGCAACTAAGTGGGAGCCACAAAGTGTCACTTCACCCTTTACAAAAATAAGACAATGCTTTGTATTTATGTTATTCTTACTGTTAAAATAAATATAAATCAAGTATTGCTATTTTGGCAAAAATAAAACATCACCATAAAAATAGCAATTTTGCTAAATATTAAAAAGTTGGATTGTTGAAACAAGAACTTCCCAGGTGAAAAAGTCTGAAAAAACCTAAAGTT
Source organism: Adrianichthys oophorus (assembly GCA_036245035.1). NCBI lineage: Eukaryota > Metazoa > Chordata > Actinopteri > Beloniformes > Adrianichthyidae > Adrianichthys > Adrianichthys oophorus. The sequence goes on along the minus strand of BSAI01000162.1, from coordinate 12,057,804 downwards.
ATCTGTCTGTTTTGTTTAACTTAATGCACCTATAAGTTGGAAATATTTGTTACTTTTAAGATTAAAACCTTGCACTTTTCTTCAACCCTAGAACCACAATGAAAGGTTGAAAGGGTTGACACATCCTCCCCTCCCTGGTTGCATTTATGTGCATTTAAAAGATAATACTTTAATAGGTTTTAATATATATTTGCCAAAAAAAATCATACTTTGACCCGGTAAGTGGGCCTCAATGACGAAGTGCCATTTGCCTAAATGCACAGGTATCAATCAGACACCTGAAGAAAATTAATTTGCAGTTTAAAAAAAGGTTTGTTTCTCTCTAGGTCTTCTGTTTTCCACAGCAGATGCACAGCTCCTGTGTACGGCATTCCCTTCATAATTAAGGTATGTCTTAAGGCAGATCAGATCAATTTTAGATCGTCCTGTGACAAGAGTTTTGAAAAATTTGATTGGGTAATAATAGTACCACAAAGCTTTCCGCTCATTATCTGACAATTATGCTAAAATAAGCCAGCAACGGCGTACAGAACAGAACTAAACTATTCAAGGCAGCAGATGTGGGGGTGGGGGTGTGTGCTTGTGTTCCTCACAATTGGAGAACAATCCTTTGCCCTTGGTCTTTGAAACAATCTACATGCACAGGCATTATCTGAATACTAATAGTTCACTGTAGTTTGCCCGGGGACCGCAATGGAAAATGTCTCCTTGGTGAGGTCAGTCTGCATCATAATGAAAACCTGTGACTCAATAATTAGGAATCATTTAAAACAATAAATCTAGAAATATAATTAAAATGGTCTGAGAATGCAACCATCATCTGATCATTGCTTAGGCTAAGGTTAGCCTAATTTGTCAATGAACATTCATCAGTAATGACAATCCTAACCTTGATGTGCTCTTCTTGAAGTTCAATTAAGTCTGTATGATTGCTCATATTGTCAGTGCATGTAAATCAGTTTCTGCTATCAATGCTCACATTTTTCTTCCTCCTTAAGACACAGTAAGGGGCTTCCCAATTGCAATTATACTATATGGCACATGACTTGTGGAAATAATGGTTGGACAGAGACTGTTAGATCTTTCCCAAACTGCTTCAGTCCTGTGGGTTCCAGAATTTGAACCAGCAACCCTTCAGAAGGAAGTTCCAGCTCTTAACTAATGAACCACCCGCAGACTGCCTTCAGTTTTTTTACAGTTTTGCTGTTTGTATTTTTCTAACAGATGCCTGCATAGATGCATAGAAAGACATTTGACTAATTAAGGTGTAGTGCAGCAACTTCATGGCTGCTAATAACATGGACTAGTCATCATTAGCAGCTAAGAGCAAAACCCTTAAACAAATTTACATTTTCTTGTGCTAGTAATAATTTCTCTAACTTAACTATAGCTGTATATAAATTAACTAATTAGCACACGTACACAGAAAAAAAAGCAACATGGTTCAAGACATTTAAGTCTGTTTAACCTTCCTGGGAGGGAGACGTGTGAAATCCTGTCAATAACAGTAGTAATGATGATGAACATGTGTTTGCCAACCAGAGTCCACTAAACCTTTGTCACTTATGTAAGTGTGCCTCATCCTGATCTGCCTCCCACTCAGAATGTATAAAAAAACATTTTTTTTCCACAGGTTTTTCTATTTCTTTTCATTTGTAGTACTTGGTAGGCTTGTAATGGCTTACATTTATGATACAATTATTTCTTGTTATTCAGAGTAAAAGTCACAATTCTGGGAGAAAAATGCAATGTTTCTAGAGAAATCTGCCAATTTCATATGTCATATTCATATCTGCTGCCTCTTTTTTTTGTCAAATTTGATGCTTAAACTTTGTCCAAAAATGTGTTCATAAACTAGATCAGGGATAGGCAACTCCAAGTCTCGAGGGCTGCTCTGTCTGCATGATTTCCACATATCCAAGTCCTACTCATGACTGATTTCCTGGTTCAGGTGTGTCCAACCAATTAGAACATGCCAGAGCAGGATTTAATGGAAGACATGTATGTGGCCCTCAAAGCCTGAAGCTGCTGCGTATGGGAGGAACTACCGTCAAGTTTTTAGCCTGCATATCTCATTTACAAACCACGGGAGCCGGATGATGTTGAGAGATGAAATTAATGAAATAATTCAGTCTTTTTTTGCTTTTCTATACCTTCTCTTATTGGAGGAGCTGTGTCTCAATGACTACGCTTTCAGTGGTACTTCCGTGTCTTTGTAACCCAGTTACTTGCTGTCCCGCTGTAGTCCAAGGAGGGAAAAATAAAAACAAGGATAACAATGTCTCAATGAAAATAAAAAAAATATCATAAAGTTCAAGAAGAGACTGATCAGATTCTCATCCATGTTTGTTTTGCGTTGCTGTCAGTAGCAAATACTGATGCACACCGGTTGATACATGTTTTTTTTTAGTAGAAAAAAAAAACGAATGTTTGAGCCTATTTATCTTTTTAAAAAGCACAAGTAAGTCTGTGCTTAGTATAAGTTGCACCCTTGCCAACTATGCAAAAAATTGCAACTTCAGAAAATACAGTAGTTTTTTTTTTTTTTTCTCATCTCATGGAACACGCTGTATGCAAACAACTTATGTCAGTTTCATTTCGTCACAACTCATTTTTGAGGAAAAAGACTGTGCTTGCAGGTTTGCATTTAAACTTACAGTTATATCTGACCATTTCTATAACAAAAAGTCAGACGCTACAGGAAAAAAGTAGGAACTTTATTTTATATTTCCATTAGGTTAGATGCTTTTTCAAAACAGAGATCATAGTCTTTTCTTCAGCAGCTGAAACGTGAAATTACTCAAACACAATTAACATGCATCCAAGTATTTCTCCTGAGCTGCAAACATTTGGCAAAAGATTTGAGAGAAATAGGAGAAAAAGGTCTGACTGAAATCAGTGAGTGTCCTCGTTCCTGATGCTCCACTCAAATGTGTCAAAGAAAGTACATTGGGAGGTAAACCCATCAACAACCCTGTCCAGAGCAAGTGTTTTAATAGTGTCTACTCCTATAGAAGGTTTTTTTTTTTTTTTTTTTTTGCTATGTGGTGGATTAAAAAAAGACCAACAGTTTTATGGAACTCTCAAGAAATCACTATAAATTTGAGCAAAACCTATGGGGTTCAGGTTATTGACAGGGTTTTATAGGACTTTTGTCATTCTATAATTAAAATGTGTTTCTTTCTGTTTTTGAGTGCTCCATAAATATTCAATGAGTCTGAGGTCGGGGGACTAATAAGGGAAAAAGTCCACTCTAGTCAGCTTTTCCTGGTCTTCTTTGGTCGGCAAGTTTTTTAAAGCTTTCAGGTGGTTTGGGGGGTCATTATAATCTTGCAGAATCTGCATATTTCTCCTCAGTGATAAATAAAAGAAGATTAGCCCTGCCTTTGAAAAATGGAGTGGCGCTTCCCTGAACACCTCAAACTTCTTAAATTAATGTCCTGTCTAAGTATTTGTTGTTGTGGTTATTGTTACAGGGCATTTCATGAGATTTGTGTGAGCATTAGTGTGCTTCATACAATGCATGTTCCAAACACAAAATTTTGGAATAATAAATAAGAAAACGTATTCTTATAAGTGTTTTAAGGTGAAGGAGAAGCAAATCACACAACTTTGTATAATTCTGACAGAGTTTAAGATTAGTGTGGGGCAGTAGATTTTCTAATTCCACTGTTTATTACTTTCCCTGTTTCACAAATAAAGTTTTTGACAACATTATCTCTTTGCATCAGATGTCACATACATATACAGCTTCTCCTTATTTACCTGTTATTGAAAACGGGCAATAAAGACGTCCTTCTGCCCCACTTCATCTCACCCAGGATTCCTGCCAGAACAGCATATTGTGACTGCAGGAAGGGTGTGGGTGGCAGATGAGCGGAGGTTAGTAGCAGCTGGTAATTGAAATAGAGAATGAAGCATAAAATTGTGGACCTAAAAAAGTTAGACGAGTCTGAAAACAATCATAAACTGCTGTGTTGGAAGGAATTTTGCTTGAAAAAGAACACAACTAAGCTCCAAAATGATGTGGATTGTTTGGAAAAAAAAATAAACTGAAGGATAAAGTACTAAGTTATTACTTTACTAAATGCTTCCAATTACTGTCACATGTCATTTTTACATTTAGAGGCTTTATAACCAATTGCCAAAATGCAAAAAATATAAAAAATATGCGAAAGTATTGTAAGTATTCATTGCATTGCATGTGAAGATAGCTTCAATAGTTAAAGATATTTAATATTTTACTGAGTGATTCGGAGAACATTTAACACTGCAGTAGTCTTTGCCAAGCACATTTTTTCATAGAAACGTATCATATACATATTTATATATATATATAAAACATTAAGAAGAAAAAAGTGCATGTTATTCTAATTAAGCAGAGTCAAGTTACAATACTTTCAAATACGCAAAGCCGTACATATCTTATAATAGTCATACATGCAGATGACACTCACAGTTCTTTTCATGTAGTTCGATTCATTTGCCTGAAAAATAAACCACAGCTGTGTCTGTTGTAAGGCACAACTCTCCATAAATTAAGACGTGCGAAATTATTTTTGCACTTAAACCCCCTATCTGCTAGTTGGCAGCACACCATACAGAGCCTCTTTCAGCAGCTCTGGACCGCACAAAAAACAATTAAAAAAAATCTCTAGAAGACCATCTCACACTAGATATTCATTCATTAGTCTTATACAGCTCTATGACACCCATACAACTACCTTTTTTTCAGCACAATATGTCACACTGGATTATAAATCGGACTGTCAATGAATGGTCTATTTTTAAGCTTTTGTCAAATATAAGGCACACAAAACTACACTATATTACCGAAAGTTTTCACTCATCTGCATTGACTTACATATGAACTGAAGTGCCCTCCCATTCCTAACCCACCTTTTGCAGCTTTTACAGCTTTAACTCTTCTGGGAAAGCTGTCCATAAGGTTGAGGAGTGTGTTTATAGAAATTTTTGACCGTTCTTAAATGCTTTGGTGAGATCAAACACTGATGTTGGTGGAAGAGGCTCTCTGTCTCCACTGCAATTCATTCTAAAGGTGTTCTATCGGGTTAGGGTCAGGACTTTGTGCAGGCCAATCGAGTTCATCCACACCAGACTCTGTCATCCATGTCTTTATGGACCTTGCTTTGTGCACTCGTGCACAGTCATGTTGGAAGAGGAAGGGGCCAGTTCCAAACTGTTCCCAGAGGGTTGGGAAAATGGAATTGTCCAAATGTTTTGGTATCCTGAAGCATTCAGAGTTCCTTAAACTGGAGCGAAGGAGACAAGAGGTCCTGAAAAACAAGCCCGCGCCATAATTCCTCCTCCACCAAATTGCACACTCAGCACAATGTAGTCTGAAATGTACCGTTCTCCTGGCAACCTCCAAGACTCATCAATCAGATTACCAGATGTAAACCTGGTTCATCACTCCAGAGAAGGCGTCACCACTGCTCTAGAGTCCAGTGGTGGCATGCTTTACACCACTGCATCCGACGCTTTGCATTGCACTTAATAAAGCGTGGCTTGGATGCAGCTGTTAGACCATCTAAACCCATTCCATGAAGCGTGCTGTATTTGGGATAATCTGAAGGTCACATGATGTTTGGAGCTCTGCAGCAATTGACTGTGCAGAAAATCGGCGACCTCTGTGCACTATACTCTTCACCATCCGCTGACCACTCTCCATCAGTTTACGTGGCCTACCACTTGATGACTGAGTTGCTGTTGTTCCCAAACTCTTCCATTTTGTTTTGATAGAACCGATAGTTGACCGTGAAATAATTAGGAGCGAGGAAATGTCACGACTGGATTTGTTACACATGTGGCATCCTATGACAGTTCCACACTGGAATTCACTGAGCTCCTGAGAGCAGCCCATTCTTTCACAAGTGTTTGTGAAAACAGTCTGTATGCCTGAGAGCTTGATTTTATATACCTGCGATCAGCAAATACTTTTGGGAATATATTGTATGCAAGAATATGCTCCTCTCATCTGTTTTAACTTCAGACCAGTTAGGTGTCAGATCTTCTTGAGTTTTAGAGATTGGGTTTTTCTAGAAAGATTATTTTAAGTTCAAATTTTAAGCACTTGGAAGGTATCTTATCGTGAATATTGAGTAACATTGAGTGTAGAAGCATCAGTCTGAGGACATAGATTCTGCACATACAGAAGGACAGACTTTTATATTTTTCTTCAGTCATTGTTCTGTATTGCTGAAAGTAGAGTAGTGTATATGTGTGTGTACTTGTGTGTGTGTGAGAGAGAGAGACACAGTGACAATACAGTTTAGCTGAATTGCACAGATCAGATTGCAGAGCCAAGACAGCCCTAACGAGTTTTTCTTTGTAATCCAATAAATGTGGAGCACTCCATCAAGGAGAAACTGAAAGACGAATGCACGCCAAAAAGTTTGGAACCGCGCATTGGCCCTGACAAATACCAAGGTCGACAAAGAGGGGGCGTCTGTTTCAGAGCAGCGCTTGTTATTTTCATTTATGTCAACAAAGGACATACTGCTTGGTGTGGAATGGAGGAGGCACAGGGCAGCTTCATGCTAGTTTTCATTGCCGTCACTCTGTCAGGCGTGGTTCATGCCACACGCAGCCACATATCCATCAACAGATTATCAGTCAGGTGTGCCGTCTGAGTCAAGGTCACGGGGATTATCAGCACATTTAGTTTCCAGATTTCTGCAGTAAAACACTGATCTCTAACATCATTGTCCAGCATGCCTCCTTATAGGGTTTTACTTTCAGACAGTGGTTTTAGCACTAAAATTGAACACATTTTCCAGATATTCCCCAATTTTGAGAAAAAGGACTAACCATTTATGTGACGATTTCTAGATTTTCAAAGATGCAGAATTGGTAATGTTATACCCACAGTTCTTATAAACGTGTAGCAGAAGATTTTTCTCAAAGGTTGTTTGATGTAAAACTGTATGCTGGACAAACTGCTGTTCCAGCACTGTGGGCGTTAAATGCTTCTCTCTGCTTGCAACCAGTTCCACTCTGCAAGAAGGCGGGTCTGTGCTATCAAACACGTAAATGTACATTTAAGGTTGGTGCTCATGCTTTAAGCTGTGCTGACCTTAAATTAGAAGACTAGTGCCACCTAGTGGTTTCAATCAGAACTAACATTTTGATTGGTGGTTCATGTCTGTCATATTCTGGAGGGTGTATTTAAAGCCAGCTGCTACAATGGAAATAGTATAACTTTATGGTGTATCAAATGTTGTAAGAAACTAACTTACTGCAACAAAAGACACAACTGTGAACACATGATTCCTCATATCTTTGATTTAGGGACCCATTTTGTTTCTCAGTGATCATCTGAGGATTTTTTGTGTAGTTGTACTCAAAGAGGTGACTCTTGAAACTGAACAGCTACATGCATTCTAGTGAAGCACTGGTCTTAAACTCCAGGCCTCGAGGCCTGGTGTCCTACATGTTTTCCACATTTACCTGCTATCGCAGCTCCATATTGGCGAAAAAAAACATCTGATCCAGGTAATCAGCAGCAGATAGGGCAGATTTTGTTAAAAACAAGCAGGATGTCGACCCTCGAGGACTGGAGTCCCTGTACGACATGCAGGTTTACCCTCAAAAAAAGTTTTATTAGAGCAAAAAAGTTTTTTACACAAAGTAAAAAACAAAATGCAATCTGTTGGTAAGAATCTACTGATAAAAGCTTTGTTTGCATTTGTTTTAAAAATGTGTATTCACTTTTTCTAGTTCATTAAGTTGGCAGGATGTTAAAAATCCATCTTGTATGTAGCCTATATTCATATCTAAATACAGATTGAGACATTTAGTTGGATGAGCAGTGCTTCAGAAGCAGATATCTAAAAGAGCCAAAAGGAAGGAAGTGCACGCAAAGATTCCACTGTATACAAATGCAAAGGAATTTATTTCATCCTCTGAAGAAAGCACCCAAAGAAATCACACAGCAGGCCTGTTTTTATAAGGACTGCTGTGAGTCTTTAGGAAAACCTTGGGGTGGAAATGTATTAAAAGCACACATAAAATGCATCTGTTTAACAACCTGACAAATGTTAATCATGCTTAGACATTTAGAAAGAAAAAAAAGAGTAAATTGTGTGATAAAAACAAACTGGAGCCCTTCTTTGGAAGGTGAATTCAGCAGAAAGGGGTCTGCTATAAACAGTAATTAAAAATTATCGGTTATAATAAACTGGACCTCCTGTAATTTATTTGTGTAAATTTAACAGAATAATGTTATTCATAAAAAAAAAGTTTTAATATTTTTGTGATTGTTTTATTTTATGTAAATTAAATACAAACATTTGTTTTCAAGACAAAAAATAATATGTTTTAAAATACATTGAACCTTGTGCATAAATAACATATTTAAATTGGCATCAGAAAAGAATGCAACTGTTTTGTCACCTTTCATTAAGAGAGTTAAAAAAACAAATCTATAATATCCTCATTTTGAAAAGTATGCCGCATCTTTCCTTCTTTCTTATCATTCTCCTTAACAAACTGTATTATTCAGCTGATGATGAATGGCCATGCTGCTGGAAGCCAAGATTAGTTTTTTTTTTTTCTAAGACCCCACAAGTGCCATGGTTTCACTATCTCTCCAGAAAGATTCATTACAGTAATTAAACTTCTGTTTTCTCACACTTGTTCGCAGAAATCACTCCTTGCTCTCATTCCAGACTTCTCCACAAAAGCGGAGCTTCTTGTAGCTCTGCTGGCATCAGGAGTGGGTGGCTAGACTTGTTTTCTATTTTTATCAAAGTGGACATCAGCAGCTTGGATAATCAACTCCAACAGATTGCTCTGTGAGAAAACAAATTGCTTCATTTACGCACGAAAATGATTGAGCAAAAGAATGACAAATACAGCAGAGTGCATTTATCAAAGCTGTTTACATGAAATACAAATCATGGCTGTTGGATACGACTTGAGAAATGGCTTTGTTATGATTACAATTTATCATTGGCATGGCATATTAGTTTAAAAAAATCCGATTTTAGTTAAGATTGGGTTAATAAGTTGGTCATAATCTGAATAAATGTAGAAAAAACAGCCACCCCTAAACATGTTCTTGACAACATTTTCATTCATCTTCCGTGTAGGGTTATGGAGTTTCTGGAGCACAAAGGTGGGGTTTATCCTGGTTCACTCATCAGTCCCTTGGAAATATATTTAATTTATAATTTGTACTATTTTACCAAGTTGCCAGAGCATACTTTTCTATTGAAAAAAGGTGTAAACAAATTAAGTTCTCGTAAAAGCCAAATAATTATCCACACTTTAGAGTTACAGCATTCATTTCTGTTGTGTCACAGTTTACATTTTTCTACAAAAGACGGACTAACAGAATTCCAATGAGTCTTTTTCCTACAAATTCCAAAAAGCTGAGATTGTCTTGGAAGTCTGAATTGTTACATCCATCTTCTTCTTCTGGCCGTGTCATATCACAGCTTTGGAGCTCGGCTCAACCAAACAAACACAGATTAGTGATGCACATCTTTCAGTGCATACAGTTTTATCTATAGGTTTACATTTTTCTGAGAAAGGATTTGGTTTTGTGCTGTTTGACATTCGTTTTGTTAAGTAAATAAGTGACACGCATTTATTTTTCATGAGAACGGCAGTAGACCAGAAAATGGATCCTTGTTGTTCTTTTTCCACAGAAATGCAGCTGAATTTTACCCTCCAACTTAGATTATTGAAATCAGCATTGTTCCCAGTGTAAATATTTCAATTTTGCTTTTACAATAGGACTTTGGGAGTCATCATGTCTTATCGAAGCGGTTTTCAAAAATGAGTGTGTGCCATGTTAAAATGAATGCTTAAATTACCTTGAAAAGCTAAATAGTAAGACAAATCCATGCACAAAACATCCATATTTAAAGCTGAAAAGTTTATTTCACTACTTAAAATCAGATTTAACATTATGACAGCCCTCTTTTTTCCCTCTGCTTTTTCTTTCTTCTCCAGTATCGCTGCTTTAAGTTCCATTAACCACGGTGCATTCTACTACAGGGACCCTAGCCATAACAATTACTTGGAGCCATCCCAAATCAAAGATGATGGCTTAATCTGAGGAGCATTTTGCATGCCACCCGATCTTTTCACAAATTCTCTATCCACATTTGATGCAGCTATGATTACAAATCAAGCAGATTCCACCACCTTGCTTTGACCTTGAGTTTTTCCAAAGGCTTTCACCCCACTCCGTATAGATTAACACCCCAGAGCCTGATTCCATGAGAATGTACAAGGCAGGCTTAGGCAGCAATAGAGATGCTGATGAAAAGAGACTGAAGGTCAAATGAGACTGGGCCGCAGAGACCTTGATACAGAAGTTGGATTTCCAGATAGATCCAAACAAATAAAGTACATTACTGATCACACTGGAACAGTTTGTAGTATATCTGTCATAGGACTAAGTGTGATTCAGTCACCATAAATGAAATGCAATAAATTGGTTTGTTTATCAAACCTGTCTTGAGGCTTGAAATCACATAGTGTGTTTTTTATTTATCCTTCAAACAAGATCAAATAATAAAGTCTGTGATTAAGATAATCTTTCTATGGAAATTTTACTTAATTTCCCTTGAAGCAACTTTAAATCCAATTTGGCTAAATCAGCCGCTTTTTAGGGGGTATTTTCACTCAAAGGCAAACTTGGAAAAAACCCAGTTGTTACCCTCATCAGGATTTATTGGCTCTCCGCTTGACTGTTCTAAGGTGCAAGATGATTATCTTCTCATCAAAATTACATTAATGGTTACAGCTACCCCAGATGGCGATTACAGAGCAAGATTCTAGCTGCATAGATGAGTTTTTTTTATCTGTTTTAAGTCTGTTTTTCTTTGTGAGTGTAACATATTTTTCTGCTTTGTTTCAGTAAGGATTGATCAAGTTAATACTTCTGCCTATACTTAATGTTCTGCAAAAAGAATCCACAGTTAAAAAAATCTGTAAAAAAAAATTAGTAATATATTTCTAGTATACTAAAACCCCTCCTAAAATGACAAAAACACTATTTATGAATTTACTGACCTACAATTTACTATATATTAGGTGTGCATTGGGAAAAAAAGACCTAAAGTGCTGAGAAAGAGTTTTTACAGTTTGGAAATGTTTTCTTATCCTTTTCCAAATCAAACATGAAGCAAACATTTCTTTTTTGCAAAGTTTGTGGGGAAAACTGTTTAGACGAATGCAAGTAATACCAAAAGCTTGTTCAACAGTCTCAAACATAAACAGTCTACAGTAGATGCGGAGCATAAATCTTTGCTGCCACAACTATAGTGCATGGAAAGAAAACTGAACCAAAAGCGATGTGAGTAAACAACATCTCTGAGGAGATGACAGGCGTGAGCTGCACAGACCTCAAATAATTGTTCTGTTTCTCTGTGCTTGTGCATCATGGAATAATAGCACTTCTTTTATTAATGTGGTGTGCTTTTTTTGTTTAATTGATGATCAATATTGGCTAACCACAAATATTTTGGATTTTGAAGAAAAAGGAGGTCACAGAAAATAAAACGTTTTGAACTAATTGTTCACCACAGTTCTCTTGCTTCTGAACTTCCAAAAACCTGAACTTTTCTCTTTCAAAGCATTGTGGGATGCAGGTTAGGCATACCAGCCTGACACAGCACCTTTGTTCCTGAAGATATTTGACACTCTGTAAGATTCTGTATCCCTTAGACCTCAGATGGCTTAGCTTTAAATTGCTTTTTGTGAGACAAGCTCAAAGCTCCATTACACCTGCTGGAAAACCATCTCATTCAAGGAGCTGTCACCTTGAGGCCAGTCTGCCCTCACAAGTGACTGACAGCATTCCTTCTCTGTCTTTCTATCTCTGCAAACCCCCTCTGTCCACAGTCTGTTTAGAGCAAACTGCTCCTGCAAGCTTGTGCAATCTTCCATCGATTTCAGGAGCGGCTCCTCTCATTGTTGTCAGCTTGTTAGTCTTCACAGCACCCTCTACTGAACGTACAGAAAGCTGAATCCATCAGGAACAGTGCCTGATGGAAGTAGAAAAAAAGTCTCAACGACTTCAGAGTTTTAAGACACACACTTTAAAGTTTGAAAGTCAATCAAAGCACAAAATAGGTTATGACAAAATGCTTAATGCTGGTTTTTATATATACATTAAGCACTGTGTAGAAAGATCAACTACTTTCAAGGCAGAATAAATAAAATATTAAAATAATATTCAGGTAGCTCATGCCTTACCCTAATTTAGGACATGCAGATTATGAAAAAAAAGATTAATTTAGTTCTGAAATTGAGGTCATTCTCTGCTTAACTCAACAGTTCTGAGCTTTTATTTGATTTTATTTTTTCATCATGTGACATCTTCAAGATACATACAATGTTTTATTATCATTTTGTAAAGAAAAGAGGCAAAATATGTGATTACAACATGCAAATGATAAAACTTAGCCTATAAAGGCATTTTAGAAAATATAAAAAGGATGAAATCTATGTATATTTGATAAACTATTTCTTCTTCTGCTTGATGTAAAATATATTGTGTTTTAAGTTATTTAGATTTGATGCTCAAAGCCTCAGCTGTTTAACCATTTAGATTTTGGACAAACTGCATGCATTTTTTGCAGCTTCTTTCTACAGTTCAAGTTTTTGAATAAAATTATCAAATAAAAGAGAAGTATTTTAGTAATTATTAATTTGTTTACTCATAGTGTAATTCTTTGGGTTATTGGCTTTGCAAAATGTCTTGATTAAAGACAAATATGTGAGGGAATTCTCCAGTAGGGAGGCATACTGGGGTGGTCAGCAATTTTCCAAAGGCCGAGGGGGGTTTGGCATATCAGACGTCCTCCACCACCCCTGAGGGGCATTGCTCTGAACACACCTGATCCACAGTAATTAGCAGCAAGTAGTGCAGGGACAGCTGGAAACCAGCAGTGGTAGCTCTGCTGAATGGGATTTGGCAGTTCTACTGCTGGGGGAGTTCACAGATCTTCACTACTCCTCCCATCTTCCAAATGCAGAGGAACACCTCTGTCTGTTCCTTTCATAGTCTGTCCATCCTGCTTCTTTTTTTAGTTTTTGTAACCCCTTTTTCTTTTCTGCTTTATAACTGGCTGAGAATCACTGAGATCAGACTATCCTCTTTCCCAAATCTTGGTTTCTTCTCTCCTTCTCTGCTTAATTCCAGCCATTCTTCATGCATGCATTAAGAAATCACACTGTACTTCCTTGGCCTCCACAACACCATCAGAGTCAGCATCAGTTCTTTTCTTCTGCAGCTTCTATAGGAAAACTGCACATGGGGACAGCATATTGAATGTGATGTTGGGTTTTATAGGTCATCGGTGCATAAATTAAAAACAATTAGACAGTTTGTTGCCTTATTTACATACATTTTAGAAAGAATTGATCATTTCTTATTCAGTAAGATATCTGTGTTTTGTCATTTTTTATTGTATCATTCCATAATTAACACTTGGAATAAACCAATAAATGATTCTCACTCTGATAGAGTTCCAGAAAACACATCAAATTTATGATAGTAAGAAGAATGAAAGAGATAGACATAGATTCTCCCAGCCTTCTGGTTTGATTCTTAATGTTTATCTTTGGTGGTGCTAAAAACTGTCTGTACACTTGTAATTTAATGAACTTTTTTTTAGGTTTAAATATTTCAAGTCACGTCTGACAAAAGAAAAATTCACTTGTGTTTAATTGCATCTTGTCTTTAGTCAGTTCTCAGTCAAAATTTAAATCAAAATCAAGAGTTCTTCTGATATTATTTTGTGTATTGACTTAGTTTACATCTCAAACTGGATCTGTTTTATGTTAGCTGCTCCAAATCATATCTGGCAAGTGAGGACTAGAACCATAAATCCCAGCTGATTGACATGGCGCTTCCTATGTCTTCTGTTGTACAAGCTCAATTGATTTCCTTCAGGCAAATTTTACAAGACAACAGTGTTCTGTTTACCAAAGCTGGGCAGACTTTTTTTTCCCCTTTTAATTAAGGATTACAATGTCTTTGCATCACCTATATGTGCTGTGAACAGGCCAAGAGCTAAACAACTGATTTTCACCTTGTTAAAAAAAATATGTCCACCACTTACACCTAGGAACCTGGAATGCTTAGGTGTATCCATGGTTTCAAATGAAAATTTTCCCAGTAAAACCAAGATTGTAATTAAATCACTGTTTTTTTTTTTTTTTAAAAAGCAAATAATTGACATAACTGTATGCTATGACTCACACATCATCTACATTTCTGAGATTGTTTTGTCAGCTTTATGATTCTGCTTCCAGTTTGTGTCTTGGTTTGGAATTATCACTCAACCTCTTTCTCTTGTATCCTGTCTGCTCAGCCGGTAAACCATAAAAATAGGCACACAATTTCCTGTTAATTCTGCTTTAATTTTTATATGTGTTAACATACAATGACAACGCTTTTAATTTAGGTCACAGAAAGTCTAGCAACCCACCACAGATCATTTCAGAACAACAATGCATCAATATAATGAATTTTATGAGATAATTTGTCAGGCAAATGTACAGATTTTCTGTACAGAGTTCTATTACTTTTATTTGGTCTAATGATAGTTCAAATAAGTACAATATGAATATGTTTATTTAATTCTAACAGCAGCTTGTAATGCAAAACTATTAATCGACAGAAATTCAAAACCATGTTGAAATAATTTTTTTTTTTTTTTTTTTTTTTTTGTGTTATACACAAATCACACATCAAACCAAAACCAAATCACAGGGAAACTAAATACTTGCATCTCTTCAGGCAGAATCAATGTAGTAAAGCTATTTAACTAAAAGTTTATGGCTTTTTGAGAACCAACCAATACTTTAATAATTTAGTAAGATTTAAATAATTACAAGCAACAACTGGATCTTCTCTGTACCGATTTTTTGCATTTCCAGACGGCAGGTGAAAGAACTTTACAGCATTTTTTTCACACCTACCTAGAACTTACTGCACAATACTGTTTTTTAAGTATATGTACATAAATGCATGTATTTATTTTTACCATCTGCTTGGCAATGAACTGTTCAGTGACTCTACACTGACATCTACTGGTGAGTAAATATCTTAAGAAGTCCTAGAACCATTTTTACATCAGAATTAGTACGTTTTGTTTGTTGTCTTTAATTTTAACTTGCATGTATTCCCATATCTATAGTAATAATGGTAAAAGAAGACGTTAATATTTCAATTTTAATCAGAGTGAAATGTTGTTTTAGAATCTCTTTAACTATTGTAAAATGTAAAAATTGCTCCTAAAACTGACAGAAAATAAACTAATGGGATTATTTATTTGTAGTGGTTATAAAATAACTGAAACTAAATACAAAAAAAATATTAAACGAAAGTGATGATTTATTCTCCAAAGGGCCAGATGGTGGCGCTGTCTACCAAGGTTTGAAATAGTCTGTCAATGCAGGTACTACCAAAAATGATTCAGTAATGCTTATGACAGATTCTTTGAGGGATGCAACACTGGATTTTGAATAAACATATTCATAAGCCTCTTTTCTAATGACGTGGATAATTCTGGCAAATGTAAGTTTGAATTACCCTGAAGCCAGTTTGCCTTAATTTCCTGGGTCACTCAGTCACAGCATGGAGCTCCCACTGCTAGACCTCTCACCCTGGTAATTTCCCATGAGCCCTTGCTGCACAGAAAGCCATATAGAAAATGGTAATTATGGATCTCTCAGACTACCTACGTATTATATTAAGTGAATGAACCACAATTAAAGTGATTCTAAAATAGCAGAGTACCTTTTGTCTAAATACTAGTTTAGAGAAACAGTATCGAAATAAAATATATTACAAAAATAATAAAACATTTTAAATATGTGTAGCAGGGCTGCATGGTGGCGCAGTGGTTAGCGCTCCTGCCTCACAGCAAGAAGGTTCCCGGTTCAAGTCCTGGCTGGGGGACCTTTCTTTGTGGAGTTTGCATGTTCTCCCCGTGCATGTGTGGGTTTTCTCCGGGTACTCCAGCTTCCTCCCACCGTCCAAAAACATGCTTCATAGGTTCATTGGTTAGTCGAACTTGTCCCTAGGTGTGAATGTGAGTGTGCATGGGTGTGTGATTGTGGCCCCTGCGACAGACTGACGACCAGTCCAGGGGTGTACCCTGCCTTCGCCCATGAGTAGCCAGGTTAGGCTCCGGTGACCCCGAAAGGGATAAAGCGGATTGGAAAATGAATGAATGAATGAATGAATTTTAAATATGTGGAAAAAAGAGATAATTTAAGTAGCACACACAAGTAGAACATAGTAACATGTAGATACTGCTTTTGCTCAATTCTTTTTTAAACATGCAAACATATCCTTTAATTCAAATAGTAAGATTTAATAGTAATATTTCGTCTATGTGAGGCATTATATAAGATTTTTCCTTAAATCAGAGAATCAATTCAGTTTGCAGCTAGTGTCTTCAGTTGCTTAGCAACTCCTGCCCCAGTGTGGACCATTGCTGTCTGGTGTGTGGAGGTAAATCGGGGGGCAATCTGATTTCAAAATAGGCAGAACGTGGGCGAGGGTCAAACTTTGTTGTTGAGAGGATTTCTTTTTAGTTTTTTTATGGTATTCCTTTTGGGATATTTGTCCAAGGAAAACAAATAATAAATAAATGTGGGGAAAAAAAGCAGAAGGCCCGTGAGGAGAAGAGTGTTTTAATTAAAATAAAACCTTTGACGCTAAGACTCCAAGGTCACATAAATTTCCCAAACAGTGAAATTAACCCTGCATCCCACCTGGGCTGCCAAGTCTAATTGTGTCTCAATTCACAATGTGGTAAAGGGCTTTGTGCCATGTCTCTAGTCACCGATATACATTATGGCTGTTTTTTCCATGCACTCGAAAATGCAAATGCCTACAGCGATTGTTCTCCTTCTCACAGGTTTTCTGCTTTTCGTGCGTTACGCTTCACCACAACAGTTTCACACTGCCTTCAGCAAATCAGCATTTTTCTTGCATAACACTCTATTTTTCCTTTGATTAAAGTTTCATGCCAGATTTCTGCTTTGATAACATATGCATATTGTGTGTCATGCTGTGGATGCAGGTTGCATCACAGGGATTTGAACATTTTTGAAAGAAGTCAGCCTCTTATGTACCCAGACCTCCTTTTACATCTTTACAGATGTGTCACTACAACTTTTGAATCACTTTGATAGCATGGGGAGACAGAATTGCGTTAAGTCATTTACTCAGTCAATCAAACCACTATAAAAGAGACTGCATATTAGATATAAGGTATATTTGAATTTTCAGATGTTGCCCGGCTTTCTATCATATCATGCAATGACAGGCTGCATTTCAAATTCACACGCACTTTGGAAGAAATTAGTTTTGATGTAAAGAATAAAATATGAGGGATTCTACATTCAGACAGATGTGAAATTTGGTATTTTCATGTCTCACTTCTGCGGTCAGCATTTCAGCAGCACTTTATGCAATTATAAACACCAAAGGTTGCCCAGATTTGTAAGAAAAAAAAAAAAACTAATAGTGAACAAAAAATAATTGGTTTACTACCAAAAAATATTATGACTTAATGCACAAATTTAAATGTGTGCATTAATGCATAAACTGACATTTGACCTTTAATTAGAAATACATACTGCTGAAAGATTATCATCTCATTTCTTGTTCTTTAGTAAAAAAAAAGAAAACATAAGAATTTTAAAAGATGTGTTTTTTATTTGTGTTTATTAGTTTTATTAACTATTTTTCTATTATATGAACCTCAGTGTACAATACCACTTCATAACATACTAATTATTTAATTTTTACTTGTCAATTATTAAATATTTTATCCATTTCATAACAATTATCTATATCAAAGATTAACTGTTATACCTAGTTATGTAATAATTAGTTTCCAGATTATTACTAATTTGGTTCTTGACAATTATGAAGCCCTTTGTGTAATATTTTGAAAGTATCACTTCATCAAAAACTGCTGGATGAAAAAATAAAATAATGTGGCATAAACTATTAAAATGTGATTCCCAAATGAGAAACAAATGAGTGTATTATAATAAACTGTTGCAAGTTGCTGCTTGTTGTTTAAAACATAAAAGGTATTTTTAATAGAATCTTTGAATGGTCAAAACCCCCAACTCTTCAGCCGAATAACTCTTAATAATTTATATCATCGACAATAAATGAATCACTGCAAAGAAATTAAAAAGCACACTGAGGGGTAAAGGTGTTCAGTTATGAGAGTTTTTAGTCACATCACATGCTTGATGCTCAGGAGAGCAAAGCTCTTCCCTCTGCAGGACCAGATCAGTTTCTCGAGTTTATTTTCACTTTATTCCATTTTTTGAAACTTTTTTTTTTTTGCTTTTTTAAAGCAAAGATTTGAACATAAACTAGGAGTTTTGTGTACTTGGGACTCATTTAAAGAAGCTGCAGAGCTATTGCAGTCTGTTTCAACCGCCAGTACTCTTCCAGAGCTGAATTTCAGATCAGCCTGGTAGAAAACTGTTCATATTCCACAGCAGAGAAAATGAAAGTGCTCAAAAGTAAAGATATTAATATTTTCAATCAGGTTGAGTAAACAATACTGTAGTATGGAAGGTAAAGAGAAAGAATATCTGCATTTTTCAAAGTGACTGCTAGTTGCTGATGGAAGTTATTAAACAGATAGGCTTGCACCACTTTAAGGGGTGTTGGCAGGGTGGGCGATAAATCTGTTGTTTGTCATGATAAAACACAAAAATGCAAATACTATACATATTGCTTTTAAATGTCAGGTGAGACACTCTTAGAGTTTTAAGGAGTTGCATATAATCACATATAGGAAAGCATTGACACATTTTAGAGAATCAACTCAGTTGACATCCATAGAATTCTGAAAGCCAAACACGAAGGCAGAAGTAAGATGAAGACATTGGCTAGAGTTTCCTCCACCCAATCTAACAGGATCAGTTGGGCAGAACATAGTAAATTGAGTTTTAATGAGTAAACCCATCTGCTAGTTAAACAAAAACCCTTATAATGCCCAAATTTAACTTAGGTAAACAAAAAAAAAAAATTATTAAAATTGCCCTTTAGAAGAAATTGCTTCTTTCCAAAACCTCTCTCTAGTGGTCTTTTTAGGAAATGCATAATTCTGTACTTCTTTTGCATCAATTTTAATTACAAAAAAATAATAAATTGACAAAATGTATGTTGCTTTATAGTAGCTAAAGAATCACTACAGCATGCTTTACTTGTGTTTGCTGTTAACACAGCATTTCCCTGACATCTTTGGGAACAATATTGTCCCCAGCTTGCAGATTTTTGGACTGAACTCCATGAAAACAAATCTTAGGGCTTTCCTCTTAGATTAGTGTTTCCAAGGTCACAAATATATGACATTTTTGGAAAAATAAGATTGATTCAATGTTTAAAAGCTAGTTGTTGCTAAATAGAGCTTTCTGATTTCCAGGGGATGATCCACTTTGGCTGTGGAATCTCCCTGCTCTCAGCTCCCTGGTCCACTCCATTCTGATGCATCCACTTGCAGACAAAAAGATCCACATACAAATTCGTGTTCTTCGTCTGAGCTGGCATCTGGCTTTTCTGATGAACTCCTGCCACTCAGCAGAAACCATGTCCTAAAAAAACAACAGTTTTTTTTTAATATGTTGGCTAAAATGACAATCATAATTTTAAAGACCACTGGGAACACTTTTACAATAGATCAAAAGATGATTGGACTGGGGTTTTAATGTATGGCACTATAAATAATAAGAACTGTTCATGTGTTTTTCAGTAAGATGAAACTGTGACTTCAGAGGAGTTTAACAGGTTAACCAGCTGCTCTATTTTAGCTTTTTTTCCATATTTTCATGCAGCTTTTTGATGCATTTGCACCAGACTCCTCTTGCTCCAAAAAAATCACTTTGTCACATAGTGACGCATCATTTAAGATGTTGCATTTTTTAAAACTGGAACTGGAAATCCTTTCTCAGCATGCAATATACATTTGGGAGAAAATTATTAATGTGATACCCATGTATTATTTACCACCTAATGAAGAAAAATGTATGCTCGCACTGGCACCATTGTTACCCAACAAGATTTTTTTTCTCTCAGGATTTATGATGTGTTTACAGGATTTCACTGGAACTGAATGATATATAAGGGTATGAACTTTTGATCACAAAGTAATAATATTTTAAGTGCTTTCATCACCATATTGTCTCTTGAAGAGTCATTTCATGTTGGCCTCAGAAAACGCTACCAGAAAGTGTTGAGATCATCTTGCCTGTTTTCACTTCAGGTTAGTTATTGGTAGTATTTTGAGGTGGGTGTTTTTGGTCCTAAGGGCAAATGCACATGAGTTACTTATACCAAACCCACAAATCTATTCTGAACAGTTTTCAATTCTCTTTATGTTGAGCCTCATCTTTCCCAAATGCACTGCAGGTGGGCAGTTTCCAGAGCTGACATATTTAAACAGAAAAATCTTGCGGCCTCATGTGCTTGTTTTTTGAGATGCCTCTTGGTCCTGTGGAGCATCAGTAGAATGTGTCAGGACTGTCAAATTTGATTTTATTGGCTATTGAAGTTTGTGTGTGTGTGCTGTGCAGGGAGAGCAGATGGAGACTTTGCAGGTGGGACAATCGGGCTCCTGTTCTGGGTGGCAGCTGAGGGAGGAGGAGCTGGGTTTCTGCTCCTTGTGTCCCAGTCCCTGCAGGGTTGCTAATATCACAGTGCTAAGGGTGATAAATGGACCTGCAAAGGAGACGCTAACTGCATTCACGGTTCAGTGATTTGGTCACTTAGTTTTTCCTTCTCTTGTTAAACAGAACGGATTATAATTGTTTTTCACAATCAAACACGGTTTAATGCATGCATTTGTGAACATGCATGACCTTGTTCAAATGTCATTTTATGTGTACAAACAAAGCACTGTGCATTTTTTTAATGCAGAGGGTTTTACAGCAGTAAAAGATTACTGCATTGGTGGGATGTCTGCAAATAAAGGTAAATAGAAACAATTAAGTAAATGTGCAGAACTCCACTGTAAATCTGATGCAGCCGCTTGTGCTCCTGCTCTGTAATCTACAGCTTTAGAAGTGTTTATGAGTCACAGAAAACACTTGAATGTGAAACCAAGAGCTAAAGCTAAAGCTAAACCTAAAGCTCACATCATCCTTGGTAAAGTGCATTCAAACAACCACTTTCATGACAAGTCTGTGTGAACGCTCATATGTGCTCATTTTGGGATTCCAGATTTTTAACACTGTTTTCGGGCTCTACCTATAAATTATGTGTTGAAAGCTAAAGCAGTTTGAACTTTGACCAAACAGGGACTTTGATTTGGTAGTCATGTCACATAAGTACCAACCATTTCTAAAATTGATCATGGAGGAGAAATTAATAAGTACGGTTTGTTTCTGGATGGAATTATCTGTCTACGATGAAGTATTAGGGCCAGTTTACAAACAAAAAAATATATTTTTATTTACAACTTTAAAGTCTTAAGTCTATGATAAAAAGTCATAACTGTTAAATTACAAAAATAAAATTGTATAAAGGCTAAATGTATGACTTTTTATCATGTAAATGTAAGTGTTTTAAAGTTGTAAATATATGACATTAAATGTTGTAAATTTACATTTTTAAAACACAAACTTTTACAAGAAAACGAGACAACAAAAGAAGCAAATTAGCAAGATTTAAAGTCGTAATTTTATTTTATTTTTTTCAGTAAATTTACAACTTTAATCTTCTTTTTTTTTTTGTCTTTTTGGTAGCCCCAGTTCTCTGCTGTACATATCGGAATAGAGCGGCGAAAGAAAAAGCCTGGAGCAAAATTTGCATCACTTTGATATTTTGCACCAACCCTCATCCAACTGTAGGTGGCTAGTATAAATAATAAAAAAGGAAGAAGAAGCCCCTCCCTACTTGTCCAGTGTGAACATCATATGCAAAACGCATCACACGCCCAGTGTAAACATAGCATAAGGCCTGTGCAGTGTGATTAAAGGAACATATAAAAGATCAGTTACATTCTTTATAAAACACATTGAAGCTCTATTCTGTTTTCTGTGTTTTAATATGTTTACTGGATTTGCTTCTTGAGCTGACCTCATTTCATCCTGTCCTCCTCTCTTTTCAGAACCATCCAGCAGACCTTTACCTTTGTGTGCTCATCTGCCCCTGTGTTTTTTTTTTTTTTCATTCCTCATCTTTGATAAATAATTTACATGCTCCTCTCCTTCTCTATGTACTTTAATGCTTTTTTCACCCACTCTTGTAAACAATCCTCTCTTATAGCGTGCATCTCCTGCTGAGTTCAGAGTGCACCTCATAGTCCCTGATTTTCAGGGCAAAGCCTTTTAATTCAATGTTTATACATATTTCAAAATGATTTCTTTTTGGTAACAGAACTAGCGCTCCTGGTGTGACACCAGGTTTGCAACATTTTTAAAGGAGTTAAGTACCTGCCCCTTAACTTCGTTCTGAACCAGGCATATCAATAGTTTTCAATTCAAAAGCATTTCTAACGGTTGCTTTACGCACACCTATGCCTCATAATGTTTAGTGTAGTGTTGACAGAAATTGCTGCGTGTTCACTGTGCCTCATTTATCCAATGCTCCAGGCAAGAAGAATGTCAAAGAAAGAAAATGTCTTTGCCAAATATGCTTTTTTTTGTAGATTTGCATGGCTTGTTGCAATTACTTTAAATTCCCTTAAAAAGCAGTCTCTGAAATGTTTGCTCTTCTGCGGTGAGACACCTCATAAAGATGGTTTGGAAATATCCATCATGTTGGTGATTTCACTTAATAGGTCTTAAGCACATGTGAAACGTGGCTAAATTCAAAGTGGCTTGTTTTACTTTTCATTGTCTGCAGAGTAAGCTAATGCCTTGTTTCCACTGAGCGGTCCGGTCCAGTCCAGTATGTTGAGTGTTTCCATTTAAAATAGACTTCTGTTAGTTGTAGGTCCATAGAAAAATGAAACGGACCGGTTAGCGAGGAGCTGCTGTTGATTGTTGACCAGTTGATTGGTGGAAGGTCATAAGGACAAAAGAAAGCGCCAAGAAAGTGGCTGTATCCTCTTCGCCGCCTGCAACCTTCTATCAAACAACATTAAATACTTTGTAAATAGGAAGAAGTAATAACCAAGAGGAAAAAAAAGTTGCTGGATGACCTGCATTGTTGTTGTTAGCCTCACCCCGCATGTGCCATGACGGTCCAACTACAAGGGGAAATGCTCGTCTAATTTTCCTGGTCCTTTCTAAACCAGATCGGACCGTACCGTTCAGTGAAAACAAGGCTTTAATGAGCTGTAGGAAAAAAGACAGAAGTGGAGGCAACTACTAGAAAGGTGCATTTTCTGCTCTTCTCTTTCCATCTCACTCGATCTCATCTGGTTGCCTTCAAACAAAGTAACCTGCTAATCAGCTCCCTTTGTGAGAAAGCATAGTGCTCCTAGCTGTCATTATTACAGCAATAATAACAGGACCGACTTGGAGACTCAGCTTTAAAATAATTTCCAATAACAATGATAATGATTGAATGCCAGTCTCACCTGATATTTCTATTACCCACTAAGTCCTGCTATTTGGTCTGAAATCAGTGATATAATACAGGGAATTTTCACTTCAGAACTTTTTACAAAATACATTCACGAATAAAAAGAAACATATTTGGGAGATCTAAACATGCATATCTTTCCTTCTTATTACAACTCAATTTTTGATCATTTGTCACAAAAGTGATTATGCACCAAGGCTGGGGAATTGTGAAATATCAGCGCCGATGGGATGCAGACTAATAAACAACCAGTGAAAGCGATATCCTGTTGAAATTTAAATTCTGAGAGGGTTTTGTTCCAGAGGCATGCAGGGTGAAATTGGCCTTTAAACACTTTGGCATACAAATGCCTGGAGGTGCCTCCACCCTGAGCTCATTGAGAATAACTGTGGCACTATAATTGACTTGTAGTTCACACAACAATACAGACATTTGCATCAGATGCTCAAAGGGGGCATTTTGGAGTGCATGGACTGGGTGTTCACGCCATCAAGTTTGGAGGTGCAGAGGCAGTAATGTTTTCTACCATCTTGCTGATAAAAAAAATTGAATTGTAGTTTTTATGTGATTAAAGACCTTCTGCGAGGAAGGTCATGCTTTTGGTGTTTTTTTACATGTTCTTGTGGCATTTTTCTGATGATCGAGGACATTTATAAAGAAATTAACCTTAGATGTGCATTTCTGAGTATTTCTTTATTACAATTGTTATGAAACAGGAGCAGACAAAAAAAATAAAGCTTGTAAGTGTGACGTAGAAGCTACTATGGCAAGCCACAAGCTCCCTGCTCCGCTCCATTCGAAGCAGGCAGCTTCCGCTTGTACAAATAGTTCTGTGTACATCTTTTTTTTTCCTTGCATGAGCTGGCATCTGGCTCAGTACGGCAGGATAGCTTCAATTTCGCTCATCCTTTTTGCTGCACCAGTAATGTTAGGTTAGGATTGTGAAGGGCTGTAAGCTAGCAGGGGGGGATGTAAAAAAAGGGATGATGGGAAGTGTTGGTGGTCTTACACCACACCATACCATCCAAAACTCAGAGGTACATTTCTAATCATCTAATGCCGCAGCTTTTTGTTTTAATTTTGGCAAAAAACAACACAATCATAGTTAAGAAACCACTGGGTATGCTTTTAAAATAGTTCAAAAGAGTATCAGAGTGGGAGTCTAACAAATCTTTTGCATTCCACTGTTGATCAAAACTCTTTCTCATGTTAGGTTTAAAAGAAAGTAAGACCAAAACATCCCATTCCTTAACTAGAAGTATCTTCACAAGCACAAATGTCTGGTTTGATACTCTCAAAACAATATATTTCCATTAAATGTCAGAAACATCTAAGAGGTTTTGACTATTTGAGTTTGTTTCTTTCAAAACAGAAGTGGGTTTTGTCACCTGTCATCTCAGAATGATTTCAACCCTAACCCTATCATTTGCTCCATCCGATTTTAAATGTTTCTCTTTTCAAATGAAAACAAAGAAATCTGGATTTAATGATGTGGAAAAAAAAGCAATTCAGTTAAAGTGTTTGCAGAAACGACTGGGTTAGATATGAAATTCATTCTGGGAAGTCAGTTGTGTGTTTAACTCCAAACTCAAACTCCAACCTCCTAAAATTGTTTCCGCCTATAAGGGTATCAACAACCACCATCCCCTTGACATGAAAAACAACAAAACTCAACTTATTAACTTTCATAGAAAATCCTCCAAACTTTAGGAGAAATTAAAAAAAAAACTAAGTTTCTTTAAATCAGCTAAATTAACAAGCTTTACTTACTATAAAGTTTCAAAAATTCCTTTAAAATGCTTCTAAAAACATGAACTAAGCTTAATCTGTAGCAGGTAAAATATTCATAAAAATAATTAAACAGTTAATAAATTAATTAATACAATTACATTTGTTGCAAATGTTTAATGAGTATGGTTAACTGAAATAAAAGATGTTTTTTTTTTTTGTAATTGCAGGGTTCTTTATTAGAATTTTAAACCTAATTAAAATACATGCAACATACGTTGGTATATCATCTGCATGTTATGACAACAACACTAACACATGAGAGGATCTTGTGTGTGGGTTAACACGGAAAACTCTTCACTCAACACTGTAATGTTTAGCTTGAACAGCAGTATGTTTAAATAATCAAGTGTCATACAGCATTGGGTTGTGTTGAAGGGCGAGGCTGCAGATGCATGCCCATCTCAGTGAGTCATTCATTTTCCAATCCGCTTTATCCCTTTCGGGGTCACGGGGTCGCCGGAGCCTAACCCGGCTACTCATGGGCGAAGGCAGGGTACACCCCTGGACTGGTCGTCAGTCTGTCGCAGGGGCCAATCACACACCCATGCACACTCACATTCACACCTAGGGACAATTTAGAGTAACCAATTAACCTATGAAGCATGTTTTTGGACGGTGGGAGGAAGCCGGAGTCCCCGGAGAAAACCCACGCATGCACGGGGAGAACATGCAAACTCCACACATAAAGGTCCCCCAGCCAGGACTTGAACCGGGAACCTTCTTGCTGTGAGGCAGGAGCGCTAACCACTGCGCCACCGTGCAGCCCATCTCAGTGAGTCACTTTGACAATTGTCATTCAGTTGAACTCCCTGCAGGATTTCAGGCAATAAATATGGAAATCTGAGCATGAGAGACAGCCTTTTTTGTGTAGCCGTTCAGCTTTTTAATATTTCTTTTCCTGGACATTTTTCATCAAGTGTCATTTTAACATGAACACCCTAATAGCAAAGCGTGAAACTTTCTTTTTTTAAAGTTTTGGAACAGTTTTGGAAAACATTTATAACAAAACAGTGAAAAATAGATCGCTCATGCCTTAGTAGTTTGATTTTCATCAATCAAGTGAAAATTTGTATGAAGGATGTTGCTGTTTTTTAGACTCCAGATAATACAGGCTGGAAACATTGGCATTAAAAGCATGCAGCAGTGGCTTGATTAAAACTGCATTTACTCAACTATTGGTACCCCACAGAGTGGGGCTGATTTTTAAGATACCTGTGGAACTGGGTGATGCGCAATGTTGCAATCAGCCTCTACCTGAGAACCTAATCACCACGAGAAGGTCTCAAAGTACCATGAATGTGTTCCGAAACAGACAAGTCAGTTCAGCTGAAAGATGAACATAGATATGCATCATTTGTGCACTGTGGGTTAAAGTAAGTCACATCAAGCTACACCTCCCTTTCCTCCCTATTATGAAAACCCTAAGACCACTGATCTTAACAGATAAAAATCACAACATGAAAAATCACAAATAAGTCACACCTGAGTATAAGTCGCACCACCAACCAAACTAATAAAAAAAAAAAAACACATGACTTATACTCCAAAAAATAAGGTACAGTGCTTTACTTTCTGTTTCTGACTATTTTATTGTAATCTACTTTTTTAATTGTATTAAAACCTAAATTTGTTGATTATTAGGTGTGTAACTTTCTTTGATTGGTAGATGGACCCATGGGTGGCAGATCCCTGGAAAAAAACATACATTTCAGTTCAGAAAAGCACAATGCTAGGAACAGCTAAGCTAAGATGCAGGACCCTGAAGCTCCCAGGCAGGAAGAGGACTTGAGCTTGGGTGAAAAACCACCTGAGGAAAAGAAAATGTGGTGATCGTGCTGCAGTTCGATATGTGATATAAACATTTAAGGGAACTCCTAAACAGCAATTCTTTACAAATGATTAATTTTCTTAGTTTATGGAGAAATCCTTTTATGTATTAATTATGGACAGATGGAAATTCATAAATTGAATGTTTCGCCAACAATAGCTTTAATAATAATGTTTTTATCTTTCAATGACCAGACAAATTGACAAAAAGTGTCACTTTTCATTCTGTGTGCCCAAGATAATACAGTTTTCGCACAAAACAAATACAGTGCACAGATTATTATTATTATTTTTTTTTCAGTGAGTACACAGGATTAGACCTGGTGGGTTGATGACTTAAAATATCAAAAATGGAAATAATAGATTAACCAGACTTGACTTTTAACACAGTGAACTCTTAAGCATTAATATATCATTTATTGTTAAATGATGATAAATAAAGCAAATAAATAAAGCATGAAAATTATCTTTTTCTTGTGAAAAAGATAATTTTCATGCTTCATAGTCCTTATGACATAAGTAACTTTGTAATTTAAAAGTCCTATTTTTAGAATAAAAGTTAAAAATTGCCGTTTTTGATCATAAAAAAATGGGACAAAAATGCCTCTTTCTAACAGTTTGCCTCACAGGCACTAAGTGTGCTGCCTGAGCCAGGCTTGCCTTGTTTTTGTGCATGACTGTAATCAGGTAATTTTGGGCTGACATCTGTGATCAAAGCAATGGTGTCTTTTATCAAATGGTGCCGAGTGTTTGTCTGTGTTCCCATCTGAAGATGCATCACAGCAGGAGTCAATTTTACATGAAGACGACAGGCCAGAAGAGATGACACGTCAACACAACATCGTTATAAAGCTTTCTGTTTAAATCAGGAGGGTGCATTTTACCATTAGAACAAACAAACTTTCAAATCTAATGAATCTTTTTTTATTTTTTTAGTCATATAGGCAGCAGGATGTTGCACATTTCAATACTAAATGACCATTCCTGCTGCTTGTTACATCCATGAATATGACTCAACAGAGAAGCCTCATAGTTATTATTGTTCTCAATGGTCACTTTTTGGTTGAGTTTGCACAAAAACAATGCTTTTTGGGGTTTTTACATCAAAACAACAGAAAAAAACAAGGATTGGAGATAAAATGTATTTTTTTAACACGTTAATGCATGTGATTAATTTTTTAAAAATTAGCGCGTTGATATTCTCTAAATCAATCATATCAGAAGCGACCGTCTTCCACTTTGCGTCGGGCGGTTCAGGCTTCTGCGGCGTGCGCCAGTTTCTGAAAATACAGTTTGTTGGGCACTACCCCACTAATACCATTGTCACTTACAAAAGTAATATTTAATTGATTTTTAATACATTATTCTTGTTATTTTCTCACAAAAAGTGGACTATTTGATTGGTGGTGGGACCCGTTATCACGATAACGAGCCTGCAGCGGCAGAGGAAAGGATATATATGCAAATCCTCACGATAGGCTCAATAAAACATCCGTTTAGAGAGAAAGTTCACCTCTTATCGCTTGTTTTTGTTCAGAAGATGAAGCAAAAAGTTTGTTTTATAGAACCCTGCGCAGTGATATAGAACATTTGGGCTTTGAGACCGGAACTTCTTTTTTAGAAGCCCGTCAACACCTAGAGGCCAATCAGATTTGAGTATTCACCTGAACCATTAAAAGTGCAGAAACGTATGTTAGTTTCTTATGGCTGTATATCAGCATCTTTATTTTCTTGGAGTAATACTGCAGACATTAAAGTCTTTAGAGTTCTGCTTATTTTACTGTTGATGTGTTTTGTGCACACACATTACATTTTCTGGGGTATCTGAGTTAACACTTTACAAATTAAAAATTTCAGACAGTAAAAATGATGCACAATTGTTCTCTCTGGCCTTTTTTCTTTTGTTCAAAAGCCGCATCTTGTCATATAAAATTTACCTCGTAAAATATTGTGATTAATCGTGATTAATCACAATTCAAAAGTGGGATTAATCTGATTTATATTTTTAATCAATTGGCACCACTAATTTTTTTACAGCATTTAAATCACATTAGAGGTAATTTGTAGGAGTTTTTTTCACAATCACTAGATATTCTTGAAACATGATAAATGACATTACTTTATGCTCAAACCACCTACAAGGTGAATTTTTAAAAAGGACACAATCACAGTAATTGTGTCAAAATCTACTTCCTTTCAGTGGTTTTGTGCAGGCAGGAATTTTTAAAGATCCAAAATGCACTACAAGGTTCACATTTCAGCCAGTGAGCCAGCAAATATCCAATCATTATCTGAATAAATATTTTTCAGGTGAAATGTTAACAAAATGATCCAATAAATGATCATGAGAAATCAAATTTACACAAGAAGACATAATTTCCATTACAAATCTACCTAATTTAAGATATATGTTGGAGTTTTGCCCAACAGTATCAGAAATGAGTGGCCACACATTTTAAAAGTAACAGGATATTTGAAGACTTATGACGCAATGTGGGTGTTTACTGAGATAAATCAAAATATTGACTTTAATGCGGACCAGCTTTTAAATTCTTTTAGCGACTTGTGGATATTTTTACAGTTTGAAGGAACAATTGCTAAATGAACAGGGTTAATTGCTAATTGAACAATGATGATCAATTCTGAGATTTTAACCCACGGCTAATTGATTGGCAGATGGCTGCTGAACTCAGTTAGCTATTTTAGTGTTCTTGGCTATTTTCTTTTGTTAAAATCCCACTCCGATCATCATTTGATCTATTTTAAAAGTCTTCCTAGTGTTTCTTTTTTATGATTAGGTCATTTTTAGCCTAAACCAAAAAAAAAAAAGTGTGTCGTTTTTTTGGGACATATTGCCTGCAGAGCAGCAAAAGTTTATCAGAAATTTGCCTTACTTGCGGGTGGGACTGTTGACGTGACATGCTTTAATTTCCCATCATCCCTTTGTTAATAATCTTTCCTGCTAGTTTACAGCCTCACAACCCCTAGCTAACATTACTGGTGCAACAAAAATATCAGAGGTTTCCAGCTGTACGTTTTTTAGCCAAATGCCAGCTCAGACGTGTACAATTAAGACATACTTTGATCTAGTCCTCTGCATTGGAGCAGAGCAGAGAAGTAGTGGCTCACCCAACTGTAGCTCCAACGTCAATGCTACAGGGTTTTCCTTTTTCCGACTGCTCCTAATTAGCAACAATTTGAATAAAGAAATACCCTAAAATTCAGTTTTAGTCTTAATTTTATTTTAGTCTTAAAGTTCTTTATATTTGTCCTCCATCATGAGGAAAATGAAACAAAAACACAAGACACAAGTTTTGTCTTCTTTTCAGGGTCAATAGGCAGTGCTGGACCCCTCCGTTGGGATAAGCAGAGTTCATTCTGGACAAGTCAGAAATTCCAAACAACTACACATGATCACATCTTTAATTTAACATGCACAGTAAAAACCCGCAACAACACGAGAAGACACACACACATAAACAAAAACAAATAAATAAAGCATTCAAAATCTTGAAAGAAAAGCACCCCACTGGGACTCGAGGCATGACCTCCTTGCTTTGAGGTGAGTGTGCTAAAAACAGCACAGCCATGCATCTCCACAACCACACTATCATGAAACCCAAGCAATCAGGAATACGGTGCAAAGAATAAACGCTCATAAAGAGACACTGACGCACACAGATAGTTAAAAAGTTCCTTTTCATCACATGATCCAGGCACAAGGCAGAGTTTACCACAATAAACTCTATCAGATTATACTTAGCAAACCTCCCTGCAGGGATATAAATACAGCACAGCAACACAAGTGGAGCATCTAAACCTAAGAGTGATTAAACAACGGGGGGTTAATATTCTGAAAACATAAGCAGGAGTTAAGAGAAAAGAATGAACAGAGACAAGTAATTAACTGAGATTGGTGACATCGGTTGCTCCATCACTTTAGATTGATTCCAAGCTGTGTTTAGATGCAATGACATCAGTACTAAAAGAACTTCCTTCTGAAATCAGACTAAGGCAAAGCCTGATGTCTGGCGAATCAGTCCTACAAAATCAGGTTGTCAGTCTTGCAGGATTCGGATATGGATAAAAGCTCTGTAGTCAAATTCAATTAAAACCAAGCTGAGAGCGCTGGATCTTGTAAAGGGCTGCAATGGAATCACTTTTTGGTGATAATTCATCAAGAATGTAATAACTGTCAGAAGTGCAGGACCACTCATGAGCCTAACAAATAGAATACAGCTGACCAAAGCTTTTTGCATTGCTTTTTTTCATAATTTACCCATAAGGGATTGTTTTCCTGTTGCTGCTGACCTCATGCAACATCAAGATGCTGTAGCTATTAGAAAAATTATAACTCAGTTAAATTTGTTTCCACTTTTCAGTGAGAAATTACACAAAGTAATGATTTCCCACTTTCGGCTTTGCTTCAGTTAGAAAAGAAACCATCACGTGAGCAGATATCCATGCTGATTAGGGCTATCACAATTATGCTGATGATGCTTTCATGTGGGGTGCATAGTGGTGCTGCGGTTGGCTCCGCAGGCCCTAGTCAGCCTGCTGGTCGATGGATGCATTCATGTTTTCTATTTAAAACTCTCTTTATGGTGGCTCTACCTGAATCTTACCAGGCTGTCTTGAAATAACCACCTTCTACTCCCCTTTTTGAGGCGGACTAGGAGCTATTTTGGTTAATCGCTTTCAGCATATGTTAGCCAAGATTGGATGAAACCAGAGAAATAATTTATCTTTTGGAGGAAATGACGATGCTCCCGCAGCTATGGAAATTACACGACTAATTCCAGTTAAAAGGCAGCCCATTCGGAAGGAGTGTGATGGCTGCCTCGGAAGCAGAAAAACATGCCTTTGTTTGAACGAAAAGGTTGGAAATCCAGAAGTTGTGCAAGTGTATAATTATTTTTGATATCAAATTTTCTCTTAACTGCTTGTAAGATGTTTTGAATGACTCAATAGACTTAAGAACTGAATGATTACAAGGCGATATTCAGGGAAACCATCTGCCTGAAAGACTGCACTTATAACACTGAATACAAGATTAATATCCTGGGATTATCTTTTCTCTAAATATAATTTCCCTGCCAGATTAAGGGGATGTTCTCTAAAGACTGTCAAGATCCAACAAGCAACGATCCATCACTATCTATAGTATTGACATTCCTTCCTTCTTTGCTGAGTTTTCTTCATGGACGTACGATCATCACCACCAGAATGTCGCTTGTACTTTTCACCGCTCTGCTGACTCTCATCTCCTGCTGGCCTGTCCGGTTTATTTGTCTTCTTCTTTCAATCTCCTGCCTGACCGGACAATATTTGACAGATATGTGTGTTCTTGATCTGCATGTTCTTTTTCAGCGCTCTGGGTTTCCACTGTTCTTCTCTCTTTGTAGCCTCCAGATATCCTTACGTTTTTGGTGACTAATGTTGCTGTTATTTTTAGTTTTTTCTGTATCTCCAGCATCTGCACAGAAACAACTGAACAAAGAACAATTCTGAGCATTTGCAATTAAAACTTTTGTGATAAAGCCTTTTTCTCTTTTTTTTCCATCTTGCTTTTTATAGACATAAAAAATTGAAGCCAGAAGCGATTCTGCAGCATTTTTCCAAGGAAAGTCAATGCTTTTGAAATATCTGTTGCACTGTGTACAGCCAAAATAAGGCATTACTTCCCATTGTTCCTCTCTAACATATGCATCTACACTTGTCCTTTGCAGATCTCTTTTTGTAAATTACTGCTGCTCTTCCTTTAAAAGCATAATTGATTCATCTACAATACAATGCACAAATAATTTCTGCAGTGCAGTTCAATATTTTACCTTTATACTGATGGCAAATTACTCCACATTTATCAACTTCTGTTTCAGTGCTCTTGTTTAATTTCAGGTGTGGTGAATTAAAGTATTGTTTACTCACTCATGATAATATCAGTTCAGACGCCGTTTGCTGATGTGACTCTGAGAAGCTCTCTCTGACTCCTAAGGCATAAACATTATTTCCAGGCACGCTTTGAAGTAACCTATCTGGCTGCCTCCAGCTCAGAGTTCCTCCGTTAGTGTCTGAGTTAATCGTGAGAAATGAAAAGAAAAACTTGTCCTTGTGCAGATGTCTAACTCAACTTAACTACTTGAGGCTCTAATGTGTTTGTGTTTCACAACAAGGCCAGGTCATTAATGTCCTTTTCGATCTTATTTATCTCTTTATTTATTTATTTATTTTTCGTGTTTTTCTTTTTTTTTTTTTTCCCGACCAGTTAAACAAAGTGTATCATGCCTGAACCTAATGCTTCACATCACATGTGCCGCATTTGGGCTGCACGGTGGCGTAGTGGTAAGCGGTCTAGCCTCACTTTGAGAAGTTCAAATCTAGGCTGACACCTTTCCGTGTGGAGCTTGCATGTTCTTCCCGGGCATGCGTGGGTTTTCTCCTGGCATTTTGGATTCTTCCTACTGTCTAAAGACATGCTTCCTATATTAATTGGTGTCTCTAAATTTTCCTTAGGTGTGAATATGAGTGCGTGGCCCTGCGGCAGACTGTTGACCTGTTCAAGGTGTACACCACCTTCACCCAACAGTAGCTAGGTTGGCTTCAGTAACCCAGTAACCCTAAAAGGGATTCAGTGAGTTATAGATGGCTGTATGGATGAAGGAAGTACATCTTTTTCTTTTATACTTAAAAAATACAGAGGTTATTTAGTTGCTGTTATCAGGTAAAAGTTGTTATACAAAAGCAAAACTTGGTAAGTAGAATCCACAAATAGAGCGAACCATTTGTTAAAAAGGATATTTCATTTTAATTTTGTTTCTTAAAGTTTTGAAACTGGAGTACATAACCACATACAGTACACATGTTTTGTGTTTTTGGTATAAAACATTAATTTTAATATATTTTGGACACTTGTCTGTGTGCCAAATTGTAATCGAAGCTAATTTTTCTTCCTGGATTCAAATTTAAGGTCAGAAAAGTCAGGCCAGCAAAGGTCATCACCTTAGACATTTGAAATGTACTGTTCACGTCAACACAAAGTACAGTAAAGCAAGCAGGGAACTATCCTGGGAAGATTTTAGAGGTTTCCATGAATACAGGTTCACTGAATAAAGAACTTCAGGAATAAATTAGCGCAAGTTATCCAGCAGGGTTCGTTTTTCTCATTTCATGTTTAATCCCTTGAGGAAAACAAGTGAAAGTTGACTCTCAAAACAGTCAGAATAAAGTAGTCAAAATTATGTTTTAACTCGTTGAAACCCAGACCTATTTTTCCTAAAATTACACTGTATATGCATACAGATCATGTGGATCACATAACACATTTCTGGTGGTTTTCTATTGATTCCACCATGGGCTCTTATGGGCTGATGGTATTGGTTCTAACGATTAATTAACTTAATTGATGAATCGATTTTAATTCCTACAGTCCAGCTAGCTTGATCTGTCTAAGGCAAGTTGTTGTAAAAACAACCAAGGTCCATCATAGCTGACAACACAGCAGCAAAAAATGATCAACCATCATTACAGTCCAATGTGTGGTGAAACATTTTGAATTTTGCAAAGACATGTGATCATACAGTAATGTTCTTATAATGTTCCACTTGTATGCTTTTTTTGTTTTGTTCTGTTTTGTTTTTTGTGGAAAAACAACAGTGGGCTGAACTTTATGAAACTAAAATGTGAATGGATTCATTGTTGTTGACTTGTTTGTACACATGTAATTTACATTTGATTATCTTGCAAGAAACACAAGGATGTGGGAAAACGTCACCTGCACAGTTCAGTAACCAAGTATTTATCTCTGAGTCACACTGGTTGATTTTTGGCTAAAGTATCGACTATGAACTGCATCAGCATCTACAAATTCTGACATGAATTGAATTACTAAACTGAATGTTTACACCTGAGAAGTAAAAACAAAAGTATGAACTAAACTAATAATCAAAATTTAAAGACGTAGAACCTAAAAATTAATGTTACCCATCAGTATAGGCAGAGTGCTTTTTGCATTGTTTTTAACTTGATACTAACAATGAAAATTTTTTTTCTGGAATGAAGTATTTTTTTTAAATTGAAATGTCTCATTAGAGCTATTCTCAGTTAAACATGTACCCACAAAAACATTGTTGTAAATTTTCATACTCTCCCATTCCTCCTCTTTATTCATTACATTCTCCAGACCCTCAGGAAAGTCCTCTCTCAACTGTCATCTTAGTAAACAGCTTATAAGAATTTAATCTTCATTTTTTTTCAAAGGTTCCTCCCAGGATTTGTTCATTTGTGAGAGACTAAAGAAAAATTCATTAAATTATATATATTTTTGAAATAGTAAGAGCAGATGGAGCGAGCAGAATTGGAAAGGCTGCTTTTCATGCAGTGGTGGTTTTTCATATGGGCGACATGGGCAGTTGCCCAGGGCAGCATTTTCTAGGGGGTGGCAAGGACGAGGCAAAAAAATCTCAAGGTAAATTTAAACATCAAACGGCACTCTCTGATGTACGACGCTCAAATTGGCGCCCTGGCCTCATTGCGGCACACTGTGGAATATAATAGGTCAAAAAATGTAAGAGGGGGGCACAATTTGGGTGAATCACATAGGTAGTTGGCTGTATTTTTCATTTAATGCTCATCTCAAGCTCAAACTACTTTCAAATTAAACCACTTTTATTCATCATACCAAATTACGGATTGTATCCACCATGAACGTATTTTTTAAACTCAACTCCAATCTCTCAAACAAACTATAAGTATTGGTTTAGTCCAAGGCCGTGCTGATGCGATACTTAGTGGTAATTGATGTCAGAGAATGCTAACTTGTTTATTATCTTAAGCGCAATGAAATGAAAAGGACAAAACAATCCGGCGCTCAGTTTAGAAAAAACAAGAAAGAAGAGCAAGAGAAATGTGAAAAGGACAAAGGTATGATTTGGAACATTGTTAATGTCATTATTTAAGCCTAAAAACAACTTTATTAAACACAGATAATAATATTTGAAGAGTTAGATCAAGGTTATTGATAGCCTATACTTTCAACGTTTAGTTAATCCAAACACTATTTGAGCATTAAATGAAGCTAATTAAATACAATTTTATCTTTGCTCATATCCAACCAATTTTAATGAATTCCTTTACTCATGTTTTCATTGAAATAGCGTTTCATGACATGATGCCCTGCTGCCATGTTATTTAGATCAGTGGTCTCCCAACCTTTTGTGGCTGGTCAACCCATGAGGATTTTTACCAAGGCCTGGCGGCTGGGAGTGGGGGTGCAATGACGAAGAAACTGTATTCTTGAATTAGATCATGCTTTAAACGCATTAATAAGCAGTTCTGACAATAGATTTGATCATCAGTTCACTCAGTCATCTGACGTGGGCATTTTGGATTGATAAAACACATAATTGTACAAACAAAAAGCATAAACATAATAAAGGCCTCTTAATTTAGCATCATGTCAGGAGTGGTTAAAAAAGTTTATTTTACTATTATAAGATCATCTCATTAAAAACAAAATTTTAAATACAGTAACAAAATGCAACCAACAAATCTATTATTCATAATCAATAAGAAAAAAATTCAGACTACTGATTTGCGCAGCTAGACTGCTTTTAGCGCTAAAGTGACTGAAATACAACGAGAGACTCCGGTCAATTTTCAAAACCAAAAGATTTTTCAGAATAAAAGATCGTTCAGACGTAGCCATTTTGCTCCCCTGACCAAACTTTACAGCTCAAGTGATCGAAGGTATTGTGGGGTTATGGACCCAGGACATTTGTTGGTTTTGTGTTTGGGTTCCACTTCCTGTTTTATTTTGTTGTTGGTTGTACTTCCTGTGTTTCTCCTCTGTTTTTTTCAGGTCTCTTGAGACTGCCCTCCTAGTGTGTGTTCTCTCCCTCCTTAATTGGCACACCTGTTTTCACTTACCTCATCCCCTCCTCCTGGTTATAAGTCTTCGTCTCCCCTGCACTGGTTGTCGGGTGGTTTTTTGTACCTTCATGGATTTGTGGTCTGATTTCGAGTACCTATTCAAATAAATGAAAGACTTTTCATTTATTAATACCGTCTGCTTCTGTGTTCGCACGTCAACCCTGACATTACCACCCGACCAGTAACATGGACACAGCAGACGCGGAGACGTCACGGGCACTACTCCGCCAGCAAGAGGAGCATATGTCTTGTCTTCGTCAAGGGTTGCTGGAGATGTCAAGCTGTCAGGAGTGACAATTTGCCGCGTTGGGAGAGCCGTTTGAACAACTGGCGGAGCGGGTCCAACATCCACCGTCTTTCCCTTCGCCACGCCCATCGCCTCCCATGCCAGTCCAGGGGACCTTGGATGGAGTTCCTGTCGCTCCTGCTGCACAGCTGGCCCGCCCAGAAAGGTTTTCCGGGGACTGCAGGGCCTTTATTACCCAGTGTGAGCTCCATTTCCAGTTACAGGCTCCTCATTATCCTACGGAACAAGCCAAGGTGGCCTTCATTATATCCCACCTCACCGGCAGAGCCGGAGCATGGGCTACCGCCAAGTGGCAGCGTGGAGCCCCTACCTGCGCATCTCTCTCGGCTTTCCTGGAGGCTTTCCAGCAGGTATTTCATCATACCAAGCCAGGCAGAGAGGTAGCTCGTGCGCTTATGAAATTAAGACAGCGGGACAGAAGGGCAGCTGACTATGCCATAGAGTTCCGGACCTTGGCCTCCACTAGTGGTTGGGACACTACTGCGCTCACGGACGCTTTCGTGGAAGGACTGTCCGAGGAATTAAAGGACAGACTAATCTCACTTGAGTTACCATCTACCTTGAAACCCCTCATCGCCCTGGTTATCAGGATAGATAACCGATTACAGGACCACAAGGAGGAGCATGGCAGGGTGGTTCCCTGCCTACATCGCAGGCCCACCAACTCACCTGACTCTGCTGTTTCTCCTGCAGAACCCCCGTTACAAGTGCAGGAGGAACCCATGCAGCTCGGACGGGGCAGACTGTCTGTTTCTGAACGATGGCGGCAGGTGAGTGCCTTTACTGTGGTGAGCGGGGTCATTTCTGCAGGGAGTGCCCAAGACACCTCTGCTCGTCAGTAAGGGTGGGCGCGCTGACGAGCCGTGATTCGGCGCTCACTATTCCTAAACCTGCTGCCTGCTTATTAAAGATTCGGGTAATGTTCCATGGGAGGGGGGTTTCGGTCAAAGCTTTGGTGGATTCAGGAGCAGAGCAGAACCTCATGGACGCCGAGCTAACTAAACAGGTCGGTCTTAAGTGCGAGTTGTTGCCCCGTCCTTTACAAGTGGTCTCCCTCAACGGTCAAGAGGTAGCCACCATCTCACATATAACTGAACCCATTCATCTGATTATTTCTGGCAATCACCACGAACTTACCCGGTTTTTCGTTTTTTCCTCCGCCCAGAACCCACTGGTTCTGGGTTACCCCTGGCTTATGGCGCACAACCCAGTCATCGACTGGCCCTCCAGTCGGGTCTCCGGCTGGAGTGAGAGATGTCACACCACCTGTCTGCGCTCAGCTCGGCCTCCTGGGGAAGACCCTGCTGTCCCAGTAAGGCGGCCGCCCTCACCTGACCTATCCGGGGTACCGCCGGAATACCACGACCTAGCTGAGGTGTTCTCCAAATCACGAGCTCTCTCCTTACCGCCTCACAGGCCATATGACTGCGCTATTCAACTCCAACCTGGCGTTACCTTGCCTAAGAGCAGGTTATATAGTTTGTCTAAACCCGAGAGGGAGGTTATGGAACAATATATTGCTGAGCCTCTGAATTCTGGTCTTATCAGACCGTCTTCATCACCAGTGGGGTCCGGGTTTTTTTTTTTTGTTGGG
The DNA here is from genome assembly GCA_036245035.1 of Adrianichthys oophorus. Taxonomy (NCBI): domain Eukaryota; kingdom Metazoa; phylum Chordata; class Actinopteri; order Beloniformes; family Adrianichthyidae; genus Adrianichthys; species Adrianichthys oophorus. Next base: position 12,018,798 of record BSAI01000162.1, on the reverse strand, counting down.
AAGAAAGACGGGTCTCTCCGACTATGTATTGATTATCGAGGGCTAAATGAGATCACTGGCAGAAACCGTTACCCCCTGCCTTTAATGAACTCAGCATTTGAGGCATTGCAGGAGGCCAGGATTTACACCAAACTGGACCTTCGCAACGCTTACCATCTCGTGTGCATCAGAGCCGGTGACGAATGGAAGACCGCCTTCACCACTCCTTTAGGACATTTCGAGTACCTGGTTATGCCGTTTGGCCTCTGTAATGCTCCTGCTGTGTTCCAGGCTATGATTAATGATGTATTACGAGACTTTCTACATCGTTTTGTTTTTGTGTACCTGGATGATATTTTGTTTTTTTCCAGGGACGCCAGCGAACATCGGCGGCATGTTCGTCTGGTGCCCCAGCAGTTACTGGAGAATAAATTATTTGTGAAGGCGGAGAAGTGTGAGTTCCACTCTCCGTCTGTTTCATTTTTGGGGTTTGTGGTAGCAGAGGGTGAGGTGAGACCCGATCCGGCTAAGGTGAAAGCGGTGGTGGAGTGGCCTACACCTGCTAACCGGAAACAATTACAGCGGTTTCTGGGGTTTGCCAACTTCATCCGTGGCTACAGCTCGGTGGCCGCGCCCCTCACGGCTCTCACCTCTACCTCTTCACCGTTCGTCTGGATGGAGGTGGCGGAGGCCGCCTTCAACAGGCTTAAGCATCTTTTTACCTCTGCACCTATCCTGGCCCAACCTGACCCTTCCAGGCAGTTTATTGTTGAGGTGGATGCCTCTGATACGGGGGTGGGTGTGGTATTGTCTCAGCGAGGGATATCTGGCGGTAAACTGCGCCCTTGCGCTTTCTTCTCCCGCCGGCTCATTCCGGCGGAGCACAATTATGATGTGGGAGATAAGGAATTGCTAGCAATTAAGCTAGCTCTCGAGGAATGGAGGCACTGGTTGGAGGGATCAGCAATGCCGTTCTTGGTCTGGACAGATCATAAGAATCTGTCCTATCTGCGAACTGCCAAACAGTTGAACTCCAGGCAGGCACGGTGGTCTCTATTTTTCAACCGATTTAATTTTGTGGTGTCCTATCGAACAGGTTCTAAGAATGTAAAGCCGAATGCCCTCTCCCGGCAACAGGAATCGGCTGTGCAAGACGGCCAACCAGCCTCTATTCTTCCTCCCTCCTGTGGGCTGGGCGCCCTCTCCTGGCAGCTGGAGAGGGACATTAAGGCTGCCCAGGTTCAGGAGCCGGACCCGGGAGGAGGTCCTCCTAATAAACTGTTCGTCCCCAGCTCACTCAGGTCCCAGGTTCTCCAGTGGGCTCATGCTACCAGACTCACCTGCCACCCAGGAATCCGCAGGACTGGCTCTTTCCTGCGTCGCCGTTTCTGGTGGCCCAGTATGACCAAGGACGTCCGGGACTATGTTTCAGGTTGTCTGGTTTGTGCCCAGAACAAGGTCAGTACGCTGGACTATTGCACCCACTGTCCATCCCGGGTCGGCCTTGGTCACACATTGCTCTGGACTTTGTTACCGGCCTACCTCCTTCTGCCGGGAGAACCGTTATTCTGACTATTGTGGACCGTTTCGCTAAGGCCGCTCATTTTGTGGCTCTAACCAAACTCCCCTCTGCTGCAAAGACAGCTAGATTGATCATCAAAAATGTCTTCAGGCTGCATGGCATCCCCACCGACATGGTGTCGGATCGTGGTCCTCAGTTCATCTCACAAGTCTGGAAGGCGTTCTGTGGGGCTTTCAGGACTACTGCCAGCCTGTCTTCTGGTTTTCACCCACAGACTAATGGTCAGGCGGAACGGACTAACCAGGACTTGGAGGCCGCTCTCCGGTGTATCTGTTCCCAACGCCAGACCTCCTGGAGCTACTTGTTGCCATGGGTGGAGTATGCGCACAACTCCCTCATCTGTTTCTGGTATGTCCCCATTTGAGTGCTCTCTGGGGTACCAACCCCCCCCTGTTTCCCAAGCAGGAGACGGAGGTGGCCGTTCCGTCGGTTCAGCATCTATACCGCCGCTGTCGGCGTGTTTGGCGGGAGGCTCGGGCGGCCCTGTTGCGTTCAGGGGCTACCAACAAGAGGCTGGCAGATCGTCGATGCACTCCGGCACCTACTTACCTACCAGGCCAATCCGTCATGCTGTCCACTTCACACATCACGCTTTGGACGGAATCCAAGAAGCTGTCCCTGATCCTGAAGGTCATCAATCCTGTGGCGGTCAGGCTGCGCTTGCCCAGGTCCTTGCGCATCCACCCGGTCTTCCATGTCTCTCAGCTGAAGCCGCATGTTACGTGTCCCCTGCAGCGGCCTTTCTCTCCGCCACCCCCTCCCCGCATCATTGATGGCCAGCCGGCCTACACTGTCCGTCGCCTGCTGGACGTTCGGCGACGGGGACGTGGCCTCCAGTATCTGGTGGACTGGCAGGGGTACGGGCCTGAGGAGAGGTCCTGGGAGCCTGCTTCGCGGATTCTGGATCCTGAGCTCATCAGGGACTTCAATCGGCGGCACCGGGACAGGCTTCCCCCTGCGCCAGGCGGCGCGCCTTGAGGGGGGGATACTGTGGAGTTATGGACCCAGGACATTTGTTGGTTTTGTGTTTGGGTTCCACTTCCTGTTTTATTTTGTTGTTGGTTGTACTTCCTGTGTTTCTCCTCTGTTTTTTTTCAGGTCTCTTGAGACTGCCCTCCTAGTGTGTGTTCTCTACCTCCTCAATTGGCACACCCGTTTTCACTTACCTCATCCCCTCCTCCTGGTTATAAGTCTTCGTCTCCCCTGCACTGGTTGTCGGGTGGTTTTTGTACCTTCATGGATTTGTGTTCTGATTTCGAGTACCTATTCAAATAAATGAAAGACTTTTCATTTATTAATACCGTCTGCTTCTGTGTTCACACGTCAACCCTGACAGGTATAGCTGAGAGAATCTGGTTATCTTCTTTTTTTTTTTTTTTTTTTTTTTTTTTTTTTTTTTTTAAATAAAAGCTTTTAAAATAAAAGATTTTCGGGATTCAAAACAAAATATTTTATTTCTTCTGCGGCCCAGTGGCAATTGACTGGTACCGGTCGGCGATTGGTAACCACTGAATTAGATATTTGTAATTACATATATTCAGTACTTTCGTATTCTTAGTAGTATTAGTATTATTAGTAGTATTATTAGAATGCTTTGTGATGGTTCCTCATCTTGTTGTCAAACTGCATTTAAAAATATTCAGCTTCAATCCCATCTACTTCTATGTATTTGTCTAAATAGTTTGCAAAAACCTTACATTTTTCTATTCATATTAGATACACTTCTAAAATATTTGTGGCACATTTTTAGTTTCTACAAAAAGAAGCAGACCAAGTTTATAGTGTATTTTCTAGATGAATTTGTGATATTTATATCAGTAAACCTCATTTAAACATATGTGTGATGATATAAGTGTGTTTTAAGAGTTGCTTTTTTTCCATTTTATGTCTTTTAATGACAGCCTAATAATCTAAGAATGTTCAAGCTTTAAGTTGTACTAGTTGTATTTAGTTTTCTTGAATCTTATAATGGAGGTCATTTTAAATCTCAAGCAAACATATGTGTGATGTTATCCTTTTGAGAGTTATCCTTACTTTTAGTATTTTTGTAACAGTCCTATAAGCTGTAAGAATTTTTAGGCTTCTAGTTGTACTTTAGATAAACGGTATTTGTAAAATACTTGAATTGTGTGTTTCTGGGTCTTAATTAGGGGGTGGGGGGCACACTGAGGGGCGTTACTGGTGTGGCAAGCCCACGGCGTCATTTGTGCCAGAACCGCCACTGTTTTCATGTATGATACGTGTGCCCTTGGTTACCTAGTAACTCTCCTCTCCATCTCCAGTTGGCGCTCCCGAATGAATTCACTCGGGATAGCGCGGCGCGTTCCCGCGAAGCGCGTGTTGAGCCCGAGAAGACTCAAGGCAAAAGCGTCCAAACGCACCAGGACGAGGAGGATAACTTCCTGCTTGAAATAAAATTCAAGAAAAGAAAAGAAAATGACTGCAATAAATGCAGGGAAATGATGAAGATGACAGCAGGAGGATCAGCAGAGCCGGTTTCGCTGCGCAGGAAGGTCATCTCCGAAAAGATTTGAGCAGACTGCGCGGATTTTCTGGAGTACTGGGGCGACTGCAAGTGAAGATCTGGCTTTTTTTTCTTATTACCAAAAAGGAATGGAGGGACTCACAGTTCGACGCGGCAGGTGAGTCATTTCATGATACTTGCAGGTTGTGTGCGTGCAGCGCGAGGATGTAGGGAGAAACGGGCGCATCGGGTTACTTCCATTTGAACTGGGATTTCAGCTTTTAAAGCGCAAGAGTTGCGTGTTTTCTACAGAGCAACAGCCGAGGCTGGAGCCCACTTTTCAAAGCCTTTTGATTTGGAGACTTGCAGGGACCATCCCGAGCCCCGTTCCGGATTTGGATGCATCGTTTTGCGCACAGTAGTTCAATCATGAGCGCACACACACTGCACCGCAGGCGTCAGTGCAGGCAGGGCAGAAACGCCTGTTAGGAGCGTTCAGGGCACTTGTTACTTATAGGCATAAAGACATCTTGTGCGCGTGATGGAGCAGTGACGCGCGAGCTCTCCGTCATGGTTCTTTCCCGTAAGAAGAAGAGCAGGAAAAAAAAAAAACCTGATGACATGTTTGAAAAATAACATTTCAGAGAATGATGATGTTTAATGCAGGCATCTGCACGCCGTTTGCATCAATTTGTGAGGAGAATGTATCAGATGCACACCCAGGGATGACCCTCCTTTCCCCATTTTGGAGTTCTGTGGTGGTTCAAAGTGAAGACTTTATTGTGTGTTTAAATCAGCTTTTAAAAGACACAACTTTAAGTAGAAATATACACATTATACCTAAAGCTCATATGTAGATATTAAAATGATTTGATGCAGTGATTCACCTATTGACACCTGTAACAGAAATTCACAAATTATGAATCTCCTGTTATTTTTACAACAATGACCCATTTCACTTTTTTGGTTAATTATTTTAATAAAACAGTTGCACATTTTGTCTACATAAAATATGATTTTGTAATTATGGTTATACAGGTTGTTGCAAATTCCCCCCTTTGAGCTGATGGCATATAGCTTACCCCAAAATGTATCACATTGAAGCTAGGAGAAACAATTTAAAAAGAGAATAACTTAATTTCAAAATAAAAAAAATAAGGTATCATGAAAAAAATGCATTTAGGAAATGCTTTACTCACCTTTAATGACACTAAAAAGCCTTCCACTGCTCAAAACTCAAATGAAAAATAATTTTACCACAATGCAAAACATCTGAATTTTTGTTCTTTATGACGACTTTTGTCTTGATTTGCAAGCTAATGGTGTTCATACATATTGCAGTGGGTCCAAAATAGCATGGGAGAGATTATGCATGGTGTCCCTAATGCTGCTTGCTAATTCTCTTTCTCTCTTGCCCCTCTGTGTTTGTATTCCTGACCAGGAAAGTGCTATTTTTAAAGCCCCCTGCTGTTTTGTTATCCTCCATCAATCTTTTCAAAAACTGTCTTGGAACTTGAGCAATGCAGAATTGATGGCTGTTTTATTTAGTAAAAAAAAATGAAAGAAAAATGAAAAGAAAAACAAGCTTTGTGTTGGAGCTGTGGGTAATTACAGTGCTGCTTGCTTTAAGTCTTGATGGCTAGATTGCTTTGGGTAGTTTGCTCCTTCAAGAGGTGGTCAACCCATGATCACTGACAAACACACTTCTAAACACACACAGGTCTAAAAGTGCAGCACCGAGTGTTGTGTTTACCCATGTGGGTGCCTGGGCTGCTCAAGAGAAGCTCCACGAGACTCTCTGTTTGCTGCAAAGGTCAGTGAGGCTCCATCCTGACCTGACCTGAAGTGAATACACCTGAGATCATCTGAGACCAACTTAACATGGATGAGCCACTCATTGGTGTGTGGCCCAAGAGGCCTCTTGTTCTTTAGCTTTCAGGATCTCTTTCAACACACTCGTGCGCTTTATTGCTCTCACATCCAGACACATGCAGAAGGAGTGTGCAACTACCTGTGAGCCTCAGCGTACGCACAGAAGTACGCTGATGTGCATACAATCACTGTGGCAGGTGGATATTTGTGTTTTCTAATATTATTCATATTGTTTGACGCGTTGTCTAGGAGCAGTGAGAGCTGGAGCTAAATAATTTCCCAAATGGTTACATCTGACCTTCTGGATATATGTCCAATCACTGCTTACCTCTACAGTCATTATGACACTGCTTACACAAGCTGCAAAGTCACAGACAAAGGATGGAAATGCACAAAGCAAGATAAATGACGTCCTTTTTGGTGTAACTAATAAAAAAGCTACCTACCTACTGTGAGTCATTGCAAGAACAAGGACTTATAGTGAGGATTCTGTCATTTGTCATATTATTACTTAAAAATAAGAGATGCTAAAGGCAAACCAGCCAGTGCGCAATTTCCACACTTTTATTGTGAAACTGCAATATTTTTCTCCTTAGAGTAATGGCTCTACAGAATTTATGAGTCACAACTCACCAGAAAAATAAGGTTGTGTCACCCCCCACCCCCACCCCTTCCATTAGACCCTTGCATTCACCCGTTGACTCAAAATAGCATTATGGAGTGAAAACATAGCATCATTGCATAATAGCCCTACCATCATGTGTTTCTGAGATTGATTTATCAAAAGTTTTGGAATGAAGACATTTCTGCTCTTCAGATAAACAAATTTGGACAACAACCTGATTGTGAAAATGTGACACAGCAAGAGCGTCATTGTAAAAGAGGAATCCAGAAAATATTTGGCTTTATCTTGTCATCTTGTTTTTGCGAGCTTTGAAGGCCCAAAATCATAATTGAAAATCACATTTAACTAATTGCAGCTCCACGTTGAGCGCCTTATTGCCCTTCACAGAGATGACTGCTCTGTGACTAATGGAGGATCAACTTGTCTCTTCTGATTTGCTCATGATGATGCGCTTCTTCTTCATCATGGCATCACACTTTATGTGAGAGAGTTGTAAAAAAATACAAACTGACAGTTTTCCGGCTCCACCATTGTCACATCAATTTGGTAACAAATTAGGCTTTTTTAGTAAACCTGTAAACAAAAACAACAAAAAATGTCTTTGTTTGAGGAACAAGACGTTTTTGGCTCTAGAAACAAAGAAATGTCTTAAGTTGAGTGCACACAACGAGTTGAACAGAGATATTGCACTGTTTACGTCTCAAAAACATCTCCCCTGACTAGCAGGTTTCTCTGCCAAAGACCAATGTCTGCTTAGTGAACAAGATTCTTTTGGACATAGCCATTCCAACTACAAAACAGATGTCACACAGTATGTCTCCACTCACTCTCTGCCAAAAGTTACCCACTTATTAATTATTAATTAATTAAGCCATTTACAGACAGCGGCACACAGATAAAGTCTGCTGAGCTGCAATTTTCATGGATGCAGCTGCATGTCAGGTATATTTTAAAAAAAAATAAATAAATATAAATATATATTTATATTTTTATTTATTTTTTTTTTTTTCTGTAAAAGAGAATGTAAGCAAAATTTGGAGCGGGTTGCAAAAAAAAAAAAGAAAAACAAATGACAAAGAAATATTTATTAGAGCCAACCTTTAAGTCCACCTCTATTGGAGTTGAAATAAAACTTTTTTTTTTCCATTCTGAGCATTCTAACTGCTTACATTTAGCTTTTTTTCGGAGTGAAACAGCTACATTTTGCTGCTTTATCATAGCCGGTGGTTTCTTGCAGAAAAGCAAGATTGCTAAATTTCTCAAGGTGTCTTTGGGGATTTCACCTTTGGGTGCTTCATCCAAGACTGCAAATGTAAAGAATAAGAAGTGCAATTTCATACATCTTTGTCTTTGCCTCGTTCACAGTTCTGTAACAATGTTGAGGTAACAGAAGACTCAAAAACGGCAAATTTATTTGTCTTCTAAGACTGTGGTCACATACTCCAAAATGCTACAGCGTGGTGACTTAAATGTATGTTTTTTTTTAGTAAATTCAGGTGGCCGCGCAGTGGCATTTGTAATCGAGAGGCGGCAGTCACATTTTTCTACACCTCGCGGCAGCCGTGGAGATTTTAAACAAAAGTTCAAATTAAACAGAGGAGGGACTTCAAGTTCCTGTCCCGGTGCTGCCGTCCGACTGCCACAGTCCGATTGTTACAAATCATGCGGTAGCACTGCAGGGGCTCAATGAGGGCTGTTGACATGGGCCAGGGGCCACAATGACCAGACATCAATCTGGCAATCCCAGCCACCATGGGTCTAAATCGGGAGATGGCACTGATGCAGTACAAAACTCATCATGGCGTTGATAGCACCACAGCAACTACGAGACCTGCTTATCGATGAATTGCAGTTGATGCTGAGATGAATACAAAGAACATTGTGCTTTTTTTGGGAGGCATGTTGTCTAACAATTTCTAAATTCATCAAATGACAAGATTATATTGTGTGCTCAAAATCTGAGTTGCGAATGACTAGTGTGTAAAATGGCCCACTTTTTGGGCTACTGGGTGAGCGGTGGCAATTGATATAGACGGCTGCTGTCCGGAGACAGCTAATCTTGAAGATTCTGCCAATGCATCCCCATCGGCAGAATTAGTTGTGTTTTTGATCGTAGCATACATAGTATTAGAAATCATCCAATAAAACAAATGTTTTTGAATTTGAATTTGTCTTTTTGAAGCCGACAGTGAGAACGTCTGAAATGTCTTCAAAAGGTGCAAATTCATCTGCCTTCTTGAAATTGCTTTTTTTCTTTTTCCTATAATCCATCATGAAAAAAAGTGACAGGGTGTCAAGTGCTTTTTAATCCAGAGAACAAAGGTTTCTGCTCAGGTAATGGGACAAGATGTGCTTTTTAGTTTTCAGATATTAATATATATATTTTTTTTATCATAGCCTGACTATTGTGTGGGTTTGCCAGGACATGGTAACAAGGGGCCGTCTAATACGTGGGGTAAATTAGTCCAGATAAAGCCTGACTCAGTACCTTCCAGCCCACCATGGATCCCTTGGGGCCGACTCTTAAGGAGCTTAGTAAAAGCCTGTCATATGAAGACATGCCATGGAGCTGGCTAAATGGGCTACGTTGGAGTGTCTTCCATCAGCCTAATAATTATACATAGGTCACTGTCGTTTAAGCTTTAATCCCATTCAATTTATTCACCCATGGTTATTAATTCAGAGAAAAATGAAAATACAGCGACGTTGGTTGGATAGAAGAGGCTAGGAATATTTCACTGAGCTACAAACTGACACATCAGTTAGGCCCAATCTGAAAACTATGAGCTAGTGCCACCCATTCATAATGAATGCAGGTTTACCCGCAGTAAAAGAACAAGTAAGCGCTCCTCCAGAGTCACTGGGTCACATTCACTGGGGAAACAATTAGAGGCTTCTTTGCGCTTCACACTGCAGCAGCTTTTTCCCTTCTTCTTCTTTTTTTTTCTCGGCTTCATGCATTTTCTTTAATTTTTCTCGAGGGTCCAGAAGCATGTCTGTTCCGCTGTTGAGAAATTACAGACTCCGGCTGCTGAGACTTCTGCAGCCAGAACGACAGAAGCCAGTGTCGAGTCCTTGTGATATATGTGGAGCCATGCGAAGTGGAACGCAAAATGACAGCTAGGACACCAGTCTTGCGGGTGTGTGTTAACCTCATAATGCTGACAGATTACAGATTTTAATATTTTAAATCTCACAGAGCACATGCTGCTGGTGATGAAGAGAGTGGGAATGACTGCAGTAATGCAAGAGATTAATAGAGATCCTTGCGCTCTCATACACACACACAGAGACACACAAACTTCTGTTGCTGGTTGGCCTTCATGTCCTCACACACCTCAGATCTACAAGTAGGTCAAAGTCTAGAGTTGCCTTTAATTCTTTTGCATATATCATTTATCTTACACCCATCTTTTTTTTTGCATCTTTTTCTTTCAATTACACACAAAGCTGCATCTCGAGTACTCTGTCCAGTATTTGTGTCCTTTTGCACATCCCATTTCTAGCTCTGTCTCTTGCTACTATATTTTATTGTTTTCAAATATACCAGGCTGCTACGACAACCTAATTTCCCCCGTTTGGATGAATAAAGTAATCTGTCTTTCTGCCTGTCTGTTTGGGTTAGGGTTAGTTTGGGCTTTCTGTTTCACTCTACTGTTTTCTACATGGGTCTGAGCCCAAATACAACAAAAACATAATTTTCATCGAAGTGGGTCTTTAACTCATCTGCGTAAAACCTTTAAATTCTCAAATTCCTATTATTTTTCCCATGCAGCATACGTTGCATGTTTTATGTGGTTTTTAACTTTGTCTTCTGATTGATCCGCTTTGTTTTTTGCAATTCAACAGGTTATTTAATCTTCAAATGTGTGGCTGGAAGAAAAGAAGCCCCCTTCAGCAAAGCACCAAAACTCAAGCCATGGCTCCCTTGAGCGTTCCTGCCCAAATTCTCTCTCTACATTGCATTGCGCTAGCAGCATGTCTTCATGATTAATAGATGAGTGGAAAACAGACTATTCTAAATTTCTAAGGAAAAGATAACAAATAGGAAAGTCAGCAGACTGGAAGCAAACAAATAAAATTCCAGTTTCTCCGATGCAAAAAGGGAATGCTTTAAGCTGAGGTAACCTTTTAATTCTTAAAGACAGACCTTCTTTCCTCATACCTAGATTGTACCTCTATCAGTTCTGGCTTATTCTGTGGACCTACTCCAGAATTTATCTATTTATAACCCTCGCCAGTTTGGCAAAGCTTTCGGATAGCCTTTAAGAACAGAGAAATTCCTCCATCAAGCCCAGAGCCCATCTGTGCCCATATTTCTCTCAAAAGGAGCCATCCTACACAATTATAGCTTTCTTCCAATGATACTATCATTGCACCATCGCTTTTTCTAAGAACAGACTCCAGAAAAATGAACTTGATATTAATCTGAAAAAATTACAGAGAAAGGAAGTTGTGACATGGACATTTTTGTGTGTGTTTTGAAATGCAGGTTTTTTACAGACTTATCTGAAAGAGGCTGACGGACATCTAACATGTGGAAGACAGGAATAAAAAGAAGTAGATTTGATCTAATATTCTCTCTCTGAATAACTCCAGCTCATTACGACACAGATTCAACTTCACCTGGAAAACTGGGTCATTACAGAAATAGTCCTGTGACTTACTCCCCCAAGATGGCAACTCTTGATGAATTGCTGGCTCTAGGTCACTATTACAGTTGTTTGAGTGAAAAGTATAAAGCCAAAAGATTTGATTAGTTCTTGATTTTAGCTTTAAAAATATATAGAGAGAGGAGTGGGTGAAAGTAAAAGTCTGTATTAGCCTCCAGGCTTTTACTGTCTTCCATTAGTTATCAAAGATTTGAGGGTTGTGCTAAACCACCACAAATCCTGTGTTCTCATAATCATGTGTGGGATGTTATATGAACCCGCAGTTCATATTTTTCTTCATATAAATGTTAAAAGTCACATCTTAATGTGGGTTTGAAGTTTTTTTTTTACCTAAAGTGTTTTTGCTGAAGGAGAAAGAGCAGAAGAGTCCAGGGGTTTATTATTTTATGTGGTCCCTTTGCACCTGTGTATTTCAGCGTGCTATAAGAACAAGTGTTGAGTGACATTAAAGTGGTGGGGCGTTCAGTTTTAAGGCTGAGGATTGAAATTACACTGTTGGATAAAAGTGGCTTTCTGGCAGGAATTGAGAGCAAATCATCAAAGATACGAGTGAGAAGGAAAGACTGGCACTGAAAAGAAACAGGAGGAAAATGGCAATAGTTAAGCCTTTTGACAACAGAGATTTTGGATGAAAGAAGCAAAAGATGAAAAAAAATAAAGTAGTTGTTTTTATTTATGCAGCAGCTTTTTTTCTTTTTATAAGCCGCAAAACACAAACAACAAGCAGGATAGAAGGGGTTGAAAAATTTTGTCCTGGAGTCTTGCCGGTGTTTTATTTGATGTGAGGATGTATGATTGAATCTGATCTCTATCTCCATCAAAAAAAAAAAAAAGACACTTAATGATTCAAAACTTTCCCTGATGCCAGAATCTGCAGGCATTCCCGTTTCCCATTTACTCCTCATCCTCTTTAAATTTGGACCAGCTTCACACTCGTTTCATGCATCTAAAATTCAACACAAGCAATAAATATTTATTGTTGAATCTTTCTAGTTGCCTGGCACCCAGTAAGATAGTCACAAATGGGATGCTGAATGGAGTCACTTGCTACTGAGGAATAAGTTTACCAATATATTGAGTCTGATTCTTTGACCTTCATCTGAAAGACCAGGCTGTCTCGTAACTCTAAAATGAAATATTTAAATGAGTTTTGGGTTTTATACTGTTTGATAGGTAACAAGCACTGTATATTTCAGAAGTGGTGACAGTTTGATTTTATTAAAAAACACCTAGAGGAAAGTCACAAGCCTCTGCACAGACGCCTTTTAAAATACTGCAGCCAAAGACTCCTTGAGGATGTTTGTCATGACCCATGTGATTTATGCAGTAGACCTGTGATCTGTGTTTGAAAACTAGCCTCATAAACTGCATCTTGGCCCATGCTTTCCACAATACTCTCTGAAACTAGCCTGATTGAGACAACCTTATTGCAAAGTGTGCTGGAAATGTGACACATTTCCCAGGGCGTAGTTGTGTTTTTGTGTCTTTGTGGCCCACATTTGCCTCATATTGATGCTTTGCTGCACACAATCAGCCAACAGCTGCATTGCATGGTAGCTGCTTTTGCAAATCCATGCACAGAGAACTTTGCAAGTTAGCTGACAAATTGGGATAAACGAGAATTTTTTAGTTGCCTTTGTTCATACAAATTGACCTAAAGAGGAGAGCATGAATGGAGCAGTGAAGGGCTCACAGAGAATAGCTTTGTAATCACAGTGGCTGTCTCAAACTAACTTTAGTCCTGGTGCTCTAGACACAAGCTCGAGGACAGAAACAAACTTCCTAAATCCCCGATAGACACAGAAAGTTAAGACGAACAGTGTTGCAATGAAAAAAAATCCATCCCATTTCTGTAAACGTCCCACACAACCCCTGGCACAGATTTGCTGTCTCGGCTATAAGAGCTCCCAAATTTCTTGGCAGCTACGGCTTCAGGAAAAGGAAAAATCCCACCAAGTGATTCCACACTGGAAGGAACAGTTTCCCAATAGCATTCCTGAAAATTATAACATTGCAAATGGGAAATTGCCTCTCATTGATTTCTTGCTTGTTCTCTTAACTTGTCTTGCAAGTATCTGATGGAATGTGGCATTAAGAGTTTATGGATTGCTCGACGGAGTCAGGTGATGAGCATTTGTTCCCTCCAGAGGCAGAGAGCAGCCGCTATTTTGTAAGGACTAAAATGCCTGCTTAAAAACAAATAAAAAGAAGGCCTCACTCATCATTACATTTAAAGCGCTTAATCCCGCCCAAAGACAGGGCTGCCCTTTCATGGAAAACCTTTTCGTCAAATCTATCACAAATGGATTTCACCCTCAAACAATGTTTGCATACAAAGTTGCTGACTCCTACCTGTGGGGGTACCACTTGATGTGCTCCGTCCTTCAGCCGTTCAGGGTGTCCCAAACAGGTGGATAAAACCAAACCAAACTTCGTGAATCAGTGAGAGCTGGTTCACTGTGGCGATCCCTGACAGGTTATGCCGAAAGGTGAACAAGAAGTTGCAATAAAAAAATGCTTCCATTCTTGGAAATGTAAAGAGTAATTTTATGCTTAAAATACTTGAATTACTCTTGATTTATTTATCAATTTCTTTTCATCACCCATTTCATGAAACACGCCCACACATAAATTCACAACACAACTTCCTGATTTACACAAACACAGCTAAAACAAGCAGTTGCTGGTCACTACATGAGTAAATATTGGTTATCATTATCCATCATTATTAATTATTATTATTATATTATTAATTATTCACGATTAATTTTTTTATTTTTTTTGCGTCCTGCAGTGCTTGCAGCATGCACGAAAGTTGCAAAGAAACCTTGGAGTCACTTGAAATTTTACAGCAGGCAAGAAGGCAATGCTGTTGTTCCTCACAGAAGTTGCGAGGATCACCAGAGAGAACACAACAACAGCCTTGTTGTTTTGTCTTCTCGACATTCTTGTCTCAAAGAACAAACACGAAACTCTTCCATCTGTGGGCCTCTTTTAGATTGTGTCCATGTCTGTTCTGTTCATACACAGAAAAATAGTTTTCAAAGTGTCGCCGTTTAGGGTATTGCTTGGATTTCAGCATTGCAATGAATAAATAATGTGCGCTCAAGTCCTATTTGATCTGATCTAATATGACTTTTCACTCCAGATGTTTGAGGAAAATGCTTTTTTTCCCCCCTCAGATTGCTAACGAAACATGCTACAGGAGCGATATTTATGGTTGTTCTGACAAAAATATTAAGAGGGAACTTGAAAAGAAGCAGATATGAGAGATTGCTTTATAAGACAGGGAAGAAAATGGATTTGGGAATGCTGCTTTGTGTGTATGTGCAGATGCACAATCTGGAGTGCAGATATAGTATCTTCACTTATTGCTCCAGGCTCCTTTGGTGCAAAGTATGCACAGAATAGAAGAGATTAGGTGGTTGCTTGCAGTTTTTGAGAATGTGCAGACAACTAGAGCCCAGATTTCCCTGCAATGTTTGGACATGGCCTACTTCTAAGTATACAGTCATTAATCTGGCTCTCTGGTCTCTTTTAAGGACACAAATGGGATTTTAAGTTGTTGCCATGTTGCATATGCAGAGCAACTGCTTTATGTCTTTTCATTTTGTTAGATTCAAAGCTCTGCACAACACTTGAGTGGCGAGGATGAAACAGGAGACAGGAGGAGAAACAGATATCAAACAGGAGAACTGGGCACACACAACCTTGAGTAGTGTGACTGACTACTGCGCGGTGGCCCCACTCTTGTATTGTGGACTTTGTCATGCCTGTGTGTTCTTGAATAATGTCCTACAGGAGACACCCTAAGTGGAATGACTGGGACTCTGGCGTCAGCAGTAATTTCAGGGCAAGCTCTGCTGTCCTCCTCTTTCTTCTGGGTTCAGTGGCATAGGGATATTAGAGTTTTACAATGCGAGACTCATAACCAGATTGCTCACTCAATGTCGAGGGACGCATTCCTGCTAGTGGCATCGCTCACAAGCTGTAAAAGAAACGGGGATTGCAAAACTCGGTCTCAGTGAACCCCCCTGTGCATACAGTTTTTGCATCAGGTGATACATTCAAACCAGTTTTACTGAACGTTACCGTGAGTTAAAATGTCTCTAAAGGCAGTCACACTATTTTAGAGCCTTGTACGACTGTTTTATGTTACACAAGATGGATGCGTGCATTTCTTTTAAAAAATGTGTGTGGGGGGGACATCAGCACAATAACAAAGGATGCATTACCTAATAGATTTGGCAGATGCTCAGAGTTGACCGTAGCCTGATAAAGCTGGGTTACTTTAATCAATCACTGAGAACACGAGCCAATTTCGGAAGAAGGCTGACATTCAAGTTGAGCTTTCAGACAAGATTAGAAACAGTGAATGAAGAGTAAACATATCTGGCAGGGAGAGCTCAAAAAAACTTTTGTCAGGAAATAGTATCTTGCCTTCAGGGAAACATGACTGCCTCCTCGTCCCCTCCAACCAGCCCCACCTCTCTGTGTTTGAAACATAACATTCTGTCTCACCGGTTTTTGACACTCATGTTTGGTTGTTTTTATTTTCTTCCTTCCAGTGAATGCAGATGAGTGTTAGTAACAAGGCAGCCATGGTTGTCTGTGTTGTTTACTCTCCCTTTCAAGAAAGGGCACCGTCATTTAAAATGTCCCTTGGAGCTCGTCCTCATCTGGATTCCCCAGGCTGACTAATAATATCCAGAATGTCAACGTGAGCAGGTGATGAGCAGAGCAGATCTTTCCTAAAGAGACAGCTAGGAAACACAACATTCCTTCTGTCCTTCATCATCTTCATGAGTCTTCTACACAGATTCAACAGTCCTCGTTTGCCTCACAACTGATCACAGGGGGCTTGATTAGAAAATTCGGGAATTTGATATAGTGAGTGTTCATATTATATGGATTTCTTTTCCATGGCTGGATGGTCTCCCGAAGGGAAAATATAGCTTTTTTCTGTGGCTTTAGCCACTTTGCAGGTGTGGGATCGATGCGCAAAGCAGTCGGGGATTGTGATAGTGCTTGATAAGGGGATAGTTGAGGCTGTGGCGATTGATATCACCTCACTAATCCCTCCGCATCTCCTTCAAATCCACCTGGCTCTGGATGAACCTGTAATGTGATGAAATGAGGATTAAATTCAAAAACCATATTTGTTTCCCCAAATGTTATTCTTCTCATTTATACCTTTAAATTTAGACTCCTTTGTCATTCAGCTCGCCTGATGCTGCAAACATTTCTCTTTTGACCTCCCGTGTAGATAAAATGACTCCCCGCAGTCAACTGTTCTCTCCCCGAAATGTCAAATGAACGTGAAAGAGTACCTCTGAAATTAAAGTATGATTAATTTCTTAAACCCCCTTATTAATGTCGGAGAGAGGCCATGCTGCTCAGTGTGCGGATGTTTGCTCTTTGTTTACGCCGGACATGAAGGTCACCCGCTCATTAGAGCGGCAGCATCTTTTTTGATGCTGTGATAGGCTATACATAGTAATCATATATGGCTCATATTGCTAGGTAATGCTGACCTTTTAGTTAAAAGCACATCAAAGTTCTTCCAAAACTTAATTATGCCCCAATAAAGCCTCTGGCTTGATGTAGCCAGAGCTACATGACGCTACATGTGGACAGAGCTCATCTAATATGTGGATATTAAACTAAATTGACCCTCTCTTAGATAGGGTACATACATTCTGCATTTATGTACAGTATGAAGGATATCTGGAGATTTTGACATTTTTCTATATAAAACTTTTTTAATCATGCATGACCTGGAATTTATTATTCTATTTTTGATCTAACCTAATTTTTTCTGTGGAGAGCCTCATTTTTAGGTATTTTTTACTTAAATTTGTGATGTTATGAAACAGTAAAAAGATCAAACTACAAAAAAATAAAGATGCTTTATTAACTTTCTTTTTAAACAAACTTCCAGCATTTACTTTTACACTGCCAAGGGTGATCACATACCCAATTAATTTATGATAACGAAAACCTCAATGGGCTTTATCTCTTACATGATAGATCATAGTTGTGACATTATTGCATTGTCTTGGGTTAATTCTGTTAAGAACTACAAAGTCGTACATTGATGATGTCAAAGGAGAGACGGGCATGCGCTGTGGACAAGGACACAGAGCTGTAACACACGTTTTCATCTTAGTTTAAAAGTATGGCAAGCAAAATATATCAAAAATCACCAAGAAAAATGCCACAAACAATGGCAAAAAGCCTTTTTTTAATGCATGATTTGTGATTCCTTTTGCTTGCCATATAAATAAAACATTTATGCAAGTTGTACCCTTGTTTTATATTTGAGATCACAACAATAGTTATACATTAAAAATGAGATTAACACGATTAAAAAAATGTTAAATTGTATAATTAATTGTGAAGATTTGACACCCCATTTGAAATATGTAATCAGTGCTGTACTTTGCTTCTAACAGTGCACAAATATGCATGCTCACTTTGTATCTTTTCACACATAAAAGCATTTTGGCAACTTCTACTTTTTGTCTTTTTTTTTTTACAGCTGTCAGCCCTTTGCAAGGCAAAAAATGCCTTCTACCATTCAGCTTCCACCATTTAAAAAAATATACTTTATGTGCATTTCTGTGTCACAAATGTACCAATTTCTCGACGCTAACTGAGGGTTGTTTGATTTGAAGCAATAAAGAGCAGATCATAGAGGTTTTTAAAAAAGTTTTAGGTAATGATAAGGTCTCAAAGAGTGAAATGAAGTTGCTTTTGTTGCTTTTGCTCATATGGTGCGCTCGCTGCTTTTAGATTCAAATGACTTGATTAATTTAAGTCCTTATAGTTAGGCCATAGTCTTAAACCATATTTCACCTGAATGTAAAATCTCTCACTGTTTGCAGGTAACAGCTGCAAACACACCTATTGCATTATTAACTCATTAATTTTGCACACAGCTTTTGGGTCAGATGTGTGCTTTGCATACATACCATTGTGTGAGCTTTTTCTTTGTTGAGTGATGATGCTTGTCTTTGAACTACCATGAAGAACCGTGACCTACTTACCTTGAATTAAAGCTTTTATTTAGCTTATGAGGCCATTCAGAGAATCATCTAACTTTCATCATTTGCTGTGCATTTGTGCAGCTTTACACAAGCACACTTGTGTTACATTTTACAGAGAAGTCTGTTGCATGTTTTTTTCAAGAAGTAAAAGTATTCAGCTCATTTTTATTTTATTCTGGACAAGTTTTCATAGTTTATTTGGTACTTTTTATATTTTATTCTTGCAGAAATAAGAATGTAAATTGGGAGAAAAAAGCATTTAGTGTCAAATAGATTAAGATTAACTCCTCTCTACTTTTGAAGCTTTTTTTTCAGACTTTTGAGTTGACCAACCTACTGGACAGTTCTTGGGATAAAAACAGAAAAGGTTTAACACAACGTTGCATAAGGTTGTACACTGTTGCCCATGCACCTAAAGGATTTTTTCTACGTTTTCTCATAAAAAGATTACAAAATGTTATTACTTTTTGGAAAAAGTAGTAATTTAATTTGAACTTTATAGAAACTATTGTAGTTATTTGTAGTCAAAGTCAAGGTAGTTCATTATCATTGTATGAAAAAGAACAAAAATGCAAACGAATTTGATATAATAGAACTAAAAATAAACTGTGCTGTTATCTATAACATATATAGAATAAAAAAGGGAAGAAGGAGTAAAAAAAGATTGACCCTTGCAATAAAGATTTACATTTGTAAAAATGTTCTGCACTCTTGCAAAACATTTCATGTATTCAGACATTTGTTTCTTGTCCTCCAAAAGCACAAAAACCCAAGTTACTACTATGGACTTTTGACTTAAATGTCCTGCCTTCATCAATTAGCTAATCAGCATCTTTCTCCTGGCAGCTGATATTTCCTTTGTTTCTTGTTGCTACCTTTTGTCACTCAAATTTGAATTACTTTCTACTGTCAATCGAACATCACTTCTCTAGATTGTGGTGACAGCAGTGCAGTCCAATCACTTGTGCAAAACGGCACATTACAGTAACAACAAAAGGATCAAGTTTTGTTTTAATTTCATCCTTAATTTATTTGACAATTTTTTCTAAACAATCGAATGTCTTAAACAAAAAGTTAATTTTAAACAGAGAGCATTCCCATCAGTTAAATCCCATCAGAATTATTACCAAACACAACAATGTATCATGAAAACTGCTACTTGAAAGTAGTAAAATTCTAATTAAAAGCACTTTTATATACTTTAGTAGAACAAAATACTACATAGTTGATTTTTTTTCCAAAAGTAAATAATGGATGGATGGAGGGGGGGAGGGGTGGTGAATGGATAGACTTTTATTTATCCCAAGGGAAATTTGTGAAATTTCTCCCAAACTATGCATTTGTTGTTTCTCAGCGACAATTGTGCAGCTGCTTTAACCCAAAAGAAAAAGTCAATCCTCACATATGGGCTTATTTTACAAAGTACTGCCGATGAACTTCAGACCATCATTGAGAGAAATCCATTCCCTTTTGTAATTATCAGTCAGACCTCAATTAACTCAAAGCAAATCTTAAGTTCAACTCTATGTTTGTTAACAGCTGCTTTAAGAAAAATGCTTCCTCACTCTGCTCCACTGCAGCCTGTGCTGATTCCCGTTGATCGATGCTCAATGCATTCTATGCTGTCAAATTTATTACTTCAAGTGACTTTAGCATTCAATACAGAGTTTAAATCGGAAATAGTCCATTAATCCAAACTGAAACCTTCAAAACTGTAATCAATCATGTGGATGATTTTGCCTTCAGACCAAAGCAAGCGGCTGGATTAAACAGCAAATCACATCTTAGGTGATTGTTGTAAATTCTGATACGCTTTATATATGTAATGTCATGCCGGTGTAGTTCAGGTTTCTTGCAGCTGCCTAAATTTAATTAGGAAAGAATCCCAGAAGGCTAACCCCCCTACTTTTCACTGTAAGCTAGAAATTGATGTTTGTGCTGCCATGTTCTACCCGCTGTCCTCACAGCTGAGCAGAGGGAGGAGAGCTGGCTGAAATATCTGATGGATTCTCTATATGTTAGAGCGCAGCCTTTTCATCAAGTCCAATCAAAGATGTTTCTTCTTCAAAGAAGATTAGTCAGACAACCTCACACCCAACACGTAGCAAATGTTTGAATTTGGAACTCATGGATTCTGTACAGTAAAACCTAAATGACCAAAGTTGTTGCTTTTGGTCAGTTTCTTGGTTGCATCATCTTAAGCATATCTTTAAGTTTCACCTTTACTGTGATCATAATTTCTGCAGCTCAATCCAAGTCATTTTTTTTTTTATTTTGGTCATCGTTAAGCAGAGGGTTTCATTATTGATTATTCAATAACGAATTAACTTCTTACTCAGAAAATCCATGAACCTGTTTTCCTAAAGTAATTTGTTTGCTTTTGTAATTTTGTTTTAGGTACAAATTCTTCTCTGTTGGTGTTTAATTAAAAAGTTACTTTTTGTCATTGGTGGGTCTACCGTTGTTCAGTTTTATTGTGGAGTAAAAATTGGTTTTCTGAAGAGAATTAAAAAAAAAAATCATTTTGAATTGTAAACTTCAATTATATCTATACAGTAGTTTGGCAGTGACATTAGCCATCAATAAGCAAAAGATAAGAATGCAAAAATATTTAAAATGAGTCGGATTGTACATTTTTTCTGGAATTACTTATTAGTCTTTATGCTGTTATGTATATATAAAAATAAGCACAAAGGGTGTCCCATATAAGTCTCCATACAAAAGAAAAATAAACTTTTCATGACATAAACCATTTTTATTTACTTAATGTGCTCTATATGACTGTCAAGTTGTCGGAAACACATTTCAATGTGTTGCTCTTTATTCAAATGCATTATCTGGGGTATCCGGAATATAAAGAAATACATGTTAGAACCATATAGCTATGGAATGTATTATGTCTGCTGTATAAAGAGACCAATGGGACACCCTGTATATATAAATTCAGTGTTTGCAAAAATAAAAAAATCTGGTTGACATTGATTGTGTATGAAATCACCAGGTTTGCCCTACAGTCACTTATTCAGTATTCAGCTTAAAGTGTGCATAGCCAATAACATTAAATTTGTTCTGTAGGACCAGTGGCTTCCAGCACAGAGGTTGAATGATTCCACGATTTTGTTTTTTTTTCTTAAACTTTCCATCCATGCGTCAGCGCCTGTCACTCCGGTTCTTTTTTATGCGGATGACTGACTGGCGTGTCACCAAGGTTGCCAGTTTGCTTGTAGACTTTTCAACTCTCATCCATTGAGTGTGAGACTCACCCAGTTCACCCTTTTCTCACACGTTCACACCCCACATTGATTTTGTTCACACGGCGAGGAACAAATTTACAACAGATAAGATTACGTGTGGCTTGTGGCAGAGCTGAGGAATAGAGCCAGGCTTTATTGTTGAGTTCGAAACAGAAACATAAAAGAAAAAAAAAAAAAAAAAAACTTACAATTTGAATCATAAAGACATGCAAAGTTCAAGACCCACTGTTTTGGGTGTTTTTAACATTTTCTTAAAGCATTTTTCTCAAGCTCTGACAAGATGAGACCTTATGAGCTCTCACAAGGTGAGGAAGGAGGCAAGGTTGCTCCATGCCAAAGGTACTGCTCACAACTCAGAGACAAATTTCTAATGAACTCCTGCAGAAACTATGTCCTAAAAAGACACAGGTTTTTGGATTTTGGCTAAAAACTACATATTTATAATTTAAAGACCACTGGGAATTATTTTACAATAGAGAAAAAGAGTATTGGAATTGACTTTAAGCATCCTGGTTTGACACCTTGGTTTAGCCAACCCCATAACACACCATGTGTGTCGGGGCTAATCCACTTGTCCCTGGTCCCGCTTAACTCCTGAGCACACATACCATTTTTGTCTGCAGATAACCTGTTTGAGCTTTTGAAAATGTGTTGGCTGCTTCCTCATTTGTTTGCTTGCCAAGATGGTGAGCATAAATATTGAGAAGCCTGAGCATTACCATCAATCTTTTGAATGACAGAAACCCGGTAATCACAGCCAGTTTCACATTGCCCTACTTTTCAGCCAGAAGGCAGTGGCACTGTCAATATGGCAATTGTCATTTGTAATTTGAGACACAGAGCATTTCAATGGGAAGTTTCTTTGGCCATAAATGCAGATATATAGAGGGCCCAGTGTTCTTTTTTAGTAGGTCACCACTTTTTGTGTGTGTAACTCATGGAGACCTCTCTGACTGGCAGAGTTCTCAAGTCTCGTTCATTGAGAGACTTGTGAAATTCCTTTTCCTGGCACACTCTTATGCCACAGATCAATTTCCTCGTGTAGTGAAAAACAAAATCCGAAGCTGATGATGTCTTGTCAGAAAAAGAGCAGAGTGAAACTGCCAGTGTTGCCAAATGGCCAATTTTGTTGACAGATCCAGTTATTTTGCATACCACCCTCGATGACTTTTTTTTTTTTAAAGCGCTCAGTTACATAACAACAGATTTAGCAACATTTTGGACAAATATACTCAGCTCTTTAGCTGCTTCCCCTTTCATCCATTTCTGTCCCTACTGTGTTTTGACAGATATATATACATATATATATATACATATATAAACACATTTCTTTGAGTCTAAATAGAATTCTTATTGGTTGTTTTTGGTATCATCTAAACCAATCGGGCTTCTGCAACCTTTAACACTGTGAGAGCCATTTAGAAAAGTATCTTTGTCACAAATGGGCAGACTTCTGATTCCACTTGCAGCAGGTTTATTAGTTCAGACAGAAACCAAGCACAGCTAAAAGTCCACAATGCTAAATCAGAGTCAGACAGCCAGAGGTCAGGAAAATCAGAGAAAAAGCTGGGTCAGAAACAGGTTCGGTAATGCAGACAGGGTAGCACAAAACAATACTTCACACCGAACGAAGCTGTGTGTGCTGCTTCAGAGAGGTGGGTGATTATCAGATTGCAGTCAGGTGAGCGGGATCTGGGGACTGTGCGCCGGGGCTGATGGGAGGTGTAGTGAGTTTTGTACTGTGGAGACTGCTCCCACCAGTGACCAGAGAGGGAGACAGAGCTCTGACTCCTGACATTTTTAAAGACCAAAAGCCAGCAAGAGCTGCAAAGTCCCACTTCCCCGTTTTGATAAATGCATTTTATTTATGTTTTTGTGGCCATTAAACCGTTAATTTATTGCATCTACCTTTTACATATTCATAAAAGTATAATTAATTTAATTTAATTTTAAAGTATAAATAATTTAAACCTCTTTTACGTTTTTTTCAGAACTGCATTCATAGTCTAAATTATGGCGTGCTGTGCAAAATAAGATAAGATTACGGGATGAGAATACGTGCATTAAGCTTATTCTAATAAGACACAAACTCTTAGAATAAATAAATAAATAATAATTTTGTCATAGCATTTTTTTAGTGGAGGGATAAAGGTATCGGTTTCGGAACTACAGGTTACAGACCCTGGGTCTAAACGTTTAAGTTTTTAGACTCTGAGATTGCTACTCTTTTATATTTAAAGCAGTCTGTAATGATGAAAAATGTTGTTTTATCGTTTCATTTATTAAATCAAATTGGGCTTTGCATTCAGAAAAAAAAAAAAAAAAAAACTTGAACTTGATTTCTTATTCCAGGAGCTCTGTAGTAGCTGTTGCTGTCTAATTCTGAAGGATGTGCAGCAGCTTGAAATCATGGACAGAACGTGCACAAGTGCTCTGCCTGCAGCCGGGATCTGTGTCGCCTCTGAAGATACTCGAGGCATCTTCAAGAGAATGGTTGTCATGGACCATTAGACAGCTGGAATCTTCTATTTAGCAAGATATAGACACTGATTCATTATACAAGAGCTGCTGTTATTTTTCTCTATTTCAGAGAAGAGAAAAGAGAGGAGTGTAATTAAAAAGAATGTAATACATCAGCATGTGTGTCTACCCCTAACTTCCCTTCCCTTCTAGTGTGTTCCCACTATTATTAATTGATTTATTTTCACTATTATCCAAAATGTGCCTATGCTACTACACTGTTAACATGTAGCTTAATTAAAGGTTTGTATTGCAGAGTTTCTGAATTCATTTAATTTATGATTAGATTTAATATCAATTTCGATCTCACATTTTCATTTCAAAACCATTTTTGTTTGATTATAACAGTTGCCACAGATCTAATTTAAAGTAAGCAAAGGTGGAAGGAAAATGATGAAATATTAAATTCTTACATTAAAAATTACCTAGTTTTTTCCTGAAAAAAAGTATTTTCAATTGCCTTGAGGGAAATTTCATCTCACAAATAAATAAATAAATTTTAATCAATTAAAAACACGTCAACAATTGCAGCCCATAATAATTACAAGTGAGGTGATAGAAGCAGGGGATTGGAAGGGGGAAGAGAAGGGAACCTTTTATAAATGGTCCATGTTTCACAAAAGGATTGGTCGGAAAAGGTCGGAAATTGCATTAATGCAAGAAAAAAAAGTTATTTGCAAGAATGTCCTAAAATCCAAGTTTTAGATCATTTGCACACTTCACAGGACAAAAACTAAATTTAAACAAATCTCTGCAGCTAAATGTCCAAAATCCACAATATAACTTGGGTATTTTCTAATCACAAGGACAGTCGGGGAAATTTGTAGATGAAAAAAAATGAACTTGTTTGAAATGAGTTAAATCCTCTTTTAATTGGGCTTATTTATGGTGGCTAAATCAGTCATTTGGAAAACTTTGACAGAAGCACTGCTCACCTTCTGCTCTTTGGAAAGCAACGCTTTGGAACTGCAGTGGAAACCCTTCGTCAGGAGAACAGATCTCACACCGCAGACACACGCAGAAGCTTTGATAATGAGCTTGCCACATGTAAAAGCCTTAATGTGTTTACACAGTGCTAGATTAGAGACGGGCCCAAAACTTGCCCCAGTAATTTCTCCCAAGAATCCCTGTGGGGTCCTTGAGTGATTAGCTACTTTATTTTATTTTATTTTTTATTTTTTTTTTTTTGCAGGAGTATCCACTGGGACTGTGTGCGGATCAATAGAAGTTAAAATGATGAACTGTCATGAACATTTTCTTGTTTAACATTATATTGTATAAACATGTTTCTTAGTCAATTTCTATGTGGTTAGTTTGATTAATAAACCATGTAAACATTCTTTTTTTTTTCCTGTTTGATATTGCTTGCTAAACTGGATGTGACGCTTGGAGGCATTCCCACACATTTAGGAGAAAGAGTCATAAGAATGGATCCAATGCCTCTTCTAGCAGCTTTAAGGCTTCTGCATCAAATCTGTCGCTATCATTTTGTTCACAAGGAGCTAAGGCTGTTTCAAGCACAGTCAGCAGTAAAGGGAAAGGCTATTGTTTATTTGCTGTGCAGCCACAAGATTCATCTTAACACGTGCTTACCTGGAATCTGTCTTAATTTGGCCATTCCAAACTCAGATCGCTTTGTTTTCTTGAGTGGGAGCGGTTCTCCTTGCAGCCTTCATATAGGAACCAAAAAGCTGGGGTGAAGACATAAAGCTTAGCAGGTATTGTCACCGCTGCTGCCCACCATGTCTTTTTTGGTTCTAGAAATATGTCACCCTCACCGTGTGGTGATGAACAGCCAGAATGTGCAGCGCCTTTGTTCTTGATTTAAATCTGCTCTGTAATGACCGCACAGCCTCTCTATCTGATGAAATTGTCAAAGGAAAGGTGGAGTGGACTCTCATTACTCACAGTTTTAGTAGCAACAGCTCCCAGCAGGAAGCTCATGAGTCTGCATTACAGTTTTGACATTTTCTTTCTGAAACATGCCAATCACCTTGATTTAGTATGGCACGTTGTTGTTCATCAGACATGAGAACCTATGAGAATAACCACAGATGTGTGTTGCAACTGACATGTCTGCATGTAACCTCTTAAGACCCGAGCTTATATTCAAACTAACCCTCGCACACATTCTCACAGGGCCCCAGTTAAGCAGAATTAACTACTTTAGTGAAATAACCCAAAAATGTCCACACGTGAACGCCAGGTCTTAAGAGATTAAAGACACACTCCAATAGAAATTGTGTTTTTGGTGTTTTTAACACTTTTGTTGAGTTGTTCTCATGACTGAGGACATAAGACTAAAACTGCATTTCAGAGTATTTCTTTGTTCAGATCAGGATGAATCATGTACAGATAAAAGAATGCTTTTTTGAAAATACTTTTTTTTTTTTTGCGATGAAGTAAGTGAAATAGGTTTAGCCAAAGTCTCATGCTCCGCTTCATTCTGATGCATCCATGTGCAGACAAACAGATTTGTGTACGTCTCCATTTTGCTTGTCGGAGCTAACATCTGGCTCCAAACTGCACAGCTGGATGGCTCCAATATTGCTCGCCATATTTTTGCACTGCTAATGTTAGCTTTGGTTTTTGGAAGGGATGGGATATCAGCAGAGGCTTACCTCAGCACCAACAGCCTCGCTCACAACTTAGAGGCCAATTTCTGATGAACTCCTGCTGCGCTGTACAAACTTTATCCTAGAAAATAGATTTTTTTTTTTTATTTTGCCTAAGAACGGCATAACCATGATTAAAAGAGATCAAAAGAGGATCGGATTGGGACTTTAAAGCTGTTTGAGTTCTTTATTTGCAAGCATTTTACAGATATGTTTCCACACTTGTGAGTGTTACACCAAGACTGGAGCCGTTTTTAGTTTCCATCAGGTTGCCAGCTTCCTTTTCCTTTTTCCTTAATGGCTGCTTCTGCCTTGGTAACAGTGCAACCGTAATCGGTGATTACTCTTCCTCAAGTGAGGATGACTTGCTTCATTTGGTGTTAGATGTACCAGAGGACTAATGTAGCTTTGTGAATGCCTTTGTTGCTGACTAGTTACAATAATAATAGTGTGTGCAGAGTCAGATCCTCCATCTACTCAAGGCTGTTGCTTTTTTATCAGAGTCCATTCAGCCCATCTCTAAGGGATGTAGGGGTGTAGGAGTACATTTGGCTCTATGCTCAGACTTTTATTGCAATGCAGAAATCTGTCTGCTGTGGGAGAACAAAGGGTCTTTTTTTTTTTTTTTTTTTTTACTTGTCCTGTCCAACAGCTGAGCAAACAGATATGAGCTGAGAGCCATGCAGACCCCCCAGGGCCAGGGCCCCGCGCAAGCCCCCCCAGCACACGCAAAAAGACCCCCACAAAGTGGTCACAAAGGGTCTTTTTACAGCATGCAACCCAAGGCTTGGACTAAAATACATCTGGATGTAGAGTTTGAGCGTTTTCATCAAAAAGTAATAAGTAACTAATGTGTTGTTGCACTGGGCTAATTTTAGATAATGATGAAAAGGAATCAGGCTAACAGAATTGAAGGTGTCTCATTAATCACACACAAAGAATTGGGGAGGAGGAAATTTAATGGCGTGTACATGGCGGAGTGCCGTCTTGCATTAAGGTATAATAACCTGACTTAAAATCTGCACAGCACCCCTTCCCCCTTCCCCTTTCCAATCCTCTGCTTCTGTCACCTCACTAGTATTTATTATGGGCTGCAAGGCCGCGGTGATGAGGCGATCAATATTTCTGGGATGATGAGGGAGAACTCATGCAGTCGCTCCGTTTTGCTATTCTTCCCTTGGCTGTGCTTCAGCAGGTAGAAATATCAAAGCAGAGAGGACCTCTGAGATGCTGGTGAAGAGGAGACGGATGAAGTCTTCCACCCTGTGTCCTCTAAACATGGACACTCCATCACAATGCCCCTTCTCCTTGCCATGTCCTGATTAAAAAGTTTGACCGGATGCATTTTGTCTTAAATAGACGTGCTGTGGACAGAATTGGTACCATTTAAAGTCATTCCGAAACATTATGTGGCTCTCCCATCTTTCCTGTTCATGATTAAGATGTGAAGATTCATCTATGCAGTGGCATGGGGAGGGTCTGCTGGAGGCTTCAGGGCACACCCTGGAGGGCCTGCTTGTTTTTATACAGGGCCACATGCTAATAGTCATTCAGAACATTCAAATTCCCAAATTAACACAGTTTTATAGTCAAAACTCACACGCAGAGGGAGAAAATTCACAGAAAGACCCCATTTTAACCCTTGAATACCGGTAATGTCACCAGCAACACCTAAAGAATACATGCTCTTTGACATGCCGAAATGTCCATGCAATCAACGTAATCAGCTGGTTCTGACATGGAGAAAAACAGCTTTGTTCCACTTTTGCAAAACTTTTAGTAATGTGTTGCATATCAACGCAAATCTTTGTTTTTCAGCTGGAATTGCAATAATTGCAAAAATAAAGAGTTACAGTAGTCAGAAGAATGTAAATACTGGAGCTAAAGCTTCGGTGTCACAAGGTAACCACAATCTCCTTGCTGATAGGTGATGGTGCAATAGTGAAGAAAAAATGTTTAACAAATGTTTGAATTTATCTTGGAATGGTTTGGAAAATGACAAAGCTCTTGATTTAATTGTCACTAAATGTTCCTACTCTAACCCGTGGTCTAGATCATGACCAAAAGGAAAAGGTCCTGGTTACAGAAGCCCCAGCTAAAAGGAGTTTCCTATGAAGGGTAGCTGGGTGATCCCTTAGAGACAGGCCAGGGAGCTCTGTCCCCCAAGAGGAGCTTGGAGTTGCTTCTCCTTCAAGTTGAAATGGCTTAGGGATCTCTTTTGAATGCCTCCTGGACCCCTCCCTGGGGAGGAATTCTGGGTATCTCCCACCAGAAAGCAGCCCTAGGAGCTACCCATGAAGCACTGGAGGGAGAGACTATATCTCTGGGGTTGGTCTGGAAAGACCTTTGGGGTTCCCCTGACAAAACTGGGGGAAGTTTCTGTGAAGAGGTAGGTTGAACATCTTTACTTAGACTGTGACCTGGCTCTGTATGAACAGGGAAAAGATAGATGGACAGTTTTCAAAAATAAACCAACCACTTGGCTTGTTTCTGAAGTCTTTTTCAGTATTTTTGCACTCAATTTACTACAGCATATCATTCTATAAATGATTTAACAGGAAGTTGAGCTGCTAAGGAAACAATTTTAGAGCAATAAATATTGCATTTTGTTTATATTGTAGCACCTTTTAATCGTAAATGTTACCTATGTTTTGTTTTTTAAAGCTTTCCCATGTTATGCATCTAAAAAAACTAAATAAAATATGTCCTTTTACTGTTGAAATTAGCACCTGTGAAGTCTTTTTTTTTTCTTTTGAAAGTTTTATGACTAATGTTAGAAAGAATTTTGGAAAGAAAGGTCATCAGTAGACGGCTCTACTCCTGATCACCTTGGGGTTGGTCGGGGTGCAGAGATAGAGAGGTTAATTTCTGACTGGAGGATTGCAGGTTTGGTTCCCACCTGGCCTGGCTATGTGTCAAAGTGGCCTTGGGCAGGACAGTGAACGCTACATTGCTCTCGGGTTATAGGTTGGTGCCAGTATAAGACAGTGAAGCCACCATCAGTGTGTGAGTGTGCATGGGTGAATGGAACTGTGAAGCGCCTTGGACCTAAAAGCAAGGTACAAATGTGCTACATGTGTATATACCATTAACTCCTTCACATGAATATATATTTAAAACCTTACATTTTCATTAAATTCCTTTATTGTTTACAAAAAAAGTTTATTTGGGATTAGGCACAACATTGATGTCAAATCGGAATTAATCTGTTAGGAGCGTGCCTTCTAATGGCAGCACAAGCATAGTTTTCATCATAAAATGTTTAAAGTCCCAATCCAAACATCTTTTTGATCTACTGAAAAAACGTTTCCAGTGGTCTGTTCATTATGTTTATGCTGTTTTTAGCCCCAATAATAAAACCTGCAATTTCTCTAGTTTCTGCCGAGCGGTAGACCTAGGTGTTCATTAAAAATTCACCTCTGAGTTGTGGGCGGGACTGTTGATGCATCTGTGCACATTTCCCATCATCCCTTTGTTTACATGCTTACAACATCTCAACACCCCAACCTAACATTTGAGATGCAACAAAAATAGCGAGCAAGTTTGGTGCTATCTGGCCGGGCAGATTTGAGCCTGATCCCAGCTCAGATGAGTAAGACTTACACGGATCTATTGCAAATCAGTCTGCAAATGAATACATCATAATCGAGCAAAGCGGGGAGCTCACGGCCTGCAAATCATGGCTTCTATGTCTCAAATAAGCTCTTTTTCAAACTGCCTGTTTTCATCTGCTCTTGATTCACCACGATTTGAATAAAGAAATACTCAGAAATGCCATTTGAAATTTAATTTTCTTTTTAAATGTCCTCCATCATGAGAGAAATGCTGCAAGAACATGTTAAAAACCAAATTTTCATTGGAGTGGGTCTTTAAAAGACACTAACAAACCTCATAGATCTCTGAATGAGTCATTCACCCTGAAATTACTTTGTGAAATAAATGTTGCTTTTGTGTACATTTTGATTGAAATGGAATGCAGCATAGGCTTTAAGCAAAGGGAGTTCAAAGACTCTTTGGGCTTTAGAGGCCAATTTATTCCACTGCTCCTAATCAACTCATAGCAACGGTGTTGCTGGGGACCCCACAGCATATCCTGCGCTGCAGCTTGATGTGCACCTCCTCCGGAGATGTAACTACCTGTCATACTAATAACCAAAGCAGCAGCTGTTGTGGCAACATTGTGCCAAATTTCTCAGGATGCTTTTCAGTCACCATGACCAGGGTGTTGTGTGTAAAGGAAGGAAATGAACAGAATAAAGCTTGTTACTGAACACTGCAGTACAACACAAAAGGAACTTGCGTCGTGACGGCATCGTAATTAAAGAGCGATGCGCATAACAATTTACAAGTACAACTTCCCACAACAGTGAGTGTCCTGCACCAAATTGCTTTGTTTAGACTTCAATTGTAACCATCATGTTGTAGTTAAATAAGAGGGTGGTGGTAAAGAAATATAATTGCAGTAGATCGTTTGTTGGAAAATGACTCCAGAATTGCAGAAACACAGGTTGCAGACCACTTTATGTACTTGCAGTAATTTCTTTCCAGCAGCACAGATGTTAAGCAGCACACAAACGCACACACTAAGAATGCACACGTACCATATTCCAGGTAGGATGTTATTAAATTAGCATACATCATAGAATACGTGGTGTTTAAACCAAAACAGCCTGGGATAGCAGAGAAATCCCAATCCATTTTGCTTTACAGCTAATTTTGACCTTGAGCTCTGCAGCTCAGTGTAATTAAAACCTGTTATTGGAGGAAAGCTACCTCAGATATTACATGCAAAAAAAAATATATATATATATATATAATTTTTTTCGAACTCGCAGCAGCAATTTGCATTCTCCTGCAACACTGCTTTTGACTACCTTTTCATTCAGCTGTCTTATCTGTTGCTCATGTATGACTGAGTGACAGTTGAGCTTGTCATACTCCAAGCAAATTGAGAGACAATGAGGATTGAGTTGTATGCACGCACAGATGTTTTTTTTGTGTGTTTGTTTAAAAAAAATCCCTGTGTGAGTCAAAGGAATGCTTATTCCTCTGCTTTTACCTTCTTTTAGCTTTTATTACTCTGCACTCTTGCTCTCGCTGTGGTACTTGTTAACACAGCATTTGAACCCCTAGAGCTGGAGAGAATGGGTGAAGTTGGAGCATTATGTGATTGTAAGCAGTAAAAGAAAATTGTTGCTTTGCATGCCTTTAAGCCTGAGAAAGTGTTACAATATGTACCACTGAAGATATGCAAAGTTAAGCCTTCCAGGATGTGTGCTGGGTTTTTGCCCTGGAGAGTAAACCTTGTTTTTCCTGTCCCAGTTTAAAAAAATGTTTTCTAAAGATATTGGTGGGTAGAAATTCACAATACAATAAAACCTCAAGAGACATGTTGTCTTTCCGCTTTCTTTTTTATTTAAACATATAGAATTTAGATATTTTACAAATATTTACCTTTGGTGAACATTTTCAGCGCAGAGTTCCAACTGAAGGGCTTCAAATCAGAAGAGTTATGATCAATGACATTTTGAAGTTTTGTATTTTTAAAGACTGTTTGTTTCCTCATTGAGCTCATGAGTATTTAATGCTAGCAAAGATCCTAAATGCTGCAATAATAAAGTATGCTGCCCTTATTTTAAAATTAAAAATAAGCTTCTTGTTTGTGTGCTGCTTCTTTGTTGTTTTTAATCAAGTTTGAGCTACATCTTAAAAAGAAGACACGACAGTAAGTTCTGAAAGCTTCTTTAGCTCTACCACAGAATTCACACTGAGCAGGGAAAATGATTTTTCTGTCCCTTCTTTGCATTTTTAATCCCTGGCCAGTGCTTGGTTTTCTACAATATCATCCATTTTAGTCACTAGATTGGGCATAGGGTGATTGTTATGCAAGAACCTAGGCGCTTTTGTTCATGTTATGTTCCCCCAAGGTACTGTGTGTGTTTTGCCCTGTCCTTTTCCTCCTTCCACTGACCTACTTTCCCTACCTGGCCAAGGTGAGCTAGCTTATCTCATCTGGTTCAGGGGGTGTAAAATCAGTGGAAGGTTTGCCAGAAAGCGGAGGGCATTGATGGCAAACTTGGCACTAGATTGCTAAGTTCCTTTTCTTTCATTTTCTCAACCCCAGTTAAAACCAAGATGTTTCCGTTTGTAGGTTTTTGGTTTAAATATTAGGTAGTTTAATATAGGAAACTTAGCGAGAGGTGGTGCTGATTATCAGCTCCCTCTTTTCTTTCAGCCAAGGTCTCCTATTCCTTTTGTCTTTTTTTGCACTAGTCAATTTCCTGGCCAACTTTTATTTTCTCTGCAGGGCATACTATTTAAGATTTTGGTGTATTTTATTAAACTCAAACTGTGTTCATGAAGTCTTCTCTATCTTCATAGTTTTTGGTTCCATCTGCTCCCCTGGACTTTTTGAGGTGCCATAGTCACAGAGGAGCTTGTAAAAGTTTCACCTTTTGTCTTCATTTCAAGCATCTGGGGATGAAGTGGTCTGCAGTACTATAGTACTACACACTATATACATATATATATATATATATATATATATATATATATATATAGTAGGGATTCGATCACGTAGTTTCAGACTTGATCAGATTTGGATCTTGGATCCTGATCAGGGATTGGATAATTATTTTATTCTCATTATGATCATGGCTATATATTTCAGGCTTATTAATACCAATAAATACTCTACTAGAAGTCTGCATATCATGAACAGACATTTTATTGCCATAGCAATAGAGCAGGAAGCTCACAAAGCAGTTCTTAACTCAAACAACGACCTACGAGCGCATTTCAAAAGAAGAAGGATCAGATTTTTGTTTCTTTTTAATAAGAATTCCTCTCTCTGTGTTGCCAACAGAGAGAGATGGCTGCCAAGGGACCGTCTTCAAAGTGTAAGCTCTGGGAAAAAAGTTATTTAAAAAAATCAATAATCTCTTTAAAACAAAAAAAAAGTTATTAAATGGTTACATTGATAGTTATGAACACTCTTCATCATATTTACATTATATCAACAATTTAAGATGAAACTCATCATTCATTTTTAGATGTTTTTAATGATGATGTGAATCACATCTGATCAAAAATGTTCAATAGTTCTAAAACTACAGTCACAAAACGTCCTCACATGCCTAATTATCACCTATTTTTACTAGTTTATAGTTAACAATTTTTTCTAGCTGGTAGTTGCACAATTTGTAATTGATTGTCCAAGCTACTTTACAGAGTGCCCTGTTTAAGGGTTTAATGAGAAAATAGAGTTAATTAAATAAAAATCAGAGACAACCTGGATCTGTTTATTAAATTAGTTCGTTTTCTTAATTTGTTACAAAAGTGTCAGATCAAGACTCGGTATTGGCAGATACCCAAAATCAAATTTCAGTATTGGATAACACCCAAAAAACCTGATCGGGACATCCCTAATATATAGTACAATAGTATACTACTGCAGGCCACCGCAATTCACATATGATACAGTTGTTTTCTGTGTTATGACAAAAAAAAATATCTGCACTATATGTGGAATGAGGTTTACTGTTCATAACTCCAGAAAGTCCATTATGCCAGCAGGCGATCCAGTGAGCCATAGATCCATGATCAGAACCAGAATAGTTGCTTCGCAGTAACAGTGCCTCCAGGAATGCCGGGACGGTTCTGTCTTAGTGTTTAGGGTCTTTCTAATGCTTGTTGATACATTATAAATAATTTACACCCTCATTTTGGAATGCAATATCCTCTTCCTAATGCAGGCTCTTCTTCTCCGTGCTTATTAAAGTGAACACAGTGGGAGGCACAATTGGATGAGGCTGAGGGGGGACCTTATGCCACAGAAATTGAAAATTGATCAGGCAGTATAGAGAGCTGTTGTTCCTGGCACTGCTGGTTCACCTTGGGACTGTTGATTAGCATTTACTGTACAGCAATGCCATTGAAGGAGGCTGAGAGGCTGAGTTGCCCGCAGCTGACCCCCCCCCCCCCCCCCCCCCACACACACACACACACACACAGCTCTGTTCATCTCAAAATATGATTGCTTGTAAGAGCAAACAAGAGAGATGAAATTTAATTTCCAACATATTATTTTTTACACCAGAGGGGAATGGAGTGAAAAACGATCCGTGACATTATTAAGAACATAATTTTTTACATCTTGTTGTGCTTTTTTGTGTGACTCCTGCTGCTCTGTTTAAGCATCACATTTCCAGAACACATTATTTCACTGAGAAATGTTTCCTGTTTGAATAATAGTCTGATCACGGTTGATGCCATTTCCATTTTTATTGTCCAATTAGCATTATTAGGCACTACGTTGAGAAGCTGCTTAAGAGTCAGTTATTATATGGATAGATGGGAGCACTGAGATTTCTGGTACGTTTATGAAAGCTGTTTTATGTCATAACAGAGAAGGACTCCGCAAGTCAATAAAAATGACAGACTAAAAATGCTGGGTTGTCAAGAAGCTGTCATTAATTTTCCTTTTCTCCTCTGTTGCAGCACTGGCTAGATGATCTGACAAGCAGAGGACAGTGAGTAAAGACATTCCTGCGGAGAGGAGCCGCGCAACTGCAACTGCTTCCCTTCATCTGCAGCTGATGACTGTCCTCCAGGAGTCTGGAGCAAAGGGCTTAGCAGCAGGCCTGCGTGTTTGCTGAGGGGCGCGCCCCAGCTTGTATGTTGGTCACCTGCGTTTTAATCTTACTCACACGGACCATGTGGTTTTCACCAAGGAGAAATCGTTTTCCCTCGCATAACTGCCACGGTGCCGGGAAGTGCACCAGTTTCAGTCTTTCCCTGTGGGTGCTGAGCGTTTGTTGGTGCTTTGCAGCTGTGAAAGGGCAGAACTACCACCCAACTGTGAACACACAGTATGGAAAACTCAGAGGGCTGAGGGTTCCCCTGCCCAGTGAGATTTTGGGACCCGTTGACCAGTACCTGGGCGTCCCATATGCGGCCCCCCCAGTGGGAGAGAAACGCTTCATGCCCCCAGAGCCTCCTTCCTCCTGGTCAGGGATCAAGAACACCACCCACTTTGCGCCTGTTTGCCCCCAAAATATTCACAATGCTGTGCCAGAGATCATGATGCCAATCTGGTTCACCTTCAACCTGGATATTGTTACCACATACATACAGGATCAACATGAGGATTGTCTGTACCTAAACATCTATGTTCCAACAGAGGATGGTGAGTGTGTCGAGTATGAAACCAGAACTTCCCTTCTTCTTTCCTCCTGTCTCTGCTTCCTGTCCCTGTACTCTTTCTGAAACTCTGTCACTTTTGTTTTTTGGCGCGGAGCATGACCTCTTGTCTGAAGCATGCCGTGTATCCATCACGTCAACTCTCCATCTAGACTAGAGCGCTCATTTAGTCTGTTCATCGACTATCCCCTTCCATGCCACTGTTAGAGGTTCCTCTTTTGATGACTGAGTGATTCTCGATGTGACTCAAGAAAAAGAAAAACAAAAGACAATAAAACAATCAGGATCGTAAAAACTTGGTGCACCTTCCTACCCTCACTGTCTTGACTGTTCTGGGGATATTTGCAGTAGTAGCTTGCCTCATAAGTGAATGATCTCCAGCAGGGTTGGTGAACTATTCTGTCTGGCACACGAGAGGCCTGTGGCATCAGCCTGACCTATGTAAGACCCTTTACTCATCTTCCGTCATCAGATTATGTTTGCACAAAGTCCAATCCTTTGCACCATCAGAGATTGGGTTCTGCAAAAAAAAAGTCTTTAAAGAGGATAAATATTCAAATGACTCTTAATTCGGCACTTAAAGAAATGCCACACAGGAAAATGGGCTTGAAATTTAAAAGGCCCTCATAGTCATATATGGAATGACATTTTCTCTAATGAGAATGTGAGCAGAAGATTTTAAAAAGAGAAACCTCTCTTTCTTCTGTGTGGTGGTAATGGGTCTTAAATAGAAGTGCATGTGATTATGAGCTTCTTTTGTCTTAAGGTGCAGTAAATTAATTCCACCATTTTGGAATATTTCTGCAGTGACGCCCCAGACACTTAGTCAGCAGGTCGTCAGATGTTCTCGCTGTTGATGAAGACTGGGAGGGAGGGAGGGAGGGAGGAGGAGTGAAAGAGGAAGAAGATGGGGGGATTGATTCAGTCTAGGCTGTTGCATGTCACACTGTTTTTTTTTTTTCTTTCCAGAGCTCTCTTGTTATTTTGTAGTTTTTTCATTCATTTTACAGTCAAAAGAATATCCAAGGAATGTGCGAGGAAACCCAACAAGAAAATATGTAGAAAAGGAGGTATGTAAAAATATAAATGATAAAATGCCAGCACGAAATGGAAGGAAATGGAAGAATGAAAGTGTGAAGAGTATGATGGGTGCTTCCTCCCCAAGCTGCCAATATCACCAACTCCAAACTTTGCTGTTAATTGGGACGATTATGGGAGTTGTGACTCAAATCAACCTTGGCATAAGTGTGACGGATGGGTGAGTGTGGTGCTGCTACACTCACTCATCTGACTCACTCATCTCACACACTCTCATGCAACTTTGCTGTTCATGTGTGTGTGTGCGTGTGTGTGTTTTGTTGCTACTTTACCTGGGAAATTTAAATCAAAGGAGTGAGGAGTGAAGGTAAATAATATTGATTTGTGAAATAATAAAATGTGATGTCTGACATGAGATTTTTTTTCTATTTATGAAATTGCTGTACATGTGTTTTTTTTTCTTTTAAGTTAGATCAAACTGTTGATTAACTCAGAAGCACACGTGCCACTTTTAATAACAAGGCAGAATATTTAATTTGGAGTATTTTTGACATCTCTTTTGTATGTCTTTAATGCATTTGTAAAGACTTTCATTGATCTGGGATGGTTCCATAGCAAAAAAACGTTTACAAAAGATCATCCAGACTTGATTTTTTAAGCTGCAGATGTTTTACCTTTATCTCAAAATGCTTTAAAGTCCCACTCCAATCATCTTTTGATCTATTTTAAAAGCAGTCTTTAATTACGATTGTGCTGCTCTTAGGCAAAATCCAACAACCTGTTGTTTTCTAAGACAGTTTCTGCAGAGCAGCAGTATTTCATCAGAAATCTGCCTCTGAGTTGTGGGCAGAACTGTTGTTGCAGAGTCAGGCCTGGTTCACATTGCACGCGGAAGCGCCGCGGAATGAAGTGGAACGAAGTGCGCGAGGTCTCTGCTTTCACTTGCAAATCACACCAGATGCATATTTTTCCACAACGTTCGACGGGCGGTTCTGCTCAGCTGTGGTTATTTAGAACATTGTAGACCTTGCAGAACATGTGCTGGAGGTCGTTCAACTTGCTGTACTTCACTTCCACAATTATTTTGACATGTCCATCCTGACTTGTTGCCAACTGCTCTCTCCTCTTGTTGAGTTTTTTACGTTCAACCACGCCCCCGCTCCGTAGTCAGCCCACTACATTAAACGGTGTATGTGTGTATGCGTCTGTTTGTTTTGTGTGTTTATTTTCAACTCTACTGTCTGTTTTGATTCAAAAATAGGATCGTATTTGTCTATCGCTGTGTTTTATTGTTAAAATTTGGTTATATTTTGAAAATTGTCGTGTGTCTTGGCGTAACTTCCTGTCAGGATTGACACGGATCACTTGTGACACGCGCAAAAAATAGACCAGACGCCGAACCGTTCCACAGCACGGCGCGAGCTGGCATGGAGGTCCTCAGCGCTTCCGTCTCTGATGTGAACTACACCAAAGGTTAACAGGGGCGCTGAATGGAAGCGCATTCCGTTCTACGCGACTTCACGGCGCTTTCTCATCCAGTATGAACCAGGCATAAGCCTGGCCTCATTTGCCATTAACTCCTTGGTTTACACTTTCTCTCCAATCTCACATTATCGGTGGCGAGCAATATTGAAGCTATTTAGCTGTACAGTTTTGAGTCAGATGCCAGCTTGGACGAGGAAAATGCACATTAACCTCGTCATCTGCAAGTGGATGCATCGGAACAGAGCGGAGCAGGGAGCTTGTGGCCTCCTGATTGTAGATTTTATGAAACAACTACAAGCTTTTTCTTTTTCTTTGGTCTGCTGCTGATTCACGATTGAAAAAGGAAATACTCAGAAACACAGTTTTAATCTTAGTTTTCTTTAGATGTCCTCTATAATTAGAAAATGCTAATGATAAAACATGTTCAACACAAAAAACAGGATTTTCATTGGAGTGGGTCTTTGAGAGGCAAAACGTCTTCATTTAAAGACTAAAACCAAATGACCCTTTTATATTTTTATTTGCTTTTTTTTTTTTAATGACAAAAAAGTATTTCTATAATCCTAAACATCTTAAGGCAAAAATCACTTTACTGGAAATATTTTTTTTGTCATTAATTAGTTTAGTAATTCTTAACAAGCTTCTTTAGATTAAAAAAAAAAGAATTTTTGTAGTTAAATTCCTTAAAAGTAACCAAAAATAATGTCTAATTTTAAACATAATCCTGACTGAAACCATATCAGACACCAGAATTTATTTACAGCTTTGAAACTGTCCTGTTTAATTTCCAAGAAGGAAGGAATCAGTTATTCTCTTGACTATGTGAACCCCAACTTTCTGCTTTGGTAAACCAATTTAACTGAAGACAGACTGGCCCTTCAGGCACTTCTGCTTCTGAATTAGTCTCAGATGTGGAATATGCACAGAAATTTCTCTTTTAATATTCCCTTGCCAGTTCAATTTTTTTCAATTATCTTCCCCATGCTTGTTAATGAGAAAATGGTTTATAATAAATGTAATATTTTGGTTATTTGACATGTAATTGTGCAATTATTCTTCTGCTTCTGTGGTTGAGAGTCTAAAGTTAAAATGTGTCCTTTACTTTTATCCTAAACCTAAATTTTACACCTATTATGACTGGAGAAAAAGTAGCAGAACTGCAATATTTTAACTTCTAAAATTATATTAGTTAAAATATTACACAGAGGAGGCTAGGATGGACAAAAAGTGGAGAAAACTGACAAACATTTTTCAAACAAAAATGTACATTTTAAAGGTTTTAGTCAGAAAAAAGCAATTTGTTCCATATATTTGTTTAAAAAAAACACCTAAATTAAAAAAAAAAGTAGTACAACAATTCTCTAAACTAATGTTTTTAAGTAGAATGACACCATGTATTAAACTTGAGGATGTAACCTTTTAAAAAACAGAAAATATTAACCAAAAAATTATTTTTTAATCTTATTTGTTGGCAAAGAAAGTGCACTTTTGATTTGATTGGGACTAAAGTAATTAGCAGCAGTCAGGTGGAACTAATCAAAGTCATGTAAGTCCCACTCTGATCATCCTTTGATTCATTCTAAAAGCGCTCAAAGTTGTCTTTTAGTAATGATTTTACCATTTCTAGCCGAAATCGATAACCTAAGTCATTTTCTAGGACATAGTTTCTGCAGAGCGGCAGTAGTTCATACAATATTAAGCTCTAAATTGTGGGCAGAGCAACCCCGCACCCCCTTCCCTTCTCTATTGCAGAGCACAGAAGGGAGCCTGTGGCCCGTCAGAGTATCTGCTACGTCGCAAATAAAATTTTTTTCAAACTGCATACATCATTTTGTCTTCTCCTAAAGAAATGCTCCAAGATAATGTTAAAAACACAATTTTCATTGGAGTGGGTCTTTAAGGATCCAAATGTTTGCCAACACCTTGTTAATGAACAATTTGAACCTATGGGGACACAATCACGATTGCTCATTAATCAGGAAAATAAATTTAAAACCAATGTGAGATATTAATGCAGTGACAATTTTTCTTTTTACAGGCAGAAAACCTTCCAATACCTTTTCTTTTTATTGAATCCAAACAGGTTTACTCCAGTGGGCTTCAAAGAAAAACAATTAAACCCTAGAAAACTAGAAGTTAATTTTTACATTTCTCAGTTAGCATGGTAAATGTGGATTGCATGACAGTGGAATTATGGAAAATATTCAAAGCAAGTAAGTAATTTTAAGATGTGTTTTTTTAGCTTCTGTAAGGATTTACTTTAAGAAAGATAAGTGTACTAAAAAAGTATATAAAAAAGTTAAATAATTCAAAAACTTTGCAGCTCTTCTCTAGCATAGAAAAGATAATGGTTTAGATTGCTGCATCCTATTATTGTACAGTTATTGAGTCAGTCATAAACAGTGAGCTGCATACCAAAGTATCTAGGAATGACAGTGACTCTGACAGGCAAAGCCTGTGTGAAACTGGGTCATCCAACAGGACAATGATTCCAAGCATCTTCACGAAATCTACACATGCACATGTTGAAAAAAGTCAAGAGTCGCTGTGTTGCTGTGCCCCAGTTAAAGTCTAAACCTCAAACCAATTAAAATTATGTGGATCCACCGCAGT
Source organism: Adrianichthys oophorus (assembly GCA_036245035.1). Classification (NCBI taxonomy): domain Eukaryota; kingdom Metazoa; phylum Chordata; class Actinopteri; order Beloniformes; family Adrianichthyidae; genus Adrianichthys; species Adrianichthys oophorus. The sequence goes on along the minus strand of BSAI01000162.1, from coordinate 11,977,828 downwards.
GAATGTCTAAAACACAAACTGAACTGAAGACACCCTGCATAAAGTGGGCCAAAGTTCCTTTACAGTCAAGAGAGGAGCGGATAAAACAGGAAAGGTCATCGAACAAGCTGTTGAATCATGACGACACAGTTTTCTACAAACTGCTTCCCCATTTTGTCTTCACTTTTCATGAAATTACTTATGACACTACATAGAATGTCTCCTGTTGTGGATCAATTGAAGTTATATTTAAATAATTTGAAAGCCTGGCAAAGGCCAGGTGATTTATTATTCTGTCTGCAGACATAAAACCTGTAAACGAAAAAGCAGCATGCTTTCTTTTTTCATCGATTTTGCTTAATGTTTGTGTGTTCGCCTCTGTTACCTTTATAGACTATGACAAATTACAATATTTGCTTCATTCCACTTTTTTACATTGAGGTTACATGTTTGAAACTCAACTGTAGTGATGGAAGCCGCCTTCTTCTTCTTTTTTCATCAGTCATTATTTTGATGATGACTTGCTCATCCAAGTTCACAATAAACTCTGTTAAAAGTGAGCGATGAAAGAGATTGTCTAAGCATAACACCCCCCCCCCCCTTTTTTTTTTAAGTCCTTCATTGACTTTTCCGTCACTTATGATGGTGGCACTGCCATCCAGAAAGAGACCACTTGTACCAGAAGAAAAATGCCTCATCAAATGATGAAGGTGACCCTCTTACCTGCAGGGGACAAGTGGACCAAAGCCGCGCAGGCAAATCTCGCTCACAGCAACTTATCGTCTGCTACAAATATCAATTTGTCTTTTTAATCGTCACCTGTCTGTACAATATGCGTGCACACACGTATGAGGGTATATTTTTTGCAGAGTATGCATTTTTTTAAACCTGGGTCTGTATAATGCAGAGTCATCCGCACTGTGCAATATAAGTATTTCTTCCTTGTGATTGATGCAAGCAACAGCATGCAGTTAGGACAAAAGCAAAGTAAAAAACCTTCCCTCGTATTATGTTTGTGTTTAACTTGACAAGATTTTTCTTCATGCAAAATCTCAGTAAATTATTGTTATATGTAGTTTCTATTCAGAGCACAAGTTGCACATCTAAATTCCACAGAGCAGATTCAACAGAGCTTTTATCTCCATTCATAAATAATTGGATGTTTACATTGGGTACAAATAATAAAGGAAGTAATTACCTCATGTTTACCAGGCTTGCAGCATCATCTCACCCACATTTCAAAGCAGGGCATGGCCCAGATCACTAGTATATGTTCTAAAGTGCGACATCGGGATCATGAGAGACGGTCTAACACCAGCTGCAGAGAGCTCAGAGTGGTTTCACAGTGCCGGGGAACTGGAGTTTTGGTCATATCACACGGTCATTTTCTCTGCTCTGAGTTTGAGTGAATGGAGTGAAGAGAGGGGTAATGATGTCCAGGACTCAGAGTGCAAGGCTGACTGAAGAAAAATCAATTTTCCTCTCAGAGTACAAGCCAAGTCAAAGTTGATTTTTATCTTTAAAGGCCGTTATCATCGTTAAATTTATAAGCATTAAAAGATCAGTGAAGATCCATCCGTTTGTTGAGACACCGGGTGAGATTTTGATACTATAGTTGCCCTTTTGCATGTCTGTTTATGAGACATTCACATTAATTTGTGCTGTTTTTATAGCACATCTCTTTGACTGCTTGTAAATAACCAATAAAATTTGTTCTCAAAGACATTCACATTGTTTTTTTTAGGTTACCTTTTCAGAGACATTTGGCAATGGACTCTTCTCCCTCCTGACTTCATCTCCCATCTTAAGACCTTTAAGAATAAGTGCAGCACATTCTGCCCTGTTTGGGTTTGATTTGGATCTCTCACCTATTATTCCCAGCAGCCTTCAACAGAAGGAGGCTGCCATGTGATTTGCAGCTCACTGCCCCATCTTTTGCCAGACCTGCAGATTAAAACCCCAAACAGAAACACTGGGTGTTTTCTTGTTTTTTTGTTTTTTTTTCCCCCTCCGACGTTCAGATGTTAGAAAGCTGGGAAAACTATAGAAGAATCCCAATCCTGGTTAGTCAGTACCATGGCAGGCAGTAACACACCAAACTAATCCCGTTGGCTGGCAGACTCAACCTTGCCTCGGGGAAGGAGGGGTCACTCCCTGAGTGCTGCTGAGAAAATCTGTACTCAAAGCATGCAGAAGCAAAAACTTTCTAAGAACCAAAAAAAAAAAAAAAAAACTGGAATAAGTGATTTAAAACAGAGCAGATTATGTGTTTCACCAACAAAAATCTTTTGTTTTACACAAAGCTATTCCTCTGGTACAATCCTATTTCATTATTTGTCGGGGACAGACTTCAGACAGTGAAGGCGTGCAGCTTGCAGATCTAATCAATCTGACTTGAGATGCAAGACGTGACCAAAGCAGGAAGTGTCCATTCAGCTGTTGAGAGCCCTCCTGCTGCTGTGCTGTCAAGCTTTCACAGTCAGTCCAGTTAGTTTGTTCTTTGTTCACCTCAAGTTAAAAGAAACAGTCTTTTCATTTCAAAAGAAATATTCATTTTGAAGAATACTTCCTGTCAGCACTCGGCTCACTTCTTGCTGCCCTTAGTTTTATCCCCATTTTAAAGAAAAAAAACTCACATCTGTCTATTTCTACATATCAGTATGTTTCCTTAACAAAGATTGTATTTTTTTTTTTAAATCCACCCATCATATTTACATTCTTAGAACAATAAAGAACATTGGCTTGACACTTGTCACACATCTGGATTAATGCACCTGTCAGTGCGTTAGCAGTGATAAAGAGGTTTAAGTTACCCTGTAGACTTCTCTTGTCAACATGAATTTCTCTCAGAAAAGATTCGCCTCTATCTGGCAGATCTAAGGCATGTTTTTTACTCTTATGCAATATTTTGTCATCCAAAACCTTAAATAGTTAAATAGTGTGCATTGTTTATGTGCTTCTTTGGCTTCTCAGTTTGTTTGTTTTTTTTATCTCGCTTTGCCACATTTCTGTATGTGTAGGAAAATGACTACCAGACTCTAAATTTAATTTAAAGGCATTTTATTTCCTTTAAATGATGAGAGAGCTGAGTCTTACCGTCACCTGTGGAAAGGATAAGATTGTGGATAGGAGGCTGGCTGGGGTCTGTCACAGAGATAGTGTGGCAAGCTCAGAAGTCCAGCAAGAACACAGAGCATTGCCGCAACTCCTCCATGGAGAAGTGGTTTGGATATCTGGAGAGATTGCCTGCCGGAAAGCTTCCCAGGGAATTGCAGGCATGTCCAAGCAGTAGGTCCTGTGGAATTCCTCAATAAAAACTGCAAAGTGTGGTAAAATCTGGAATGGTTTAATATGCTTCCAGAATGTCTGGAATCCTTGCCTGGATCTAAACCCTAAATGAAAAGCAGATTTTGAATGTAGGAGAGGTATTTTTTTAGTAGGATATAGGGGACACCTATGCACATGAATGTGACATGCACACGTCTCTTATTTTATTTTTATCGAAAGGAAAATGTGGGTATTTCTATATGTGAAATCATAAGAATTATGAAATGCAAAAATCAAAAAGGTTATTGATTTAGGCGGTGCTGACCTTGTGCTCCATTGACCAGAAGAATGCAAATGAAGTAATTCTGTTCTTGTGTTGACAGTTTATTGTGTGGAAGATGAGCAGGATTTGCTTTCATATTTGGATAATTCTAGATGTAAAACTTTCTTTTTTGGAGCATCCTCTGCAAAGGATCCAGAGCGATCCCTATCACTGAACCAGCCATCATTTATTTATCTTTTTTTGAGTCATTGACTCTAAAGCTGCTTCCCATCAGAAACTGATTACTGGATTAAGTTATGTGCTTTTCTTTCTATTTTCTCACAAGTGAGCTGTAATAATTGAGTATAATTCAATTTAGTTCAACTTCCAAGTTTTAATTAGTTTTAACCCTCAAGTATTAAAGGGCAGCACTTGTCTGAATGTTTCTCTGTTCAGTTTAGTTCACGTGAGTTGAAAGAGGAGTGCACTGAGTGGTGTTCCTGCAACCTTCATTGTTACTTTAATTATTACATACCTGCACAGAGAGACCAGGGAATGAAGAAGCAATTAAAATAGAAGAATTAGAAAAAAAAAAAAAAAAAGTTGTTCCAAAAAAAAAAAAAAAAAACAAGATTTACCATTTCTTGGTCTTCTAGTATTTTTAGACACATCTTTTTACAATCTAGGTTTGCCTTTGCAGGCTGTCAATCCATGACATACGAGATGTAGGGCAACCATGAAAAAAAAATGACGATAAAGTTGTAAAATTAAAGGAACTGTTTCAGTATGAGACCTGAGTGCATTGTAAATGGTTACTTTAACATTGGCATCACAATTAAGTAAACACTAAGTCTTTTATTAAGTCAACGTAGACTTTTTGCAAGTAAAAGGACATTGAAAATAATTTCGCAGGATCTGGACCTCCACAAAGAGTGGAGCCGTCAACAGTATAGTGGCAGAGGTCCAAATGCAAGATGACACTTGATTACTATGATACACTTAATCCTTATAACATCACTATAAATGGCAGCATTGATGGATTTACTTGGCATGTACTGTGAATGGAGGATTACACCACCGACTTTATTTTCAAAAAAGCGTTTCTTTTTCCTTGTTAAATGCACACATCTTTTCTCCTAATTTTACAACTTTGTTCTCGCATTTGAACTTTTTTCATTCATGGTGGCCCTAATAACCCATCATAATGACTTATTTTGATTAAAGCATGATAAATATAAAAAAGGAGGCTTTCTGCAGTGTCCCCATCAGCTGTCATTTTTGTAGGAGCGAGTTAGAGCAGATGTCGAAGCAAAACTTAAGATGACTGGACATACAACAGTAGAGACTCCAAACAAACTCTCACAACTCTCCTTTGATGTAGACTTTGTTCTGTCTCTTCTTATCAGAAGATACTATGTTCCAAGTCTGATCTGTTATCCAGCTGCTTTTATTTCCATGTCCACTTCTACTGCAGAATGTAAATGGAGCTTATTCCTTCTTAAATCCGCATTTATAGCCTTTATCTCGTTTACTGTCTCTCCTTTATTAATCTTCATGGCAGGCAGAAAGGCACCTTGGCTATATTTTTACTTTTATACAGGTGCATTTTTATGGGGTTTTTTTGGGTTGTCCTTTTGTGCTGGATAAAAGCCTCTTTAAACTTTAGCTGCTCCCCCTCACACGTCCTCCCATGCTCTCCTCTGAACTGTTCTGGAAGACAGCATGGAAACTGATGAAGACAGACAGAGGGAAAAACAGACAAACAGAAAGACTCAGGACAAATCCAGGTACACTGAGGCAGAGACGTTGTCACCTGAGGTTTGGAGACTGAATCTAACTTTCTTTGGATTGTCATGACTGCAGCAACTCACATTTCACCAAGTCCCTTTCCACATCCTGACCTTTCTGGTATTTAACTTCAAGGCTCATCTATTGTTGGTGAGCCTTTTTCCAGCAACGTGATGGGCAGTTAACATTCAGCCCCTTCGAAATGTATTGAGTGAATTGTGGATTCAGTCAGAAGTCTCTGGAGGGAGAAGGCTCTCTGTATGTATTTGTGTGGATGCAGTTCCCACTTTGGTTTATTCATGTAATAGTCAGTGGTTCGCTATAGAAATATGTTTTGTTTAAAATTGCATTCTGATGAAATGTTACATTTCCATCTCTTTTATGTAAACAGTAAACCCAGTGGGAACCTCTCGGTGTAGAATTTGAGATTTCCCCCTCTTTTTGTCTGTGAGTTTCAGTTAGTTGCTCCAATTTCTGGTTATATTCTAACACAGGCATGATTACATTAATTAGTATATAATGAGAACTATGGTAGCATGTGAGCGATGCTGTTCATGTTTATATCAGCCTAAAAAGTGTAAAGGTATATGGTAATCCATCAAAAACCCCAAAGCAACTTGCCGGAATATGACACAAGCCGTTTTCTTTGCTTCTACGTTTTTTGTGAACCACACCCAAGAAGTGTCATTTTGCACCCAATCTAACCTGGTAAACGGGAAGTAGGAATGTTCTTCTCTAGTAAATATAACAGAAACTACAGGAAAAACAAATACTTGTTAAAATGTTCCTTAACTACCACTGAAACTGCAAAAAAAGTGACAGCAAAGATAATGAGCAGTGGTTTGAAAAATTCAAAAAGGCACTCCATTTAGTATAGCGCCACGAGTTTGGTTTTAAAAACAAACCAACATGTCTAAATTACTACATAATTGTTTTACTTGTTATGTACTCTCTCATTTTGACTGATTTACAGGATTTAGGCTGCATACCTTGACATGGCCCAGTAGCATTAAAGTGCTGCAGATTTTGAATGTTTGATATTTTTTTAAGAAGCAGATTGTCCCGTGAGATTTGTGGGTATTGCGATTTCTCAAAGTAGGTCAAGCAGTGTTGAATGCATCTCCAATAAAAGGCGCCTTCAGTGGGACAGGCACCACGCACAGCGCCTCTTCACATGAAACACATTCTGTGAGACTGGGACTTAAATGTTTTTCCAAAAAAGGAGCAGAACATATTTTTGAAGCCTAGGTTCTTTTATGTTTACATCAAAATATTTTACATTTCTTAGGCAATTGTGCAGTTAAACACAATTTTAAAGTCCAAGTTCAGAGTTGATGCAGGGGACTGCTTTGTAACCTCTGGAGATGGCTGTGTAAAGAAAAAGGCTGCACACTAAACAGAGCAAACAGCAATACATTATGTTTTTCAAACTATCCTCTCTCCAGAGTCTGTCTTCAACTCATCTACAGCAGGCAGGAGGTCAATCTTCCTTTTGCCATGGCACTGATCCACTTTCTCCGTTACCAAATAGAATTTTCTTTGAAACAGGCCAAGAAACACTTTTGAAGATTTTGCAAGGCTTTTTTTTTTGTATCTTTTTTCTGCAATATTATTAAATTATACATCACAAAACAAGTAAAAAGTCTCCACAGTAGAATGTACTAAAATGTGGTGTGTTGAAAAAAGTGTCAGAATACCCAGTTAGTTGGTATTTAATCTGTGTGTAAGCTAAGTCTTCAGTTCGGCCACCATTAAGTTGTAGATAAAGCTTCTTGGATGCAGCTAGCCTCAGGCGGCAGGATGTGCTATCTAGCTGTGTACATAAAACATTGAGCTAAAATGAAAGCAACTTGCCCTAATGTTTAAATTAACAGAACCTTGACAGGAAATTCATTCAGAAGAATGAGAGATGGATGACGTTTTTGAAGTGAAAATGCTGCACAGCAGAATTGAGAATAGCTAAGCAGATTCAAAGTCACATATTCATGATGCACCAATTAAAGAGCTGAGATGTAAAACAGTGCTTATGGCTTGAATATGTTGCAAATATCTGAAGGTTACACATTTACTGAGGGAACCAAGGGCAAGTCAGGGTGAAAGTTTATCCCCACCATCCTTTTCATTTGCTTTGTAATCTTTAATGGAAATGAGATTTTATTTAAACTTAACTGAGCTTCATCTGTCTGTGTCATTACTATGAAGGCAGGTGGCCTGCACCAAAACACTAAAACCTCCAAATGTAGTAATTCTAGTAAGTTGTTTTGGAAAAGTAACCTAGAGTATTTACTGCCTGTAGTGTTTGTTTGAGATTTCCCATCTGAGCTTCTTGGCTCAGTTAAAAAGAGCTCTGCTGTGTTTGTTCCACTCATGTGAGCTGGTCTGACATCAGTCAGTCACCATGTTCAGCTGACACATCCCTGGTGTCTCTGAATCCAGAAAACACCTCATCAGCTCTTGATTTGGAGAAAAAATTGAATTGTTATCACTCCTCCTGCCTTGTTGGGTGGGCTCTTGTCACATTTTTCTTTTATGTGACAAATGTAGACTCATTAATCAGACTGAAGACAAACTGATGAAAATTGTGTTTTTAACATGTTCTTGTAGCATTTTTCTGATGATGGAGGACATATAACAACCATTATTAGGAACAGGAAAAAAAAGGCATTTGCTGGCTGTGGCCACAAATTCCCTGATCTGCTCCACTCTGATGCATCCACTTGTAGGCGAATAGATTCATGTACGTCTTTGTTTTCCTTGTCCGAGCTGGCTCAAAACTGTTCACCTGGATAGCTCTGATATTGCTCGCCATCTTTGTTGCACCAGTGTTGTTAGATTGGGGGTGTTAGGGCCTTTAAGCTATAGCTGGAAAGTGCATAAGCGTAAAGAGTTCATGGCAACGAAGAGGGAAAAGGGGGTGGGGTTGCTCCACGTCAATGGTCCCGCCCACAACTCAGAAGCAAATTTCTATTGAACTACTTCCACTTTATTTGATCTAAAAATAATCATAATTAAAGGACTACTGGGAACAAAATATTATTGGAGCGGATCTTTAAAGTAATCTCACTCAGTTTGTGTTAATTGCATTCACACAATCCTTGAGAAGGTATTATCTGAAACAAGGTTTTTGGTGATTGATGATACAAAATTAAACTCTAAAAACGACTTTCAAATGTATGCACATGCGCTTTGTGTTGCTATGTGACCATGGTTGCATCACAAACAATATTGCACCTCTGCAAGCTAAATTATTCATTATTCTACCAAACCGATAAACAGATTCAACAAGGTCGTTGCTCTCGCCAGGTATTTAAAAACATTTCAAAAGCCCTCTCCACTTCAGAGCATAAATGTACTCTGTAAATGTCATGACACCCAGCCTTTTACATTATACAATTAACAGGAAGGCTGAAAAGAGGGGAGGTTAGAGGGAGAGGAACTCAGATGCAAAAAGACAAATCTATGCACGCATCAGGATAAAGCATTGCTAACAATGGAACATGTGTGGCACACAATACATTCGACTGTGCATAATACATTTAAAGCTTGCAGAGGATGAAATGAGAAAAATGAAAAACCTTTTGGAGAATTGTTATGAGAAATGTTTTTCAGTGAAACACAGTTACATTTTTGTAGCTAAAACCTAAATTTCTCACTATTGATTTATTTACTTGTGTTTTGTGTGTTTGGTGAAGTGAGTAAACTTTTTGCTTCAGGGTTGCAAGAAAAGAAAGATTATTTTTAAAAATTGTTAACAAAGATCCCATGTTTCTCAAAAAGCTGCTTTTCCCATCAGTCGGTGCTCTAAGCCCCAAGTAATACCTCCTTCAGACAAAAGTTCAGCCATTTTTTGATAATAAAAGATTATTCCAAGAAGACATCTGATCCTTTTGTAATAATGAATACATCCATAAATCACATGTCATTTGACCTGTTGGGATTGTTATTGATTCATATTTATTTTGGCTCAGTGATTCAGCACGAGGGGAACGTCAGGAACACGATTACCATCTCCTGCTTTCATCATTTTGCAGGAGTAAAATTGGAACTGACAGGGTGCTAGATAAAAGGTATTTCTCCTAAAAAAAAAAAATCTTTTGAAATTGTAATAGATTGTTGTTGGATTGACATTCTCAGATCTGCAGTCTTTCAATGGACAAGAGAAAAAAAAAATCAATTTCATTGCTTTCTTATTTGTAGTTTCATTTTTATTTTGGTTATATATGTTTTAGGTGTGGAAAATCAGCTTTGTTTCTTTACGAAGTCGTCTTTTTTTTTTTTGTTCAAACAGGTTGCAATTTGCTGATATAAGTTAAAATATCAATTTTGGACCTTGTAAAAGATAAACTTTGAAAAAGTCACAAAATGTACCCTAAAACAAACAAGCAACAAAATACTAAATACTTCTTTACTATATGTTGTTGCAATAATAATCAATTAATATTACATACATAAATATTTGTAATAATACCAGTGTTACATGACTCTGCACAATCATACAGTATCCATGTTGGTTTACTGAAGTGTATTCCTGTAATCTGTGTGCATATTTCACTCACTGAAGGTTCTTAACAATTGTAAAATATTCAAAGCTACTCCAAGTTTGTCAAAGTAATGCTTTTATGGGTACATGTATTTTATTTCACTCACACGTGGTTTGAACTCCTGCTCTCCTTGACATGACCCTTTCCCCATCTGTTTTGCCAAGCCTGCTATTTTGAATTTCCCTGTGCCTCTCTATGTTTCTACTTGCTCCAATAACAGGGGTCCATGCAAAAAAACAGGGCGAGGAGTTATCGGAAAACAACGGTGATGAAGACGAAGGTATTTTCCTTGGTGAACAAAGACGGTGCATGGTTTTCTTTATTTATATTTATATATTTTTACCATCAATTATAAATTATGTTTGACTTTTTTATATGTAAACACTATCATCAGTGTCTATCAAAGCAACATGTTTTTAAGTAGTGCATGTGAGTGTCTATTTCTATTTTTTTTTTTTTTATGTATTTAAAAAGTCAGCTAAGTCCAGGTCTCACACTGGAGGAAGCGTCTTCACAAAGGCGGGACCACTCCTCGAAGCCTTCTTGTGTGGGTGTGGCCAGCTATGGCATTGGGGCCAATAATTGCAGACTAACAAAAGAAGTATTGGTGTAATATAAGACTGTTCACCAGGTCTGACTGCAGATTTAGATGAGGAGCGGCGGTTCAGGAGAGCTGCTGAAGAGGATTAGAGAAAAGAGGTGTAAGGAATGGGAAGTTGCTACTCAGCAATCGCATTGTTCAATTTCCATATTTATTTTGGGATATTCCTGGCTCAGGATGGATCTCTGCCGAGATTAGAATGAGAGGCACTTCTTGTGCTGCAACAGAAACGGCTTAAGACTCTGAATCTAAATGAAACCCTTCACACTAACCTGCTCTTGTCTTCTTTTGCCGCTATAGAATAATGTAATGTAGGCTACATTTTTTGCATGTGCTATTTTTCTTTATATATATATATATTTCAAAATTACACAATTAAATTGGTCAGGACTAAGCTCCCACATTTATTTCCAAAACCTGACACATACCCAAAAAAGTTGCAGTTCCTCCAAAGTCCATTGAGGGGAAGGTTTGGGAAGGAAGCAAAATCCTATAAACACTGTTTTAAAATGTTACAAATTCCACCTACAACAAACTTGTTTTTTATCAGTCTAGTTTCAGAAACGTTCTTGATGCTTCACTTATATATATAAATCTTTTCTGTTGATTCCTTGCTAGCTTAAGTTCTAACATTTTTTTTTATCTTAAAAAAGTCCCAAAATGTAGAACTTCCAGTTTTATAGTTTTTTCTTCTGATGTTTAAAGCTTCCCTGGGAAACCGTTTCCTTGTTGCCTATAGGCTCTTCTTTAAAAACGAAGCCTCATGCTGGCCTCGATCACAGAACAGGAAGTGTTGCCATTACATCTCTTTAGCACTCAGGTGTTCCCCCATTCAAGTCCAGCGCAAGCTGTTTAAGCAGCGAGATAACTGTCGTCAGTCCATAGTTTACCAGGGTTTACCTGTGCAGGTCTTCTTTTTTTATAAAAGGCCACGTGCATCAATATGCAGATCTTAGTCCATTTATAATTACTGACAAGTGCCAGCCCTTTTGTCTGGAAGGACTTTGCATGCATGCACAGTGGTCTCCAAGCTGTTGTGCTACACTAGCCTAGCTGAAAGTGTATGACTCAATACTGACTGCAGCTAATGCTATTTACAGAACATTAGAGATGAAGCACATTAGGCTGCATCTCTGCTGCAGCACTGCAACTAATGCACAGGTTTCATTTTTTTTTGACAAATGTTATGGATTTTCATAAGAAAATGAGTAGTCATTCTTCATATGTATTTTTTTTCTTTTTATGAAGGATGAATAAGTTCATATGTCATGTTTCTTCAGAAGTGGCTGGACTAATATTGTAGAAAAAAGGCATAGTTTACCATAAATGCATCCATTACCATCAATAAAGAATCAAACACTTTTATTCATGTTAATGTGGAGTCAGAGCACTACAAAAATCCTGACCCTTCTCCATGAGCCGATGAACCCCTTATCCACATATTCCCTTTCAGCTGAGAGAGCTACTGTCTCGTCTTGTTGTTGTGTGTGACCCCCTCCATTTCACAGTCTGTTCATCCCAGAATTACCATGCTGTCTCTGTTGGCAGTCTGTCCATCCTGGGCTAATTTTCTCCCTCTAGCCAATGCATCAAAAACTCCCCGTCTTCATCTTTCGACTGCTGGAGAATATCTGAAATTCTAAATCTAATAAATATTGCATCAATGAAAGAAGAAAAAAAAAAAAACGTTGTTGCAGCATATGTAATAGAGCGCTGTATAAATTCACAATAAAAAAGGTTCTGGATCAACCAGTTTGACAGAAAAAGAAAAAACAAAATGAAACATAAAAGCATAAAGTACTTGTTGTGTCTAAAATGCCTCTGAGTCCCTCCACAAGTGATGGGTTTTCATCATGTGTTTTGCCATTTGTCCTTTTGTGTCTGTCTGAGCGGCAGGCACGCCCCTCGAACCCCAGAGTGCATTCAAATTCTACACAGCACTTCCTTTAGTAACACAGCCGTGTGGGGCCAAGTCGCTGTGATTTGCACCAGCCCACAATCAAGACTCAATTTTACAGAGGCTGTTGTTGCACTGTAAAAGCCAGCGCAAGCTTTCAATCACCCCGCTGCTGTTCTTTGATAAAGGAGAACATGTAAATAGTGGGATGGAGTTTGTGTGGGGGCTAAATCTCCCAGGTGGAACATGGCACCGGCATTGAGGTGCTGTGCCCAGTGATAGGCAGCGAGAGGCAGCCGTCCCCACTCCACCTCCAGAGTGTCTCGCACCACTGCTGCCTCAGCCCACTTCCACTGATGAAAAATAGATCTTTGTGCTTGTCTGCCATTTGGCAATTCGAGACTAAACCGGATGCTTCCGCCCAGTATGAGCACACACACATTTGTTCATATACACAAAGCAAGCTTCCAACCTCCAGAAGCAAGCACAGGACACACACACAAACATACACACCCCCTCCCTCATAGACACTTGCCATTGCTTCTTTGCCAGAGAGCAGAACTGAGCTCCGCCTGCCCGGGTATTACCGTTAATTCCATTGCACAGACCTGGCTGGATCTCCATCCAGCAAAGCCCTCAGCTCAGTCAGACAGTCTGGAGAGTGGGAAATCGGAAGATTCATGCTCAGTTTTCCCCATTGTACTATCATCCTATTCTCTCTAATATGGAAAGCACAAAGAATCAGGCTCCTTGAAGGCTATGTATAAACAGGTTTGCTGCTTTGACCCCCCTCTGACCCTACAGCATCCAGGCCATCTTCCAGACTTTCAAAGCATGCCGTCCATCCAGCTGGATGAACCATTTTTCCAAGCGCTGCAGCATGTCTGCAGGCTTTGTGCAGTCCTGTAACATGTTGAGCTGTCGTCAGAACTTCTGTGCCTTTGTGTGGAAAAACAGCAGCTTTTGTGGCTTGGCCAGCAAGCTTCCTTAAAAGATTAAAGGGGTATTCCTTCTTCACTTGGGAAGCAAACAGCTGTCTGGGAGTCTTAGGGAAGGCAGCCTCTCTCCTCTTCCAGCTGCGGGGAGCTTTGTTTATTAGCCTTTTAGACATCTCAGTGTCTTCCCTCTCATTTCACTCAGCCAGCGTTTATCCCCATCTATCTCTTCTTTCAATCTCCAGAACACGCCTTGTCTGTTTTGCTGCCAAGATCATGTTTAGCACACACACACACACATAAGCCATGGAAAAGTCTCCTCACAAAGGTCGTTCCTTGCAGGAGTGATGTCAGTATTTACTGAGGGGCTCACTCGTGTCCCTATCTCATTTTTTTTTAACCAATCATGTAACTTTTTTTAAATAAAGACAAAAGGATGTATACCAGTTCCTCAGCAGGTTCACTGTTCTGACAGATTTTACCTGTTGTTTTATGTTTCTACCCAGAACTTCTGATAGAAGATTCATTTGACCCTTATGATTTGTAGCTTTTTTTTTCTTTTAAGTGCACTGAAGTATTATAGAATATTGGCATGTTAGGTAACAAATAAAGAGATGTTTTAGAGGACAAAATGAGAAAACTTCTGCACCACACACAACCAACTATTTGAAAATTGATCATGGAGGGTTTGTGCCCAGTTGTACTTTTATGACATCAAGTCTTTCAGAGCTGTGAAAGAAAAAGTCTAGAGTAAGATTTGCGAGATTCACAAGATTTGCACCATGCACACAACTGAAAAAAATGCAAAAGCAAAAAAATGTAGAGGAAGCCTTTCCCTGTGTGTCCAGTGTGAACACTGTGGGCTAAATGTGCATTCTTTACTGTGTCCTTACTTTTTGACAAAGGGATTGCAGAGACTGGTGTCACTGCGACTTTGGTTTTTCCAAAAACTGAAAGTTACAGTAGATCAGCAGCTGAATGGCTCAGTTGGCTGCATACAGGACTGGCACGTGAGAAAGCAGGGTTCATTTCCTAGGGGGTCCCTAGGACCAAGGCCCTTCATCCTACTGCCGACTTATGCTACAGGGGGACCTGAGTCTGGGTCTCCTTGTGCTGGTCCCCAGCCCGGAAATAATACAGGATTGTGTTAGGAAAGGCATCCGGCATAAAACTCTCTGCCAAACCAAGTGTGCGCTGATTCACAGTGGCAACTCCTGACGGAATATGCCAAAAGGTGAACAACCACATGTAAGTTACAGTAGAAAGAGCTTTGATTCCTAATGCCCTCACAAGTTTTCGTATTTCTTTTGATTTTTAAAATAAAAGAGAATCCATCTAGCAAAGTTACTCTTCAGGAGTAACAGACTAACTGTTGTGAAAAATAACAAATTGATTTTTGAACATTTTTGGAATTATTTTGTGCATCCTCGGAAAACCACATTTTGTTCTTATTTTCCCGAATGTATTGATAAACAGGTAAAGTTTATTTCTATTGCTGCTTTCCAAGAAAAGAGAACTATTTGCAGCCCCTAAATGTGAACATGGTCGGTAATGGAGTTGTCATAAATGAACTAAAAAGCACAGGCCAACAGCAGCACTCAAGTAGAGTGCGTGTCACATCCTGCTTCTTCAGGACATTGTAACCCTTTTCCTCCACCTCAGACCTCACTGATAGCCGCTGACAGCCACCGTGTTTCCCAAAGTATTGACACGGTGAAAGCCACTAACACTTATCTGAACTCGGCTTTGTGCTGTCACCTTTCGCAGAGTCAAGGCAAGTTCCGGGGCACTTGCTGTCGGATATATGACTGACTGCTTTCAATGCAGTGGGAGATAAAGGGCAAAAAGGTACAGGTAGAGGTAAGAAATAAGAAAGCAAAGGAGAGAAGCAGCCCCCCTGGTAGTTTTTATTGGCAACGGCAACACTTAAAAACTCAGCTCAGACTTGAGTTATGCCTCCCACTGACACTCCAATCAGTCCAGAGGGAGTGGAAGGCACATATGAAAGGTCTTGCCCTCCAGTACTTTCTAATAATGTAAGCCCTGTGATGTACTTTTTGGTGGGCCTAACTTTCCTCAAAGTCTGAAAAGAAAATCTTTCCTAGTCACCCCTAATTGGATTTGGCTCTTTATAAGCACAATATCAAAATGATCATATTTATAACACAATCGATTTGATTGAAAAGCCAACTCTTCAAACTCAAAATCAATAAACATAGAAAGAAGTGCATGGTCAGGTGAAGTTGAAACAGAGTATCAAACTGAAATTATTTTTTCTTTACTATTATGTCTATGGCACATCTGCTGTAAACCAACATATCTTGTAGCCTCAGCTACATCTTAATCTGATGCAGCATCCAGGATGTGCTAGTGATTGAATGCCTTCCTTGTTTTTATCAGGCAATCATTCAACTCCCTGTCCTTTTTTTTTCTAAAACACTGCCCATTTTCTTATGGTAAAAAACTAGATATGTTACTTTTACTGGCTGTTTTTGATTTTCTGAGCATTCCAACAAAACTTGTACAAATGGTTGTCTGTGATAATCTTTCCAGATTACCACATTTTCTGCACTATTGAGTTAAGAAAATATGGTCTATTTTCAAATGTATGTCATATAATAGAGGCACCGAACTATGAGGCTCATTAAGTAAGACAAAATAATCAAAGATAAGTCTGTAAGTCAGTCACACTTAATCGACTGCGTTCACAGTAATTCTAAAAATTGTTTGTAACATGTTAGACATTAGCCACAATAGAAGCATTGACCGCATTAGCGTATTCACAATACATGTAACTCCCAACCTTGTTTGCAACACGTTAAAACAGATTAGGAAAACAGATACAGCCAAAATAAATGTTACTGATAACTCTAAATCCCAACCTTGTTTGTAATATGTCAAAAAAAAGGTCCAACTCCGCTACCCAATCATATTTACAGTTACACTCAACCAAACATTTTGACAGAACATTGTGTACTTCTCAAAATCACTTCAACATCAGGAAGCACAACTCGAACTAATCCATATATAATGTGAAGAAAGTTAAGGCTTTTAGATATGCCTTATAGTGCAGAAATATTAGTTTCTGAGATTGTGGAATATTATGTTCTTTAAATGTGTTCAGGGTGTCATTACCATGACAAGTTAACAAACTAAAGTACAACCAAGATTAGATTCCACCTTCCTGCCTATTGTTCCTCCAAAAAAATGAAAAGACATTAAATGTTTTTGAAAACAAAAAGAACGTCCTCCATGTGGATTCAAGTGGGGCATATGAGCTTCCTTTGCAGAGTGGCTGGATTGTTCTCCCACCCTCAACAAGATAGAAGTACAGCTTCTGCTCATCTGTATTAAAAGGAGCCAGAAGTGGTTTTAGCATCAGGTCTGGATGTCATCCAGACACCTACTTGGTGAGGAACTACAAACATGTTAACCCAGAGGGAGGCCCCATTATAGACCCAGGACACGCCAGAGAGATTAAATCTCACAGCTGGGCCGGGAACGCCTCAATATCCCCCCCGGGGAATTTGTATAGGTAGCCGGTGAGAGGGAAGGCTAAGCCTCTGCTTGGGTTGCTGCTCCTGCAAGCCATATGTGGAAAAGAAATGTTAATTGACATGCAGACTGAAAATGAAAAACAGAAAACGAGTACTTACACCTAAAGAAACCATCTCTAGAGTCTAACTACAGATAAACTAAGGATCAAAGCATTACCACAGAAAGATGATAAAAAATAAATAGCCAGAGACCATGAGCCAGTGTTTCTGAGCAAACTGTTAGAAATCAAGTTAGCTGTGAGCTGGAATTGCCCCCAACAAGAGCAAAAAAATATATATTATATATTTTAAATATAAATATATATTTTATTTATTTTTTTCTCTTTTACTACACATGGGAAAAAAAAAAAAACGTGTAAGAAAATAAATAAATCTGGCCGTCATTGTTGTCATTGCACGATTTTTCTCACTGGGCACTGAAAGGGAAAAATCTATTGTTTTTATATACACTCATTGATTTCATGTTTTGTTCTGCTTTTTACATCAGATCATTCCTATTTTTGTCGAGCATGAGTTTATTTGTGTTTTTGATCTTTCGATACATTTTTGCATGTAAGTTTAATGGAAATATTACAATGTGTGTTTTTGTGAGCCTAACTTTGTCTCTTTCATTCAACAGTGGATCTTGTTGCTTAATGTAAGGGTTAATCTAATGATGTTTGCTTCTGATGAGCAGCACTGTTTATGAATGGTTAACAATTTCTATTTATCAAAGACAAACAGTTCTGATTGTTGAGAAATAGAATTTTCATCCATATTTTTCACTGAACACCAGAAAGATGATTGCCAATTTTTTGCATGTCTTGCTTCCTCTGATGCGAAAATCTGAAAAATGCATCTCATATTTGAGTGGCACACCCCACATCAGATCAACTCAGCAAACAGATTTGAACAAGTGCTGCTACAATGTTTTGTATCGCTCCCCCATAGGGATTTAACTGTTGTCATGGTGACACAATGTGAATCAACAAAAGAGGTGACTGATAACATTGACATGACTAATCTCTTTTCTTCTTATTTCGTCCCCCTGTTCCTATTTTCTCTGTCTCTCCGCCATCCTCTTTGTATCTGTGGCACATTTGTTCCAAGAGCTCGTGTAGGACTTGTTGCCAATCCTTCCACCTCCCCTTTCCCTCCCCTTTCTGACTGTACTACTCATCCTTTCTCACCCCATGCATCCCCTCCTCCTTCTGTCAGCAATAAGTGTTTGTACAGAGAAGTGTCAGCTTTAAATCACATTTCACTGTGTAGCCCTCTCAGATACCAGCAAGATAACAAAAGAAGCCAGAAATAAGTCCACATTATATGCAAGTCATTGATTTTTATCTAAATCTCTGCAGCACTCACGGTTGGTTAAAATAATTGCATGACTCCAGGCTGTGCCCTGGTTTAAAAGTTTTGTTTTATATTATGGAGAGGAGCATGGTCTTACATGGTCTGTCCTTTCTTAGATGTCCTTGAGGATTTTGATGTTGGCTCTCAGTCACCATGGCAACCAGAATACAATGGCACACTTTAAATCTCAGACCATTGCAGTTATGCTTGTCTTTACTTATTCTTTTAGTGGCTTCCTTAATTTTCTTTCCCTCCTTCCTTCCTCCCTTGCTTTTTGTCTCGCAGTCTTTTTATCTGTTCTTGACTTTTTGCCCTTCCTATTCTTTTAATTCTCACCACTCTCAGGGCTTTGGATGTAAAAAAAAAAAAAAAAAAGGGCGATACAGGGAGTTGGACAGAGATGGAGGGAAGGCAGGAGAGAAACAGGGAGAGACAGGAGAGAGTCTGTGAGTGAAAGCGATACAAAGTGAGGGGAGGAGGCGAGAAGCTACATAGAATGCGGGGGAGCTGGAGTGAAAATGAGAGAGAGTTTCTTGTCTTGTCTCCCAGCTCCAGCTAACCAGTCAGTAATGCGGTCTATTCCGCAGACAGAGGCTTTCTTCTTCTCCCTACCTCTGGATGTACTTTATCTGGCTGGAGTGTCGCTCCAGCTGGGTATCAAACCCTGCTGCAGGAGTAAAATAAACATTTAACCAAAACTGAAACAGAATTTGAACAGCCTGTAAATCCAAGCTGGACTGTGAAAATAAATTGCGGCAGCGCGATAGGACAGCTCCAAAAGAGATGTAAGGTGGAGTCGTGTAATTAGCTACTGTGTTTTCCCCGTATCACTGTCAAGCCAGATTAGCCTTTTCGCTGCTTAGGAGATGTGTCAGAGTGGGTCTGTGTTTATTCTGCCTAATGGTTTTCAGTGTTTGTGTAAGGAGGAAGCTGTGCTCCTGAAGCCAACCAGATGCAATCCAAACTGATTGGTGTTTGTGTGGGGAAAAATAAGCAGCAGCAATTGCAATTGGGATGAACAATTATTCTAATAGAGTTCAACACTTGTGGACATTCATTTGCTTCTTATGGAAAACATGTGTAAGAAAGTCCTATCAATTCTATTTAATGGGGTAGTCCATTTGTAGAAAGCTGGTATCTGAGATAACACTGTCAGCCTGTCTTTTTGTGGCCACCATTAGCCGTAACTGCTGTATCTGAATCTGAGCTGACCCTTGATCGGAGTGAGTTGACGACATTGTGAATGTGTTAATGATGGCCACTCTTGCAGACATACGAGACACTGGGGCCAAGCCTGTGATGGTCTACATCCACGGAGGATCTTACATGGAGGGCACGGGCAACATGATAGATGGGAGCGTCCTGGCCAGCTACGGAAACGTCATTGTTATCACACTCAACTATCGCGTCGGAGTCCTCGGTAAGCAGAATTTTCTTTCTTTGTCCTCTTTCCTGCTTTCTATCAACTCCCCCTTCAAGGGCGTTTTTCTGGGGCGTTTTTATGGAGCGCCGAAGGCGTAATGAGCACTGCTGATTGCCACATCCACTCTAAATAGGGCTAAAAAAAAGAAAACACTGACACTGAGCTCTTTTTGTGCTTGCAGTTGACTTAGCATGCACATGTGCAGTTTTTAGGAGCTCTTGTGTGTCACACTCCCAGTTAATGTCACTGTGGCTGGGATTTCCAAAGAATTAGGAAATTTGGAGTAACAAATTAAAAATGTAATGAGATTATTGAGAGATGAAGGGGAGAAGATGGGCCTGTTAGCAGGAACTTGAGGTCCTGCTTCAGCCGTGGCTGGGTGCAGATTGGCTCATATTGTTGAATCCTCTTTTAGACATTTGTTTGTGTGTATTAGGTAGTGAGGTGGGTTGGAGAGGAAAAAAAAAGTGCAAAAGTGAGCGACGGAGAGCTCCATGGAAAGAGCTGCAGAGACACAAAATGGAGTTTGTTAAGACACTACACAAGCTTTGTACTTTTCACATCCATTCCTGAAACCCAGTTGATTTACCTCCACACTTATTTTTCACAGTTAGAGTGGCTGTGGACAGCCGGAGAGAACTTGGATAGAAAATGAGCAGTCCATTTCTCCTTACTTGATGAGCGATTGCTTCAGATTTTGTCCAAAATGTTGGCAGCTTGTATTGGAAATGACAACTGGAGCTAGTTTTGTGCTTTTTCCTCACTAACACACATCACAAATGCAGAAAAACCTCTGATGGTCAGTTTTTCTTTGTGTTACATGGGATTCTTGGCTCTTCTCTGGTTGCTTTCACCTTATGACATTGAGCAATAACCTGCAAAGTGTTGTGTTTTCCCATGCCTACAGGGTGTCATAAATGTAACATCACTTCAACACAATAAAAACCACAAAACAGATCATGCGTTCTTCTTAAAAACAAAACTACAGCATCGAAGTAGGTGATCAAAAAACAGATTTTGAGAGACAACAATAGTAATTGGAAGTGGAATGGCCTACCTTCTACAGATAAATAACTTAAATACCCATCACTTGTATTTTAGATGTTTTTGCTGTCAATAAGGGCACAAACTAATCAATCTCATTCAAAATTTCATTGTCCCTGTGCTACAGTATGGCAAATATTTTCTTGCACGCCTCAGTTTTCTCTCTGGCCATTGTGGATTCCCTGTGTTTGGAGTGAAACTAAAGCAACATAAATTGTTTAGTCATGTTCTAGAAATCAGTCTGAGATGATTCCAGCTTTAAGACATCAGAAGATGGTACACTGTGGTCATAAAGGAATGGAGATGGTCAGCAATAATACTCAGGTAGGTTGTGATGTTGTAATGGTGCTCAGCTGGTACTAAGGGGCCTAAAATGTGCTAAGAAAATTACACAATTTTTGATTCAAAACAGGATCCATTTGTTTCCATTTGTCCAAATGTAGCCTCGGTTTCAAGTTCTTAGTCAACAGGAGTGGTATCCGGTGTGGTCTTCTGCTGCTGTAGCCCATCTGCCTCAAGGTTGGACGCATTGTGCATTCAGAGATGCTTTTCTGCAGAGCTTGGTTGTAACCAGTAGTTAGTTAAATGAGTTACAGTTGTTTTTCTATCAGCTGGAACCAGTCTGGCCATTCTCCTCTGACCTCTGGCATCAACAAGGCATTTCCGCCCACAGAACTGCCGCTCACTGGATATTTTTTTCTTTTTTGGACCATTCTGGGTAAACCCTAGAGATGGTTGTGGGTGAAAATCCCAGTAGATCAGCAGTTTCAGAAATACTCAGACCAGCCCGTCTGGTACTTCAATCCTGTTTCTTCCTCATTCTGATGCTCGGTTTAAACTGCAGCAGAACATCTTGACCATGTCTAAATGCACTGAGTTTCTGCCATGTGATTGGTTGATTAGAAATTTGTGTTAACATATAACATATATATATATATATATATATATATATATATATATATATATATATATAAATATTCTTCAATGTTTTTTTTACATTCAAGGTGATCCTAAATGGAGTCCTGGATTTAATGGTACGTTAAGAATTAGCAACATACGACATTAAGGGGATAAGGTACTATGTCTGATGGGGTTTTCAACCCATCTCATGGTGTTACAGTTTTTCACCAATTAAAAACCAAAAGATGTGGCCAAATACCAAGCAGGCACGGACACCTCCATCCTTCTGTGTTTATCCCTACAGCAAGCACATATATTTTGAAAGTAACTGAAAGATTGATTACTTGTACAAACAGTAGATGACAGTGCATTTGTTTACAGCTGGTTATTGGTCCAGGCCAAGCTCATGAAAAAGTAGAGTTTCACTCTGTCATGTTGCACAGTTCCATAATGGAAGAAGCATTAAGAGGAGTAGGCTATAGATATCCAGTATGCTCATAGATATAGTGTTGTTTTAGATTTTTTTTACATATGTTTTCTGAGCAGTAACCAAGGTAAAAAACTGGTATTTACTGAAGATTTGTGGTCTGTGTTGTATTGACTCAGAAAAAAAACACAGCTTTGGTGTTCATCTTAATGAAAACACCTAACCCAGAGGGCCAGTGCAGCTCATTGATATCTGTTTAATTGCACCACAACAGAGGTCAGTGGCCTGCAGAAATAAGCCATATAAGAGTTTTTTCATTGTTGTCTTGACAGAGGAAAGCCTGAGGGACTGCTAAAGAATATGTGTGTTAAATGGACAATAGCAACCTTGACTGAATCAGGCTTTGCCAAACAGACACCATCAATTCATCACTGATGCACGTTTTCATCAGAAAATTGAGCAACGGGAAAAATATAGGATAAATACAGGCACATCTTTAAAAGAGTAGTCTACCTCTGCTTAGAGAGCTGCACATGTCAAGAGCTACAGGGTGAGTGAGGAGTGCTGCTTTATCCTCCAGGACATTGAGATGATTGCTGTGGGTGAATCACACAGACACAACCACATTCATCCAAAGACTCTCTTTTTGATGGAGATGAGAGAGTTACGGCCTATCGATTTTGTCATCAGGATTGCTTGCCTTGAATACACAGTGTTTTCTTCTGTCATTTTTGTGGAGTATCCTTCTGAGCGTTGCAATCAGCCTTCAGGGGGTGAAAGTAGTCAGAGGACTGGCTCGGCATGCTGCCTCCGGCCCCTGCCGCTGGTTTAAAGCTGAGCACATAAGCCTAATACAGATTCATGTCCATATTTCTTTCATGGCACTTCAATTATGAGTCAGATGTTTCCTCTCAGCCGCCACATTTCGCCAAATGTCACCCTTTATTCATGCTCACGCGCCGACAAAACACCACAGACAAGCACTCGGAGCGCTCTCACACGCGCACGAGTGCTCGCGTCGCCAGAGACACTGCAGGCGGGGTCAGTCCGACAAGCAAGCCACACACATGATGTGCAGTCACGTGCTCAAATGCAGACGCAGGAAAAACAGCCACACTCGTAGACACAAGCAGTCCTCAAAGCAAAACTCGTGGTGAGCTCCCCAGCAGCCATGCTGACCAATGAGGAGAAGAGAAGTGATGCATGTACTTGAGTGATAATGTCCATCTTTGTAGCTTGGTCTGATAATCTCCCCATGGTCCAACTTTAAACTCAAAAAAACAGCTCAAGTCATGGAGAAATCAGGGCAGTACGGGACAATTGCCACTGAGTTAAGAAAAAAATAGTCCATCCTAAACTGAAAAATGACAGAAAAAATGACATTTTGTGATTTAACTTTACCTTTGTTTGACAGCGTTTTCATGAGATGGCCATCTGTATTAGTTTTGCTTTGACTGGTACGAAATTAAATAAGGCAAATTAAATCATTTCATTAGACACATTTAGACTGAAAGCTTTATATGGTTTGTATGCATGGTGCAACGTCAAACAGCTCCCAGATGATGGCAAATCCTTCACTTTCAGCTTCTTTCATCGCATGTTTACAGAAAAAAAAGCCTTTTCATGATAAAGAAATGGTAAAAATAAGTGAATTGGTTAATAATAATGAACAAATAATTGCCTGTTTAATTTGATTGTTTAAAGAGATGAGGGAGGAGGAGAGAGAATTAGAAAAGATAACAGCTTAAAGTGGAAGTAGACAACTGAAGCTGCACTTCCCAAAACTAACATTGTTCTCCCAACATCCCTGGGCAATCTGGATATTTTATTATTAATGCAGTAATCACCTAGGGGCTGCACGCTGGCAGTGGTTAGCGCTCCTGCCTCACAGCAAGAAGGTTCCCGGTTCAAGTCCTGGCTGGGGGACCTTTCTGTGTGGAGTTTGCATGTTCTCCCCGTGCATGCGTGGGTTTTCTCCGGGTACTCCGGCTTCCTCCCACCGTCCAAAAACATGCTTCACAGGTTAATTGGTTATTCTAAATTGTCCCTAGGTGTGAATGTGAGTGTGCATGGGTGTGTGATTGTGGCCCCTGCGACAGACTGGCGACCATGAGTACCCGGGTTAGGCTCCGGCAACCCCGTGACCCCGAAAGGGATAAAGCGGATTGAAAAATGAATGAATGAGTAATCACCTTAGAAATACTCACAACACTTTGAATATTTAATTCAATTGGAATTTCAGTAAAACAATTGGCCAAAAAAACTGTAGCTGGTAAGATTTAAAAGATTTTTTACTCCACTATTTTCACAAGTTACTGGAAGTTTAAAAGATTAATAAAATAATTAGCTTTTCGCCTTTGTATTTTAGCTAGGCTCTTTACATTTGTTTTTTGTCATCTTTGGTCAGTTTTTCAATTTTTTTTCTTTTTACAAATGTAAGTTCTTCATACATTAAAAAGTATAGATTGTGCATTATGTCAGTGAAACAATTCATTTATGTCACCTTTTTATCATAGTTTTATTGATTGAAAACCAGAAAAGAAGTTGTGGTTTAGGTGAAATTCTGTGAACATCAATGTGAAAGGAGCTGTTTCCACTCAATGGACTGATGTGCTGAATCACCATCACTCCACTTCCAATTATGTTGGAGTCTTTTAAGTTTTTTGGGGCAGTTCTCTCACGCACACCCCCCTGCAGTTCCCGGTCCGATGCTGCTGTAATAGTAATTATTGCTTCAAAGGGGCGAAGCACAATTTTCTCGAGGCCTCATTTGCAAACCTTCATAATTCAACCTGTTGAGATGAACGAGAATTCATTTGAGTTCTTATCTTTAATTACTTATTGACCCACCGCTGTATGATTGTGATGGCAGCATACCCTGCCACACCCACAACAAAATGGTGGTAACCCCTCTGCACAACACATTTTATATTTTTTCCCACATATTTTACATTTGCAGTTACATTCATAAATGAAAACACATTGTTTTGAGTTAAAATATACATTTATTTTGTGCTTATTTGGAACATCTATTTTGTTTGGTTTACTTATCTTGGTGTGTTAATTTCCCCTGTTTTGAGTTTCCAGTGCAGAGGGTGTGCTGGTTGCTGCAGGTGTGGTTGAGGTTCTGCTCCTGGAGCTTTGCTGTGGGACCTGGCCAAAGGGGGGAATGAAGCCACCACAGCTCTTAAATGCTTGGGCCAGGGAATTGGGCAGGCACCATCTCAGAAGCCTCCAAGGGGGAGAAATCATGGACTCCTTTAACGTTGATTTACTTTCTTTCAGTTTATTGCTTTTTATTTGTTCTAATTTTGTACTTCTGTTTTGTTCTTTCTTTTCACTGAAGAAAACCAAGTTTTGTGTTTAGTTTTGTCTGTAGTCTTTTGTTAAATGTTGTTAGTTCCTCCCCTCATGTTTGTCTAGTGGTCTGATCACCCACTATATATATGTTCCCCTGTTGTGTCTTTGGTTAGGTCAGTTTGTTTCTGTTACTTGGTCTGTTCAGTTGGTTAAGTTGAAGTTCAGTTTATTACCTCAGTTAGTTCTGTTCTTTTGACCTCTTTTATGGGCCCAATTTGTAAATAACATATTTTTTGGAGAAAAATTAAAACTTTCATTTTGATAACTCTTCTGTTGTCCTCTTTGGCCGCTCGATCCCTCACAATGATTATTGCCAGATGAGTTATCGAGTGCAGAGTTCTATGCCGTTCCTTCTGTCCTGTTCCGTCTGGTGTCAATCTGCTTGGGTCAGAGGTTTGTTTACCAAAGACTAACAGTGTTTTTGTATTTTTTGCTAATCGATCTGTTTCAGAGTGTTGGAGAGAGCGGGACAATGTACGTGTATGTGTCTTCACAATGTCTGCGCATGTGGATAGTTTCTCCTCGTTGCTAATGATGTGTAATGAGTCCCAGTCAGTGGGGAGTATCTTGTATCACTGCTCTTTACAAATATAATTACTCATAATTACTGTCAATTTCTCAGTCCACTCGGGGGGAGGGACTTAATTTGTAGTTTCCAAATGCATTAAAAATTAACAAAGAACTCTCCACTGGTCCAAACTCAAGGTGAGACTGTCTTTGCTCTGTAGGGCCAATGGTCAACAATGGTGTTCCTGCGGAGGGTTTTTAACGGCAGACTGTTTTTTTGTGACCTTTGATGCTTATCTTCTATATCTCCTTGATCGCTGCTTTTATGTTGGCACGGCGGTCCTCTCTGTAACTCGCCACCGCAGTCTGCTTGAGTTATTCACTCCTCTCAAAGACTGGTTTTAGATCTGATCTAAGTAGGCTGAACCTTCTGAGTGGTTGTGTGTTAGAATAGCCCTGTTGTTGCCAAAGCTGATGCAGAATTAATTCAGAATTGATTCAGTTTGGTGGGGTTTTTTTATTCCATTATATTCAGTGCCCCGTTGCTTTGCCCCACCCTCGTAATTCCTGGCCAATGACTGAATAGATCCTGAGGGATGTGGTTTTGCTTATAAGCTTTGGTTCGAAACATAAATCTTAGGCCAGTCGGAATAGAGACCAAATGCAAGGTTCAGGACTCGATCTAGACCAAATTAAGCAGACTCAGTCCGGACCAAGAGACTTTTCCCGTCTGAACACAATATCAGTGTTAGTAATGCAGCCAGTGACTCGTTGCTTTCTGCGACCAACATCCAGAGGAAAATGTAATCCACCACCTTGGTTTGTGTAGTTGTTTTCATTGCAGAATGACAGCAGAGTTCCACTGAGAGATCAGCTATGCCCACTGTGCTCATGGCCTCCTAACCTCAATGTTGTACTCTGCAGGATGTTGGTTAGGTAGTAATACTGTGAGACGCACTTGTCAGGGCTATATAAGGCACCAGACTCACTCTACAGTAAGCTCTTTAAATGGGATTTTTGAACTTTTGTAATAAATGCTGTAACATGAAAGCAAAGTTGTATATGTATTCTTGTATTAAACAAAGATGAAATAACCGATTTAGTGTATTCTGACAGGAAATGACAGTAAACCCACTGACTCTTACTTGCTTGGATGTAGGTCTTTGGAGGGGGAATCCTGGGAGCTGAGGGAAGGATCTCCTTGGGTTACTTGGGTTTTTAAGCGTGTTCTTCCACTACAAAGTAAAAAAAAAACTGTCATTTTAAAAATTAATTTGTGTTATCTGGTGGCGGGGTCGGCATCTGCCTCTGACTGACAATAGACTAGAATTCAACACGACAGCCTCCAGTGTGCCAACGGTGAGTTAACTTAAAATAAAAACTCTCCATAGCCGGAGTCTCCCTGGATAAACCTTTTGAGTCTTAGTCATTTTAGTTAACATCTGATGTATGAGCTTGGCACAGAGCAAATGACTTTTCAAACAGTAGCTGGAAGACAGAGAGAGGGCAAAGTGAGTTCTCTTTCTCTTTTGTTACCAGGAGGGGAGCTCAGATGGATATTTTCTTGTTGCAGTTGCCATTTGGAAAAAAAAAAAGCATCCAAATTAAGTGAGAAACAAAAACATTGTTTCATCCTATTAATTCAGAGGATTGAGGACTTGAAGACATGGTTTTTATGCTTCAGTCTACATAAGCTTGTTGATGCTTTTCTTTTATAAATCACTGCCAGAAAAATGAACTCTTAAGCTGCAGTGCCAGATGCACTGCTACAAATGTCTGGCTTTGCAAGATGGGACCAATATGAGGCCTTTTGTTTCAGCATCTCTCAGAGGACAGTTCTTCTGGGCACTCTTCACTGATCAAAGCTCAATGCAGTGAAATATAAAGATAAAAAGAGCTGAGATATTGGAAAGCAGAAAAAATAATTATATGTTTTTGTGATGACTTTAAAAAGAAGTGCTAAGTATTTGGAGATTTAAAGAATGTCACTTTGGCCAAATCCGAATTTCTCCCCAACCCTCTGGCTTCTCACTATTGCTCCAATTGAAGGGGCATTTGAAGCAGCAGTGGTGTCCAAACTTGCTGTTTTAAGCGGAAGCCTTCGTAACTTAGGGCTGCATGGGTCTCGCAGAGAAACGCATTTCTTCACATGGGTGTGCTCTGAAGAACAGAAGTTTACATATAAATGTAAGTGATGACTCTTTTGTTTTAGCATGGCTTTTTTTCCCACTTGCGTTCCTAATAGGAACAGCCCAAAAAGTCTAAATTCCATGGACTTCTTGTGAGAATAAACCACTGTTACTCTATCATTCTATTTGTCTGAAAAAACATTCGTGCTCTGCTAGTTTTTTTAACATATTCCTGCTCATTCTAATTATTTCCATTATATTTTTGTTGTAGTTCAAGTTATTCAAGTTCTAAAATGACCAATCAGATGCCTCAATAAATAAATCTTTGTGGTCTCACATTAAACATTCAAAACGTTTGATTGAAAGGTTCTCCCAAACCCGATTTCAAGTGGTAGGAGTGTGGCCTCACTCCAGATTGGCAAGAGTGGTTGCCATAGAAATGTCAACTCAGACGGACTAATGATTTCTGGATCCAACATGGTGAGGTCTAGTTCCCGAAAAAAATGGCCGCTGAATAGACTTCATTTTGTTGAAACTGTAAGCAAGTCATTTTCTATGAGTGATGTCACACTCACTCAGTCCAGTTCTTATTTACAGTCAATTGTTGTGGCAGAACAAATGATAGGTAATGTGGAAAGTTTGATTTTTTTTTTTTTTTTACAACATAAAGTCAAAATTTACTTCTGCACCTTTTGTTATTAAATGTTTGTTAATGTTTATTTATTTATTAATTTTATTTTGCAAAACACAACTAGATGTCTGGAATCCTCATTACTAGTCCACACTACAAGAATAGTCTGTAACAAGATTTGTGTGTGTTTTACAGAAACCCTCTTTTTTAACCAGAACGGAACAGATTCTGGAAAGAAGAAAGCAGTCGGGTGAAGGAAATGAATCAGTTAATGTTTGAAACTTGAGAGAAAAAGCCTGGACGTGTGCTGCAAAAAAGACACGTGTAAAACTGTCACTTGCTTTCATTTTAAAATTGGGCTAATGTTTAACTTTTACAAGGCCTTAGGTCAGAAATCTCCAGTCTGTTGTCACAGATTGCTTAAAATGATCCATTACAAGGCAATGTTTTATTAGAAACTCAAGAATATACTATCTTATTTCATTTCATTTGAACATATTTTGTTTGGAATTGGCCACTGCCTAAAGCTGCTCCAGTTTTAGTTCCCAAAATGAGAGGGAGAAGTGAACACAGCATAAGGAAAGCAGAGTAGAATTTCCTTTTTTACATTGCCTTTAATGACTAGTTACAATTACTTTAATTTATTTAAAATCATTAAACCAGACTTCTGGTGCTTTTTTTGGATCTGTTACACCCTTTGTTTGACTTTAATATTTTTCATATGTCACCTCCAAATTAGACTTTCTTTTTCATTTCAACCACCTGCTCAGACCTGCAATATGAGGTTGTACACAGGTGTTCTACATTGACTTAACAAATCTGCTTTCACTGTTGTGGCTTGAACTCAGATAGCTTCTGCATTTTTAATGAGAGTTTGCCCTTGCCCTTCATCCTTGAACACGTGGAAACCAAACAAAGCTCATTATGTTTCATAAGTGTGACATTTTGGGAAACTGTGACATTAAGAAATAATTTCTGTCGTATAAAAAGTGCTTTTTCGCTATGCAAAATAAGCCTTGCTTAGTTGGTCCACAGATGAAAACATGCTTAGATGACTGCAGTATGTTCACGGCAACAGTAAATGCCCATTAGAAAGACATCAAAGACATAGTACAACAAATGCTTTCATCTGGTCAAGGGGTATTCTCTAGCATCTCATGTGAAAATGGAACACTTCAACCAAAGAAGGCAAGATGAAATGTACACATGAAACAGAGTTGCTGAGGGAAAATGTCAACCTTATGTCAGTGTTTAAGGCTGGCTTGCTTTATTGCTGAAAGTTTGACCTTTTGTCTCACTGATGAAAGATGTGCTTCTCCTCCAGCTTTCAATTGGAAGGCAAGCATTAGTAAACATTATTCCTATTCAAACCCATAGTGCACATAAATTAGCGCGTCACCGGCAAAAATTTTAGTGGTTCCTCGAAGACAATGAATGCATGCTGTGATTTTGGTCGTGTGACTGAGCAACAAAAAGAAGGACATTTTCATTGAAACAATTGTGTAAATACTAAGATATAAGTCACACCAGGAATGCTTGACCTTTTTAATTTTTTTAAGATTCTGTCTCAGTGTCTTAAGGCTGTCCAATTCTGTCTTCTGATTAAATAGATTATACACCAATCCCGTTCACTTCTCCCACACTTCATTGTGTCCAAAACAACCAGATTTGAGTTATAAACCATTCTTTTTAAGGCTACATCACTTTTGTTTCAATTAGATACAAGCCAAACCTCTCATAATGTGTTGGCTGTGTGTTTATTTGCTTACCGTTTTGCAGTACCACTTTCTCAGTGCCCTGACTAAAAAAGAAAGCGTGGGGCCGTCACGTGTAGCTTTAAGTGACACTGACTGCAGATTAGGGGTATTTCTAAAGAAACATGAAGGCAAATGTTTGCCTTGAAGCTGTTTCCTTGTTCTGAGAAGTACATCCACTATAACTTCCAAATCATGGCATTGTAGAAATACAAACTGGTTTTTGCATTAACTATCCAAGGTTCTTGTCATACATCAGTATGAAGGTATTTGTGTTTATCTTCAGTCTAAAATGGTTGCAGAGCTGTGAAACTAATCAGATTTATCTTCCAAGCTACATAAATTATTAACAGAATTATTGTGACGTTCTTTATTGCAAACATGGATGGGACACATGCAGGTTAATTGGTTTTTTAGGAGACTCGCCTTGTTGAAGTAGTAGCAACAAGCCATTTTCTTTGTTTGATCAAGAATGTTATATTAGTGAGAGATACCCGTAGTTGCATTTCCAGTCTATGTTTTTTAAACAACCCTATGTTTAAGATAAATGTAAAAAAAAAAAGGAAAGAACATTTAAAGCAGTGACCAGTTTAAGAAGCAGTCTTGAACAAAATCAAGCATCACAAAGCTTTGCTTAAAGTCTACCCCAACAAAAACAGTGTTTTTGGTGTTTTTAACATGTTCTTGTGGCATTTTTCTGATGACGGTGGGCATATGTAAAGAAAATTAAGCTTAAAATTGCATTTGTGACTATTTCTTTATTCAAGTCATTAGATATCAGGAGCAAACAAAAAAATACAATTGGAAAAACATGTAGCAGTGATGTAGATACCACAATCATCAGGCCAGAAGCTCCCTGCTTTGCTCTGTTCTGATGCATTCACTTGCAGAAAAAAATACCTATTTAAAAACTGTACAGCTTTAATATTGCTTGCCATTTTTTGTTAGACTAATAATGTTAGGTTGGGGGTGTGGGAGAGAGTGTAAACAAAGGGATGATGGGAAATGAGAGTGGGCTTACTCTGCCCACAACTCAGAGTCAAATTTCTAATGAACTACTGCTGCTCTGCAGTAACTATGTCCTAGAAAATGACACAGGTTTTTGGTCAAAACGGCATAATCTGAATTGAATGACTAGTAACACGTTTGCAATAGACCAAAAAATGATTGAAGTGCACGCAAACAAAAGTGTCATACCGGTAGTTACATTTCTGACATGCAGAGTTCAGAGTCAGAATCACCTTTATCATTATTGTTTTACAACAACAGAATTACCATCTGCTCCATGAGGTTGGAGCTCGGGAGTAAAAGAAAAAAAGAGTATGTATTGAAAGTGTTTAGAAAAACATGCACAAATCATGCAAGGATAAAAGAATATATAAATCAAACATAAAAGTCTGCCTATAAGTGAGTGTAACCAGTTTTGACGGGAACTATTGCAGATTTAGACTAATTCTGTTCCTGAGTGTAAACTAAGTGCAAGTATAACATCAAAACCAGGTCATTTCATCAGTCAATTTAAGAAATGAAGCAAATAATATAACATTTAGACTTATTTTGAGTCAATATATAACATTGTAGCAAAGTATTTGTCATAAAAATTTGAAAATCGTGATAGCCTGTATTCTTTAAAGTAAATATTGAACATTTGAGGGTTATTTTATTTCTTAATTCAATACTTGTCATGTGTAGCCGTCTTCCACATTTCAACTAACAGACCTTTCAGATTCATGTGTAAATATCTGAGTTTCTTGTTTGCCATTAAAGCCTGGTGGCCTTTAACAGCTGTCCCAGTAAATCCCAAAATATATTCTCCTCAACTGCTGCATTTTGCAATCTGCTGTGGCCAGTTGGGACTGGTTTACTGAGTGTACTTTTAAAATAACCTTGATCTGCATGGTGTATAAAGTGAAGGTCCCCTCAACCTCTAATATATTGGTGCACAGCATCTACATAACACACTCTGGGGTGCTGTTTGGCTGTATTAATTAAATAAATGCACATGTCTATGCTTTTTAATATTACTCTACAAAAGCTTTAAAGCATTTCTGTAAAGTTAATTAAACAAAATAATAAAATTCAATCAATATGTCTCCAAATTCCAGGGAATTTAGGAGCATACGTTGTGGAAAAACAATGCAGTCTGGGTAAACTGCAACTTACTATTGTGTTTCTACAAGTATTGACATGGAGAATCAATTAAATAGAAACAGTGGATTGCTGTATGAAGCCTTTAAACAACGATAATTCCTGTCAGGAGATGACACTTGGGAGATCTATTGTACACCTGAAGGTAAATATTAGTGTTTCTGAGACTTTATATAACTTTAATGTAATTCCAGCTTGTATTGGGCTTCTTGTTTGTGTTCCGGGGTGATTCATTGCTCAAATCTTTAGTTTTGCTTTATGCTCTGCTCTGGGAGAGAGCATGGAGTTCCTAACGGCAACACAGTTTTTCTTTTTAGTTCATATGTCCTTGAAGGATTTTCAACTTCACAGCTGAAAAAGAAGATGAAAAAACAGAAAAAAGTACATTCACCCCTTTTCTCTTCCTTGGGGTAAAACACACTCAAGCAAACTACCTTATCAAGCTGAAGCCATCTTTCAGATGAGCTCAGTGCAGCTTGTAAGATCAATATTGAGAGGAAAGAATAAAATGTAAAGTTAAAACTCCCCTCTCTTTGGTTTACTCTCTTTAGCATTATATGTTGACGGGATTTCAGTGCAGGTTAAGATTTGTCCATCATGAGGTGTGTCCCCAGACCTGTATGTAATGTGTGTGTGGATATATATTGGCTGGGCTGGCTCCTTGTCTTGTAAAAGCTATTAATCACAATGGCAACTAAGGTCAGCAGTCCTTGGCTGTGTGGGGAACGCTTTCCACAGCTGGCACCACAAAGGGCTGCATCAGAGGGGCCGGCACAAGCAGCACTATGAAGAGAGGGCAAAGTCTGGGAGAAGTTGAAATGACAAGGTGAGAGAAGGAGGGGAAAACCAGAGGGGGGGAAATGTTAGACTGGTGATGACCTTTGAGGAGGTGTCTTAACTGTTTCACCTTAGGTGATGGTGAAAGAGATTGCTAGAGATAGGAGGACGGACATTTGAGGAAAATGGATGGCACTCCGATCATCTTCAGATCTGTTTTCAAAGCGTTCAGTGGTCTTTTAATTATGATTATGCTGTTTTTACACAAAATCCTAAAACAAAAGCATTTGACGTTGTCTATGAAGTTCTTTAGAGTGACAGAAGTTCATTATAAATTGTGAGCAGGACATTTGGCGGACAGCAATCCCAGCTCCCCCTTCTCCTCCCAGTTGCTGAGAGCTCTCTGTTTACGCACTGTCCTGCTAGTTTACAGCCCCCAACCTAACATTGCAGGTGCAGCAAAAATATCAGAGCTATCCAGCCGTACAGTTTTGAGCCAGATGTCAGCTCAGACAAGGAAAATAAAGAAGTACATGGATCTATTTGTCTGCAAGTGGATTTATCAGAATGGAACGGAGCGAGGAGCTTGTCCCTACATCAAAAGTAAGTTCTTTTTCAAACTGGATTTTTTTTCGTCTGCTCCTAACTCTCAACGATTTGAAAAAAAATTGCTCAGAAATGCAATTTTTTTAGCTTTATTTTCCTAATTTATGCTCTCCATATTCAGAAAAATGCCACACGGCCATATTTAAACCACCAAAAACACAATTTTTATTGGAGTGGGTCTTTAATGGTCTTCACCATAAATTAAGACCATTCTGCAAGTTGCCTAAACTGCATCAGAAAGAGCAAGAATAAAGGACAGTTATGGTTATTTTACTCACACCCCTGGAGTGGGAGTTTTGCATTATTAAAATGTGACAGAGGTGAGGACTCCGCCTGTTCAGGGAGAATTGCAACTGCTTGGGGCCTTAAGATGCTTCACCATGTAGGCGCTTTTAATTTTGCAGGATACACAGCAGACCATCAAATACACACGTCATACCATCCAAAACTGCACTCCATCAGCAAAATGACAGAATGTAACAGTTCCTATGGAACTCATAGAAACTATGACTTGTTCATACAACCCTTCCCCAATGGAGGTTCATTTTCTAAAAGTTCTATATAACGTTTTTTTGTGTTTTTTTTATTTTTTTATTTTATGAGGAATAAACCAGAGGAGTTTTTCAAGAGAGTAACTGAGAGGTTTAATACACCTTTACATTCTATAGTCAAAGGATCCAAAGCTACGGCTCAGTCTCGCCCAAATTCTACCCCTCTTACGATTTAAAAGCCTCAGTTGGCATAAAAGTGGATTCACGTGAGATTTTCTTCCATATTCTCTGCCCATCTCTTTTTTTTAACCTCACAAAGAAGAAATCCTCTGAACGGAAATGTAAAGAATTAGACGATGCAGGAATTACTTTGCTGTTGTAAGCCAACGTGCAAGGATTTCTGCGTGCCTCACGCGTATCCAGATGCTTATTGTGATCATGTCAGCTATATACGGGCTAGACAGTGTTGTATTTATCATAAGCCTTTTTTTAGATTCAAAAGAAACAAACTAAAAAAAGATGCCTGGATGATAGTGTGTTGATATCCACCATGGGTCTATAGAAAGACCATCTTTGTAGATTTGATGTATCTTCCTGAAGTTATGTGTTTCCACAATAACAAGTAATAATAAAATATATTGGATGATCAGGATTGTGTAAACCCATGTCTACAAATTTTATGAGAGTTTATGATGTAGCATTAAAGATAATAAGACACAGTGACAGATTACTGCTAATATCCTTTTTCTCCTTTTATGCCAACAGCATCCAACACATTCAAGGCCTCGTTGGTGTCATTAAGTGGTTTAGAAAGGATGTTTCCTTTTTCAAAAACTTAAGTCAGGGAGTTCAGTGTACATTTTTAAGCTTTGAGAAATATATGATTTTAATAATTTTATGAACTTCTTTCGTCTACTTATAAGGAGGCATTTTACTTTAAAAGCACTAAGAGAGGTCAACCGTTACGTTAAAGAATTCAGTATATCTTTTTATTAGTGAAGGTTTTGTGGACTTTCATTGTAGATGAAACATTTCTATTTAGGTATTTTATTATATCTCTATTCATTCATTCATTCATTTTCCAATCCGCTTTATCCCTTTCGGGGTCACGGGGTTGCCGGAGCCTAACCCGGCTACTCATGGGCGAAGGCAGGGTACACCCCTGGACTGGTCGCCAGTCTGTCGCAGGGGCCACAATCACACACCCATGCACACTCACATTAACACCTAGGGACAATTTAGAGTAACCAATTAACCTGTGAAGCATGTTTTTGGACGGTGGGAGGAAGCCGGAGTACCCGGAGAAAACCCACGCATGCACGGGGAGAACATGCAAACTCCACACAGAAAGGTCCCCCAGCCAGGACTTGAACCGGGAACCTTCTTGCTGTGAGGCAGGAGCGCTAACCACTGCGCCACCGTGCAGCCCATTATATCTCTAATGCAGTTTAATGCAGTCCTCTTTTTCTATTTTATGCAATGCTTTTTTTATGTGTACATAAAAAAATATACATAAAACCTTAGACTTGACACTGATATCACAGCTTCCTTGTTAGTGTGCTATTTTTGTCTTCCCAGCTCTTTATCCAGGCAGTTCCTGTACAACTGGCATTAAAAAAAGTGTAAAACACATTGGGGTCAAATATGAAATGAATTGAATCGTCATGTAAATATTTAAACTACGAGCACCCGACTTTGTTAGCTGTACCTTTTAAATAAAACCACAACTGGCAACTTACCATGACAGCAACAACACGGTCAAATTAAAGCAACCACACTTTTGTTCTCCATACTCATAATTATAGCAGTAATCAGGCTTTTACTGTTGTATTGTTTGCCTGCGGTTATGTTTTTTTTAGCACTTTCTGAAATCACTTTTTTTTATTTCTCACAAGTCCCTCTTATTTCCCTTATAATGACCTGTAATGTTTTTCAACTGTTTAAAAATAGATCATCAGAGAAAAAAAGGACTAAAAATCTTTTTTTTTTCTAGAATTCAAATTAGGTGATTGGTCCCAATAGCTTTTGTAAAATCGCCCTAATTAATTTAGCTTTCTTGTCTCTGTCTGTGGGACCAATCATCTCAAACTTCCACTTTCAGGAAGACAAGATTTAGTTATTAGTACAACATTACAGCTGCTCTTCTGAGAAAGGTGAAACTCTTTTTACATGCCTTCATCTCAATTACCTAATACGCCTTATATATGTATTCAGTATTCATTCTGGTTGTGTTCATTGATGTCGAACAGATTTTGAGAGGTTCACGGCACTCTGTCAACGTGCCAGTCTGTTTGTTTTACGAGTTGCAAACAAGGTTGTGTGTTATTACTGGATAGCTACACCTATTGTGGTCAGGCAGACAGGTAGGAGTGTACTTGGTGTGTCAGACTGTGTTTTTCTTTTCAAACAAGGTTGGGAGTTACAGATATTGTAAAAATACTAACGCTTTTAACAAAGCTTAATGGTTAGCGTGTTACAAACAAATTCTAGAGTTAGTGTGAACATATTTAATTTGTCTGACTGACAAACTACTCTTTGACTCTTTTGTCTCGTTTGATGCGCCTTATAGTTTGGTGCACCTTATATTTCACATAAGTTAAAAAAATAGGCCATTCATTCCCCTCTTGTATTTGTTTTTAAGCTTTAAATGCTCTGGCATGTCTTATTGTGAGGTACCATCTTTGTCTGCTCCTGAAGGAACCGAGGTCAAAGCAAAAACTCTCCTCTGAGTTTTTGCTGTTGTTGCACCAAAACTTGGAACGCTTTACTTGTCAAAAATGTTTTTTTTTCTGTAACCTTTATTCCACCCTGAGACTCCGAATATGTTTTCTTGTTCGGTGTTTTAATATTTTTTTATTTGAATTGCCATCAAACAAAAAGCATCCTTAAAGCATGAGAGACAAGGACACCCCACCCCCACATTACTGCCTCTACTTTCAGATAAATGATCTCAAAGATTTCCTTTCTGAGTCTTTTTATCTATCACAATTTGTTCAGTTGTCTTTATCAAATGAATGCATATTTTTCAAAGGTTTCGCTTTCCAGGAAAAGCGCTTCAAGGGTTTTACATAAAATGCAAATTGCTGATGGAGTAATAAAAAAATAAAATTAAAAAAAACTAAAGAGTTAAGCAGTTTTTATGGTTTTATTTCAGTTTTATTCAAATGCATTAAAATTTACTTGTACAGCGTTCAGATCAGATGGCGGAGTTTTGTTCATCAGAGGACATCTTCTTGTCTGTGTGTATTCTCATTTATCCAGGAAGATTCCGTCATAGTAGTAGGTTAAAAAAGGAGTCAAGAGCACTTGGTTTATCTTTTCTTATTGAAGATTTTTCACCCTTTCTCCAAGAGGCTTTCTCAATACTCGGAATTTGCTTGGTTTATAAAAGATAAACCAAGTCCAGGTAACTTCTCTTTACCTATGACTTCAATACACCTTCTAATCTAGTGCTTTTCAGTTCCGGACAAAAATGCTAGAAAAAATATTTTTGAAGTGTGACTAAAAAAGTAGTGAATTAAAAAAGGATTAAGGTAAAGCAATTAAGCTATTCATGAATAAAGAATTCTGTGCTTTTGTAGGTGAAGATTTAAGTTGACATTCTCTCTGTACACCTTCTTGTCAAAGCTTTACTTGGCTCCTTAAGCGTCGCCTCTGTCCCTCTTAATAGCATTTTTCATTTTTCATGTTTGTTTTTCAACAGTGCAGTTGCTGCACTTGAATATCTGGCTTGTCTCCAGCGATGAGAGTGTATTACTGAAAAGCCACAGCCTCTGTGGCGTATTCTCTGCTTGAGTTTCTGCCTTTCGTCTCTTCCGCTTCAATTCTTCTTACACACATGTTGGCCCCGGAGTTTTTCCCGTATCAAACTGTGTTAGTCACTGCCAACGCCAACCTGCTGTAGCACACTAGTAAAAGCTTTAGTGAAGAGCGTCTGCTAGCTGTTCTGGGAGTATTCCGCAGCAGAGTTAGCTCTCATCTGATTTGTAAAACTGGGTCCTGCCGCCATACATTGGCCTGGAGCCCATGTGAATCGTGGCCCCTGCGCCACTTGGCCTTTACACTTGCTGGCTGCATGCTGGCAAGTTGACCTTTATCATTAACCCTGCTGTGTGCCTGTCATTTGAAGTCTTTATTATTCACGCTTCCTTTGGTATTGTATACTCTGGATGCTGCTCTGCTTAGCATAAGTTAAACTCAGCAAATATAGCTTTCAGGTTTTACTGAGAGAAACAAAGGATGTTAAAGACAGCAAAGAAGAAGAAGAAAAATTGTGCTATAAATCTTTCTGGCAAACGCATCCCTGTTTACCACCTCACACACCCACAAACATTGGCATGAGAAAAGCAGTGCAAACCTCTCCAACGACAATGGAATATTGATTTGTTTTTATTTCTTTATATTCCTAATGCATATATTATAAACTCCCTACTTCCAATACCATTTTCTCTCTGTGTGTTTACTTCTTTCGTAGATTTTTTTTCTCCATGCCGAGTTAACCAGCAGGCATTCCAATGAGCAGAGTTTGCTCTAAAAATGCCGTAAAGCATATTTGAAAAAGAGCTTTTTCATTGGACACATTTGTGCCTCCATTAGGGTTACAGGTAATTTGCTAAAGGGGTCAGCAGGGATGTGTGGGTGCGATCAAACCAAGCCAATTCATACTGCTTCCCTATGATATTATTCATGAGAGTTTGTGTTTTTTTGTTTTTTTTTTTTCCTAGCCAGAATCCACATCCATTACATCTTCACCACAACTATTTTTGTTATCATCCGGTCCTGCCAATCAGACTCATTCTGCTGTGTGTCAGAGTCAGCAGTCTTCACAAAAAACTAATCCACCGCCTTTACTGATGGGCTGTGATATAGCTCTCATCATTTCCAGGGCTGCGACAGGTGGAGAATGTGGCAAACAGGCTGTTGACACCCCACTCCTGCTCTGTCAACCAGTCTATTCCAACGAATCTGAATGAATCACATCCTGTCAAATTAGCCGACTACATTAATCAATTGCGGTGTTTGCGGCAGTTTTCGGCAAGGTGTTTCCATTAGTAAAAAGATGGCGGAGGGGGTTGTTGGCTTTGTACTTCAAACCAAAGGATCCCATTTGGATTTGCAATATTGCTTGCATGTCTACTTGTTTGTAGTCCTGTCGCAGCTCAGCCCTGCATACCGCATTACATAAAAGTTAGCCAGAGGACAATTTACAAACTGCACTCGCCTCACAGAATTTTCAATTATTAAAAAACAGAGCAGAGGAATGCCATTCAGATTACAAATGGAAAAATTGCAAATGCATGTGTTCCCTCCCCCTCTAACATCCCTCCCACCCTCCTTTAAGCCTGTTTGCATCAATTGAACAAACTGGCATGATATTTGACGGCCTGTGAGCTCCAATTATTAGACCAATATTATGGCTGGGGTACGTCAGGGCACTCTGGTGGAATTCCAATAGTGTTTGGAGCTTGTTGTTGATGTTAGTCCTTCAGGGGCTGCAGAAGGGCATACGACTCAATAACTCAATTCTTAACAATTAGCCCCTGACATGTCCCACAGAAGGAAGCCCAGCAGAGAATATAATCTAAAGAATAGTCACCTAAGAGCAGCAAAATGCCTGAAACAGCACCAAAGTTTAGTGTTTTACAAACTTAATGTTGAAACAATCAGCGTCAATGTTGGATTCTTTCCCTCTCAGCTGTTTAAGGCGCTTTTACTTTGTCAGCAAGGATCTCATCCCAAGCCAGGCTGCTTCACTGAGGAAAAATAAGGATCACTGATTATCAATAGCACTCTTACACTATTTGAAATGGCAAAGTCCATATCCCTCCCAATTATGACTGTTATTCTGTAATCAAAGAAGCTTCTAGATCAGGGGCAAATCTTATTGAAAAGGCCACAACTCCCTCCAACTTCCTCTTAGCTCTTTCATCTCCTGTGAACCCCTGCAGACTGACCTTGGACCAGAGCGGATTTCGCTGCATCAACGCAGTCAGATGTTATTAGATTGTCCAGGAAGGGGAAAGGTTAAAAAAAAAGCATATGTGGCCCATCTTGGCAAAGCCTGGTCCTCGGTGGGTTTTCAAGGAGAAAGAAAGAACTAATTGAGCTGTCTATTTGACTTTTGCATACAAGCACACGCGTGAGAGTAGTGCGCGTCCCCACATGGGCGCCCGCTCAACCATGTAGTGCACAACCTGCAAACTGTCACGAAGGTCCAGCAGAGTTGTCTGCTTGGGGGATAGCGTGCATACTTGAGGGGATTAGTTGTGAACTCTTTTGGGTTTTGTTGGACTGTTTGCTGTGGTCTGATTGCAAAGAGGTCATAGCTTTGGGAAGGAAGCCTTGGAGGCCAGAATGAACAATTAAAAATGTGTGTTTCTGGGTCACTGGAGCACACTTACAAGTCTGCTAGTACTCTTTGAGTGGAAAAGTAGAAGTGGCTTTGTTCCAGCTTTTATCAGATTTCTAGTTTGTTTAAAACTTGAAATAAAATTTATTGTGTTTTACATTATACGATATAATGCAGTTTTGCTTGCACGAACTCAGTGATCCTTGAGTCAATAAGAAGCAGTGCAGCAAGCAAATACAAATGAACCTTCTCCTATGTAAACACTGACATATTTTTTTATGCTCATCTGAAAGAAGATACAGTAAAATGTGTCCAACCTAATAAGCTAGTCTCTAAACTCTATAAATATTTATTCTTTTAAAAACTAAAACTCTACAGACCACACAAATATATATATATATATATATATATATATATATATATATATATATATA
>BSAI01000162.1:11868194-11936676 GCA_036245035.1 Adrianichthys oophorus | reverse complement strand
ATATATATATATATATATATATATATATATATATATATATATATATACACATAAATTCAATTTTCCAAATAACACTGTTAGCAACTTCTATTCTTCCATTAAAGGTAAATAGCCATAAACTTCATACCTCTTCTTAATGAGGCAGTAAGCAAGTTAATAATGCCTAACATGAAGTGAAACGGATGAGTCTCAGAAATTTAACGGCACATATTTTTTTAGTAGAACTGTTCAGATGTCTGACCATGTAAGTGTATAAGTCAGTTTTGTGTCCTGGAAGGAACTGCATCCAAAAAAATGCCATCCAGGAATAAAATAAGTCCTTCAACAGTTTTGTGTGGTTGTGTGTGTGTGTGTCATGCAGTAGAATGGAGCTGTAACAGTGTGGCAAAGCATGAATTAAGGCTGCATCAATACACGTTTTTTCTTTCCTCAATAATTTGGGTGAGCCTTATTATAGTCTGATGGCACAACTTATCTTTTTTACTTTTGCATCCTGCAGACTGGTGTTAAAATGCAAGCTTTTTTTTATCAATGCAAAATCTTTAGTTAGCACTTTCATAAAAAACTTGAAATGCTGACTACATTTGCATGCGCATTTTTATATCTAAAATAGATTCAATTTTTCACAGTATCATTAACATTTAGAAATGCGTCACAGTGATACGCTCAAAGAATATAGTATTGAGGATAAAACATCTGCAACCTTTAAAAAAACGAGAAGAGAAATTAAATTGAAAAAAGAAAAGAAGCTGACAGGTGCTTCTTTGCAAACATGTCTTGAGACAGTGCAGTTTGCCGGCGGCACCACCACTCATGGTCACAGCTTCTCTTTCTGTTGCAGAAGGCTAAATTAGCCTTTTCCGGAGCCAATTTAGCTGTATGAAGGAGCTTCAAAAGGTCATACTTACAATTCATTTGAACTTACCAGACATTGCAATTATAGGGATTTTCTGTGTTTGCATACTCCACCAGAAAGATTTTATTAAACAAAAGATTCGGCCTTTTTTTCTTGATCCCTATTCACTCAGAGACTTATGTCTGAGTGAAAACCTCCACTTTCAAATGTCTTTGTTGTGTTTATAGAACTAGATCTTTAATATTTAGAATTATTAGCCACAAAGTAAGATAAAAAAAACTTGATTTAAAGAAGATAGGAATGCATGAACAATTATTAAAATGGCAAAAGAACCAATTCATCTCCTGGTTTAATTAAAAAAGAATTGTCCTCTTAAGGTGTTTGCTTTTGCCGGTCCACATGCACGGAGCTAAGGATTCCCAGGCTATTCTGGAGATAAGAACTGAGTGTGCATCAAACCTGCCATTGATGTGGATGTTGCTACAAATCCTGCAGTAAGAGTGTAACATTTTTCAGCTACAGACTCAAACATGACTGACAGGGGGTCACAAAGCACAGAAGGTTGCATAAGGTTTTTGTACTTCAGATTGGAAGAGTGTTGGAAATATTCCAATTTAGTTCAAACACACAAAAGTAATAAAGTAGTAAAATACAGAGAATTAAAAGACAGATAGAAGGTGGGCTTTTTTATCAGATGTAGAAGGCGCTTGGATGTTAATCATAGGATGCTGTGAACACATCTGTACAATAGTCTTCGTTGCAGCTACAAACCTTCTAGCTGTTTCCTCTGACGCTGTCAGGGAGCCACACAGCTCCTGCTGCACAGACGGAAACAAGATGTTCCGTTAATAAGATTCAGAGTACTTCCCTGCTTTAGAATGTGTCTATTTCTCCCCTCTGTTCATACAAGTGTTGCTGGGTCAATAACCCACCCTTGCGACCTCTAGGCGAACAGCCCCTGAAGGGAACTGAGTGAACAAAGTGTGTCGGCTTGGAGATCCAGAGTTGAGGTTGACTATTCAGGCTAAGGCCAGACTGGGGGGAGAGGTGATATTGGCCTTGACTGCCCTGAAACGCCACAGAGCAATCTGTATTATGAGTGGTTTCTTGACTGGGATGGCTTGTCATTCCCTTCATAAGTCGGGGCTCGATGCATCCTTCCCTGCTCCACTCAGCCCTCACAAACCTGAGGGAAGAAGAGGAGACAGCAGGGCTGATAAAAAGCAATGATGTGTTCACTTTGGGGAAAAT
This sequence comes from Adrianichthys oophorus, assembly GCA_036245035.1. Classification (NCBI taxonomy): domain Eukaryota; kingdom Metazoa; phylum Chordata; class Actinopteri; order Beloniformes; family Adrianichthyidae; genus Adrianichthys; species Adrianichthys oophorus. The sequence continues at coordinate 11,934,569 of BSAI01000162.1, read as the reverse complement.
AAATAACGAATATAAATTAAATAAAATGAATTATCACACTCATTCTTTCTATTTTTTTTATGACAACATTGTCATTTTTAAATTTGCAGGTTAACTCCACTGTGGAAGCTTCACATTCAAACACTTGTATTTTTTCATGCATGAATTCCCACAGTGTGTTTTCCAGAAGTTTGTTGGACTCATCACTGGGGCTTTTTTTATGTTAAAGATGTAGCTTTGAAATGTTTATGAGTATCCCCAGTGCAGCCACAGTTCAAACATATAAACTCATAAATGTCAAATTAAGCAAATGGGACTCAATTAAGGAACAATATCTGATGGGGATTGCATAAAATTAAGTGGCTGAGAAGCGGAATAATTTGAAGCAGATACTGAAGCTCGTTGCATTGAACAGCTGTCACAGATGTCCTTGGAAAACGGCGTGCGTGGTGATGCTCAGCTGATTAAGAGAAAGGAGGGTGGAGCTTGTGTGGTGCGGGTCACATAAAGGTACAGTGACAATTTCTCCAGACAACGTCCCGTCTTATCCTTGCTTCGTCAGCATCCTCTTTGAAGCAGGGATGTCACATTTAATCAAATTATCTGCAGGAACTTTTTCTACCTTTATTAATTTATTGGGGCGCGGGTGTCTGAAGGAGCAAGAGAGTCGCTCTCTGGGGATGAGAATGTTTGTGCGCTCTGAAACGTGAACCAAAGAGGGCTGAGCTAACAGGAGCTGACAGTGGCAACCGTCCTAATGCTGGGACCGCGAGAGGACCAGTCGGCTTTTTCTTCCGAGCCTCATTAGGGAAACAGTGAGAAGAGTCGTCTGAGGCTCACAGACAGGAGCTGGGCCTGGTGCTGCCGCCTTTTAGAGAAAACTGGATCAGGTTTGACTGTAGATGTCAAAAGTGTGCACCTCAGAAGCCGTTATGTTAAGTGCTGGTGCGGGGTGGCATGCTTTTATCCAGATACTTCTCCCTGTTATAGAGTTTGGTGTTAAATTAGAGTAGTCAATGGCATTTGTGATGTCACTTTGAGGGTTAAATTTGTGATAAAATTCACAGCAAGGTTTATTTAAATCAATAAATACAAACTGATTGTCGTTAACAATCTGTAGCAAAACTAATAAAACTCAGCTTTTATCCAGATACTTGTCCCTGTTATGCTATGTACACCAGACATGAGTTGCGCGCCCAAGAATGTGCTTATAGGCGGTTTCATGATTGTCCCTTTAGCATAGAGTGTTCACACCAGACATGCTGCGAACGAAAGAGAGGAGATTCTTCTTTTTTTTTTTTTTTTTTTTTTCTTTTGTTTACCAGAGCATGTCCACCTTAAAAAAGGCTTTGTGTGAAATGTCGAAGTGGTGCAACTCTTGCTCCAGGCTTTTTCTGCCGCAGCTCTATGCTGGGCACAAACCGCAATAATTCAATTCTCTTCCATGTTAACTTTTCAAATGGTTGGCACTTCCGTGCTTTGAAAAGGACGTTAATCATAGGTCACAACCAAATCCAACTACTGATTGGTCAAATTTCTTCTGTTTGACGTTAAATTGGCTGAACTTTTGCCATTTGTTATGAGTGAATGCGAGAGTTTTGAACCCGGAAGCCTGAAACGCGGGTTAACAGGTGTTTACATTGACATTTCATTGAAAGCAGTTGCTCGAACGCCAGTTGGCGAGTCTGTTGTGTACAAAGATTTAAATTGTTAAATTAGAGATGTCGATGGAATTTGTGACGTCTCTTTATACGTGAAATTCCTAATCTGATTGACATCAGGGTTTATTTAAATCAATAAATGAAAACTGTTTGTAGTGAACAATCTGTAGAAAACTAACAAAAATTTAAGTTGAACTTTCTCCTTATTTTTTACCTGGGGTTCTCAGGTGAACAGCGTGTCTGGCCGGCGCATAGGGCACATGGAACAAAGCCATGGTGACATTTTATTTGAAGGTAGCTCCTGTGGAGCTCCGGCCATGCCGCCAAACTGTCAGGCAGATCTCCAGCCAATGAGGAGGAAGAAGAAAGCCAAACAAAAAAAGCAAGCTGCTGCAATCTCCCATGGCCAAGCAGGGCAGACGAGCACACAGACAGAGAGTTGTCCCCTGGGATTGCAGGAGGCCGACATGAAACAGAGTCTGAGAATCTAACCTCTCTGGTGTTGATGAAACATGCTTCTTTAGTGCTGTTAGATTAGAAGAAAAGAGAGTGAAGAGAAATGACAAAAGAATCCCTTTAGTTGTGCAGGCGTGAAAACCCTTGGTGGACCACAACATCAAATAAAGGAAAGAAAATAAAGCAAATGTTTTTATTCTTTGAATTTTGTGTGACTTTTGGATAAATCATGTCCTTTGTGGGAAATCCAAAAGACATATGATAACCATAGTCCATGTGTTGTATGAAAGATTTATCAAATCAAACTCACCCTTCTCAAAGAATTTCATCTATTTTTCATGCCTCATACTGACCTCGGGGTGAGGGAATCGGCACATTTCATAAACAAAGAAACATGTGAAGTAAAGCCAGCCGAGCGAGATTGATTGTAAATACATTTTGCATGTGTGGAAAGTAGCAGTTTCAGGAAACGTGCCAAACTGCATCAACAAAATAGCAGATTTGTATTAATCTGCTTTGACTGAATCCTCCATTTTTAATTATTAAAATCACAACTAACACGGGAATCCTGGAAGCACACACTAACTTTATAGATTCTGTAAAACTGTAACTCAATCCAGTCCATGTCTTAAATGATATGTCACTCTGAATTTACTTCGTCTGTGGTGCATGTCTGTTGCGTTGCACGGAGAGTCCGTCTCACAATTGTAAGTTGGTTTTGTCTCTGTTGGGTCTAGTTGGCTAGTTGGCTAGTTGGCTCTCAGTCCCTCCTCCTTCCTGCATGGCTCCTGGAGGAGTGGTTTGTCCTGGCACCCCTGTGTCAAGTAGTACGTCCTGCTCTCTTTGCTCATCTAAAACTTTAGTTGTCAGGCCCCATGTCCTCTGGAATGGAACGATTTACACACGTTGGTTTGTATGCAAAAGTGTGCGTGTAAACTGGATGTGGACAAGTTTGTGAAGACTCTTGGAGCAGCAGAGTGTGTGGACAGGCCCCACCCATTTTAGACTAACACTCACACATGATTGTAATGATTATGAGCTTCCAGCGTTTTGTTGCCTGTTGTTTTACGATTCTACCCTCCCTCCCCTGTAATCATCCTCTAACTTCTATAACCCACCCTTTTTTCCTTTTCTTTTGTCACCCCCCCTGACAACTCTCTCTCTTTTTCCCCCTTTCTTTTTTCATCCGGTCCAACAAATAGAAGAACACAAACAAAGTTAATATAAATAAAGTTTAGTTTAAATTACAAAAAGGGGCTTATACGAAATACACCTTGTGTGTCCGATGACGTATAACCCCCGATTGTAACAGTAAAATCTGTCTAACACAAGAGGCTCATATCTGTTTGCTTGGCTGTTGGGCCGGACAAGTTATAAGGAAAAAAAAAAAGAAAACAGAACTCGTGCTTTACGTTGCGAAGAGACAGACGTCAGACATGACTTAGACAATCCAAACATTCCAATTGATCAATCAACGTTCTATTTTTCTGTCAACACAAAGAAGACGCACCGAGGACACACTAGTGTAAATCGGCCTTCATTCCTCGATGTTCTGCTTATCCGGAGTCGGGTTGCAGGGACAGTAATCCAAGCAGAGATGCCCAGAACTGCCTTGCCACAGAAACGTCCTCCAATTCTGCTGGGGGGGGGACCCCAAAGGCGCTCCAGTACAGCCATGAAACACAGTCCTCCCAGAGCATCCTGGGTCTTTCCCAAGGCCTCCTCCCAGTGTGCCCAGAATTCCTCCCGAGAGAGTTCAGGAGGAGACATCTTAAAGAGATACCCTAGCCACCTCATCTGACTTCTCTCAATGAGGAGGAGCAGTGCCTCCTTTGAGCTCCCCCAGAGTGACTGAGTCCTGCACCATTAGGGGAGCCACCCTGAAGCCTATTTTTGCCAATGTATCCAGCATTTTATCCACATGGTTATGTTACAATGCCTCTGCAGTTTCCATAAATAAATATGCATATATACAATGCATATTATGCAATATACTGCTATGCATCCTAACGTTTCCCATCCTCAGCAAGCATGCTGGGACTTCTCAACACAAGTTCTTCTCCTTTTTTCACATTTGTGAATAAGCTTAATGTATTTGATTAAACACTCTTTTGGTTTAATATGGCACCAACTGTAAGAGGTCATTTAGGACTTTATTTGTGAGCTGAAAGACTTTAAATCCTTTTTTGGGGGAAGGATTCAGCAAAGAGTCAGTGAGAAGAAGCTAAAGAGGAAGCTTTATTTCTAAGGCATGTTGCATTGGTTTCCGCCTTTTTGAGAGATTTTTTTGGTCTAAAATTCAAAGAGGAAGTAAAAAATGTGTGAATCTGAAATTCTAAATAATTATTGGAATAGTTCTCTTTTTTACAGTATTATGTAATGCAGGTGAAGGAGCAGGGTCATCTTGAAGTATTTTTTTTGTACAGCAACCTTTTGTTAAAGTTCCAGATTAAATGTTTGGCACCGTGAAACCCCATTCTCACTCATCTCCATTGGGTGGAATTAACCTCCTGATGCTTTCACAGGCAGATGAAGAGATACTAGCTGATGTTAAGCTGGAGCTGTAGCAGCAGCCCCAGGAAGCTCTGATCAAATCCCCAACTTAGCCCTCCACTTTGCCCTGCACAGCCCTCTTCAGTCTCACATTACCCATCCACACGGCTTATAGCAAACTGAATCCTCTTTCACCATTATCGCGATGCGGAAATGAGGAAGAGCAGAAAAAGGCAGAGATCAGATAGGGAGGAAAGAGTGAAGGAGCTGGAAATAAGAAGGTACAGGAAAACTGGAACAATGATTGAGAGGTACTTGAACGTGGAAGTATGGAGGAAAGACGGTGGTTTCTCCTGTGTCAAAGTTCGCTCAAGACAAGCAAGAGTTCAAAGAACACTCTCTGCATTGCCGGGCCACAAAGAAAGGACTTAGCACTTCTTAAAAGTGCCAGACACTTTCAAATCAGCACAAGCTGCATTAGTTGTGTCAGGCTCTTGAGAACATCGCTACAAACAGTTAACATGGAGGTTAAACCTTTTAGACCTGAGCTCAGTCACTCACTACACTGAAAAACACTTCTTTTTTTCCACAGTTAAAAAAAAGGAAGAAAATACTGTAATACTTTCTCAGACGACTGCTAACACTGCAGTTGCTTTAGAACATCCTAAAATTCATATTGTTGGAAGAACACACAAGAACATTTAAAGAGCCACTTAAATGAAAATTGTTTTTTTTTTGGTGTTTTTAACAGGTTCTTGTGGAATTTTTCTCATGATGAAGAACATGTATCAGGAAAAATTAAGCATAAAATCACATTTCGGAGTATTTCTTTTTTCAAATTGTGGTGAATCAGAAGCAGACGAAAAAATGTTTGAAAAACTGTGTTTTTGTGACTTAAAATCTACAATCAGCAGGTCACACGCTCCTTGCTCCGCTCCATTCTCATGCATCCACTTGCAGACTAATAGATCCACGTACGTCTTCATTTTCGTCGTTCGAGGCAAGCTGGCGTGTGGCTTGAAACTGCACAGCTGGATAGCTCCAACATTGCTTGCCATTTTTGTTGCACCGGTAGTGTTAAGTTGGGGTTGTAAGGAGCTGTAAACTAGCGGGAGAGAGTGTAAATACAGGAATGTCGGGAAGCAGAGACTTAACCCACTACAACTGTCCCGCCCACAACTCAGAAGCAAATTTCTAATGAACTACTGCTGCTCTGCAGAAACTATGTCCTAGGAAGTGACACAGGGTTTTTGATATTGGCTAAAAATGTCATATTACTAACTGAAAGACCACTGGGAACACTTTAACAATAGATCAAAAGCGAATTGTAGTGGGAATTTAATTCTCATTCAGATATACAGACATTGCTAGTTTTTTTCATCTGTGCATGTTAGTGGTGATATGCACTATATATGGTAGAGGACAACACAAAAATACTATCATAATTGAGTTTGATTAATTAAAGTAATTAAAGATTACACATCCTGTGGGTGGGTGCTGGAGGGGTGTGGCATTTTTGTCTTGAAAAGTGTGTGTGCAACCAGCGGATTGTGGTTAGCTTGGTGAATGGAACTAATTGAAATGAAAGGCGAAGTGCGACTTTCAGCCAACATGGCCGGTTCATTTGTCAGAGTGACATCACTGCGCTCACACCCTATCCATCTTTGTGCGGCGCCACTGAATCAGGCTCCTCCTGGTGAATAATATCCACACCTCCCCCAACTGCACTACATGACACCCCCCTCGACATGCTGTTCAATACATGCACACCCACAAACAAACAAATACTCAAATGCACTCTGCTGGAAGCCATCCACTTCACTTGTGCATGCAGTGGCTGCACACTCACCAATACTCACTGCCAGGGCTACTAATCCCACCCCACTCACCTTTTAATGCACAGAGTTGTAGCTTTAAGCCAAATAGGTTAAGGAGACTTTTTTTTTTCTCCAAATACAAATAGGCTTTGTACTTTCATTTTATTAGACTTTTCTTATATAAAATTTCTACTGATCTTTTTAAAGTTCTTCTGAATATTTTCAACTTTTCCATATTTATATATATATTGCACATTATTTTTATTTAATGTTTCCCTATGAATCAAGGTCTTAGGACATTCAATAAATGTATAAAGCTGTGTACACACTGGACGTTTGATGCGTGTTCAGGACTGGCGTTTAGCGCATCATGTTCATGCTGCTCAAGTAGGGGAGGGCTTCTTCTTCTTTTTCTACTGTATACTAGTTCGTGTCTGCCACCTGCAGTTGGAAGAGGCTCAGTGTGAGGTGTTGAAGTAGTGCAAATCCTGCCCCAGGCTTTTTCTTTCTTGGATGTATTCTGATAAATGAAAAACATGATGTCACAAAATTCTATTTGGGAACAAATCACAATTAATAATTATCAATTTACAAACAGTTGGCACTTCTGTGAATTAAAAAGAGATGCCATCCATATACCACGTCTTTACACGCATTTATATAGATTCTGCACTGAAAGTGGCCACTTTAATACCAAGGTGCCGAGGGCGCGTGAACTTAGCTTAAGAGATGCTATGCAAATTAAACTTGAAACTGCCTTGCATTTTGCTGTTTTGACCTCTGAGGTTTTGCTGATAGTTATTTTCCTATTATTTCTTATTAAAAAGGATAAAACAAGAGTTTGATATGTTAGTGATAACCCATTTTAATATTTTGCAATTCCTTGTTGTTGTTGTGGCGCAGTGGTTAGCGCTCTTGCCTCACAGCAAGAAGGTTCCCGGTTCAAGTCCTGGCTTGGGGACTTGAAACAGTGTCACCAATGGGGACCTTTCTGTGTGGAGTTTGCATGCGTGGGTTTTCTCCGGGGACTCCGCCTTCCTCCCGCCATCCAAAAACATGCTTCGTAGGTTAATTGGTTACTCTAAATTGTCCCTAGGTGTGGATGTGAGTGTGCATGGGTGTGTGATTGTGGCCCCTGCGACAGACTGGCGACCAGGGGTATCCCCTGCCTTTGCCCGTGAGTAGCCGGGTTAGGCTCCGGCAACCCTGTGAACCCGAAAGGGATAAAGCGACTTGGAAAAAAAAAATGCAATTCCTTGTTGTCAGTACAAGCTTAAATGAATCCAAATACAAACTTCATGCATTTTATTTTTTACTTTAGGATGTTGTCCTTTTCACTGATTTTTTTTCTCCTTTTTTGTGGAAAAGTTGCATATAAAGTTGTACATCCCTCCTGCCGCTCCTGTCATGGGCGTCAGCAAAACAATCATCTGCTTCTATTTAAGCCTGTTCTCTGAATATTTTTTTTATTCTGACAGCAACCAGTTTTGTGCCCCTTTTAACTTCCTCCATGAATCTAATCTACAATCTTCCTCCATGCTACCTACCTGGCAGCTCTAACCCTTAGCATCCATTTACCAATATATTTCTGCTATCCTTCCTCTATAAATGTCCAAGCAATCTCAATCTGAGATCCTTAATTTTATCTCCTAAACATAAAAGATGAGCTCTCCCACTGGTGTGTTTCTTCCTGATATGTTTTATATAAACCCCATCATTTTCTTTCACATATGACCTCAACTGGAAGCACAGATGGACTGCTGTTTCTTAATTAACAGATAAAAGGAATTTCTTACTTTACAAGAAGTTCCTACAACTGTTAAGTTTCTCTGTCCCATCTGTTTGCTAGTTTTCAGAAAGGCTGAAGGTTCAGTGATGTAATTTCCTGTCAAGATGGTGAAAAACATAAAATTAATTAAATGCTAAATAAATCAATGAAACTTGTGATCATCCTTATCCATCATTATTTTACAATACTGATCTTAACACAGTTGATGGGACAAAAAAATAACAATACAGGTTTGATCGCAATAAACCAGGTTCACACCCAAAAATAGTCCACGCACACTTACTGAGGGGAAGTGGATGGAATGCTGCGTTGTAGTAAAGGACAAAAGCAGGAATTGCATTTGTATTAAGAAGCATGCATGACACCTTAAGCTATGTTCACATCAAACACGATTCATGCTGCCGGGGCGTCCAGTTTCAATGTTAGGTCAATGTTTAGGGGTCTTGAGGCGTGTTTTAAATGTCAGGTGCAGTGGGGCGTTTTAGCGACAGTGTGCCATTGAGCGATGTTTCGTGGCGGGATATTTTCAGGGTTCAATTGTCTGAACTTTGGCAAAGCTTTTGCATCATGTCAAACATTCAGGAACTCAGCTTTGGCCGTGGCACGTGTTGATGATGTGATCAGAGGGTCGAGTCCAAAACCAACATGGAGGATAATCTGGCTGTTCTCCTAGTGATATTTCTAATATTTTTCTTATTTGCATCGAGACAATAATAAACAGGTCCTCTCATTTTATCTTTAGTTTTATTTTTCTTTCATTGGACTGATACAGGACAAGAAGTTATCAAACAGAGAGACAGAAGTACAGCTGAAAGCGTCCGTCATTTAAATGCAGCTCCTGCAGTAGATGGTGAACCTCTCTACAATGGGAGAATCTCTGAATGATCTCATGAAATCCAGACATGGCGACATGATTACCGATGTGTTTGTAGAACTCCGAACCTGATCTTTCAACATTAATATGCCTGTTAGTGAGATATATACAGTCAATGATCCTGAGTAGCAATAACCCAAAAATCTTTTGATAGTAACTCCTCTCACACGTGTCAGGAGCTTCAAGTTTATGAACTATTTTTTTGGATAAGCGTCGAGCAGTGAATTCGAGGCTCAATTCCCGTTCGGTGTTGATGCAGGATTATTTTATGTCATGTCCCAGTTGAAAAACATGGACTTCTATCACAATACTGGGGTCTGTAGATAGAAGTATTGCAGCTGAATATACGCGACTTTTTTTCAGCTGCACTGAGACAACATCAAAGAAACCTCTTTTACAGCACAAATCATGTTTAAGGACTCAATTATTTCTGTAACAACCAAAGCAGGCATTGTAAAGATTTGATCAATGATCAAGTATTGCTGTTTCACATCAGGGTGAAAGATGAAGGATGTTGCACATATAATGTTTTGAAGCCTCTCCTGAAAGGATCAACCAAGACTAAACTCATTACAAGCACAGCTCCTCCAAGCCAACAAGAAAAGGAGTTGGGCTTTGAAAATTCTCTAAGAGGTGACCCTTTTCTCCAACTCCGACCTGCTGATGTGCTTTGATAAACTGAACTCAGACTATTTCAGTAGGATCACGGAGCTTCCATACTTTCTCCCTTCTCCTTCAAGTTGCATCATCCAGGCTTGCGTGTCACATTTTACATATGATTTACAGTAATTGAGCTACAGGGCTAAATCTTAGGCATCGCTCACTCATGTTGTGCAAAAACACTTTTATCACACAAGGTATCAGCTTATATTAGAGGTTTAGTGGAGGCAGATTAGTATTAATTAAATGTGTCTACACATTGCATGTTCCTTTGAGTGTTAGTTAACCTTACAGTTGTTGATTTTCTTCCCTCTCCTCATCTGGAAGCTTGCAGGTCCGCCTCCACACCAGCTGTGAGATAGATGCAAGGCTCCCACTTATGTACAAGCATTTGAGAATCCTTTGTTACGTGATAGCAAACAAGCTGTGATGTGCTGAGAAGGAAGTGGTATTAGGTGGTAGAATTGAAAAAAGGAGTTTATTGGAAGAACGGAGACAGATTACTAGAAGGATGGCACAAAACAATAGAGTGATCAGGTGATAGAGGGTATGAAGATGGGAAGGTGAAAGAAAGGTAAAGGGAGACAGCTAATTTAGTTGACTTGTAATGGTTAGGTAGTCCTGCGCCAAGGACCAATCTGCTCATTTGTAGTTCTTACAGGGGCTGCCATTCACTGCAGTCCTTGAATAGCATCGTTTGACCACTGGAACAGATCACACAATCAGATTAAATAGCTTTAAAGTCACAGGCAGGACAAACAGCAGCTGCTGCGCACACCACCCAGCGAGATTCAAAGTATCCATTTTTCATCCCCGCCTGCCACAGCAGTCTCATGTCTCTCTGCTAGAGATCTGGGTTTCAGGGCTCAAATATGTGTCAGATGAGCTTTGGTGTTTGTGCAGCACAGATTTCCTCTCTTGACATTTTGTCGCTTATTTTCTTTCTTTTTTTCTTTTTTTTACATTGCTTTGTTGCACACAAACCACATTTTCCAAGTGAGTGGCTCTATATGTGTACAACAGCAACATTATGCTTCATCTTCAGAATCCTGCAACCTCCTTTCTCCATACAATGTAATAAAGCTGCATCTTTGTGACACGTGGCAACAGCTAGGCTAATGCTAAGCTGAGACGGTAGTTTATAGGCGTTTATGGTTTTTCCTTCCTGATCATTTCTTATTTCAAGCAATGCTTCTGCTAAAAAAAAGCCGATGTGATGGTTAGATGTTTGCAAGCAGCTGGTCCTCTCAAGAGACAAGTCAGAGCAGTCCAAGCTACCTGCCCAATCAAATCAAGTCCTCCAAAATGTGGTCCTTATTTAGGGATACAAACCAACAGTTCTGTTTTTTTATCAGCTTACAGGTAATATAAGACAATAACTTTAATAAAGACTGATGGAAATACTAAAATATGACTTAAGTTATTATATTCATGTGATCATATTCATTTCTTTATTCCCTTCATCTTAAAATTTGCCATATTAAAGTTCACAAGGTCAGTAGCTGTCCAGAATTCAGTGTGTTATTTAACAAAATTTAACACATTGAAAATCACTCATCCACAACACTAATGAGAAGTAGATGATTCCAGTATTATATTAACAAATATTTTTACCTTAGTGCATTTACTCCTGTGTAGAAGAAAAACTACTGACAATCAAATATCAGAATCAATAAATACAATTGATAAGATAAGATAAGATAAGATAAGATAAGATAAGATCAGATCAGATCATCTGGCAGCTCTGAAGTTGGGTTGGTGAATTACAAAAAGCAACAAAACTTGAACAAGGATCATAAAGATGAGAAAAAGAAATAAGAAACATAGAAAAATATGACTGAATCCATATTGCATTAAAAATTGAAAGGTTTTGTTGTATCTTGTCATTTCATTAAAAAATGTTTGAGGTGACCTCATACTTTTAGGAACAGACAAAGAGTCTGTTTATTTTTTTCACAAAATGCAACAGCAACTGATGCTGTAACAACAGAAGAACCAAGACTTGTTAATAGAAAAAATGATATCCACTCTGCAGCTTTTCTTTGGTAAACAGTTTATATGTGAGCTATTTATTTATGTATTCATTTATTTGTTAATTTCTTTGCTAGCCATGGTCTTCTTCCATTTTGTGTATTGGTGACTAGTTGTTGGCTGTTCGACAGTCACATGTGTGTAACAACATGGTATCCCTGGCATTCATTCTGCAGCTTCTTTTAGCAATGTCAGTGTCAAAATATGATCAAAATGATTTTATGCTGTTGTTTTATATTTAAAAAATGATTTTGTTTTGGGGTTTTTTTGTGTAAAATACATGTGAGATTGATAAAAGCCCTTAGAGATGGATCCACCATCAAAGTCCATGTTTGAGGAGAAAGAGAGCAAACAAAAATTGTTTTAACTACTTACCAAACTTCTTTATGTTCTCATTATATATTCACTGAAGTGAACCTATTAATTTGTTGCAGGAATAATCATAAAAAATGCTGTCTGCAGCTTATATTTGCTCCTCTACCTGAAGTGAGGAAGTGCTGTCGGCTAAACGGCTTTCTGTGCTGGGGCTGCCACAAAGAGGCTGTCTTGTGCTGCACTGTTGTCAGCTTCCTGTTCTCAGATCAGTCTGTCCTGCAGCCATGCTACTGGCAGGTAAGCTGTAAACAGAAGCTCCAATGTGGTCCAAGTAACTGAGCTTTTTTCACCTTCATTCAGTCTTCTTCCATTTCAATTTTTATATTTCTGAGCTGTTCGGGGCTGTAAAGGGTCCCCCTCAAAAATGATGGAAAATCTGATGGGAAGGCAACGGATGAACCCCGGCCCTCATGAGCCTGACACACAGGCCCTTTATGCCACTCTTTGGAGGATGGCCCCTTCCAGCCTGTGCTTCTCATGCACACTCCAGAGACTCCCATTCAGCCCAGGCCTGTCTTGGTGGAAGTTGGAGCTCTTTTTGTAGACAGGGATTCTTAGTGGGGGCTCTTAATGCTGTGACTGTGTGAGCTTTTATTCCCGTCAAAGAAAAAAGGGGGAGAAGAGATAGAGGGAGAGGCCAAGAGGGACCAGAACCAGGAGGGGTAGAACCAAAGGGGAGTTTGGACACAGACTGCCTTGTTAACATGCACACCCAAAGAGCAAGAGGATGACAGAGAGAAAGAAGCAGGAAATTATGAAAAAAAGCCAAATTAAATTCAATGGAAAGCAGTGAAAAGGTCATTTCGTTACATCACTGTTGCCATTCTTTTGGGCTTTCTCTTCCACTTTTTTCTGCCTGTTACTTTTCTCTATCTTTTCCCTCCATATGCCCCTGCATAAGCTCACTCTTCAGCTCGATAACAAGCTTTTGTGCCCTTCCCCACCCTTCTTAACCCCTTTTCCATCATTATTTCACACACATTCTGTTATCTGGGAAACAGGGATAGGAGAGACGTCTGGGGTCAGAGCGATGATTATCATCAGCTCTGTGAGTTATAACTCACCGTATAGGAAATAGACGTTTAAATCATAACCAATCGAGCAGTATCAGTGCTCAGAAGCATGGCTAAAGGAAATCACTGCCTCAGCTCAGGAAGCAATGCATACACACACGGTTAGGCTGAGATTTTGGAGCATAGATAATAAGCCCCAAAATGCTCCATGTGGCAACAGGCTCAATACATGTGTTGTTACATTTTTTGTTTCAACTGAAAAAAGCCTCACTTTCAGTCCAAGAAACAACAGCAGTCTCACTCCAGAACGTGTTTTAGAGCCAAACTGTGCACAATAAAACAATTGTAAAGCTTAAACTGTTTCATACTCCTCTACAAGTTGAATATAATTATTTCGCACAATGACAAATATTGGTATAAATCATAATTAGTCTATTCATTCATAGTTTGAATTTCACTTTATAATGATCAATAGTGCTAGGCAAACTGAAAAGTACACAAGATTTGGACATGGAAGCAAACTGTGTCATTAGCATTGGATCGATACCAGCATTGATTCTACTTTTGGTATTCTTTCATTCTTATCAATATTGCTCTCTACTTTGAAGCAAACGTAAAGATGTGACAGTTTGAGTATATTAGGAACTTTTTAAATATTTATATCTGTCGGGAAACAGAAAGCAGACTGTAAAGAAATCATTTGTAACCAGTTTCCAAACATACAAAAGGATTCATTAAGTCTATGACATTGGGTTGCCATGGAGATGAAGTCGGAGCTGGGGGTTGTTTAGAAGCTGCTGCATGTAGGTGCAGATGAATGTATGTACATTTAGTTGACACATAATAAAAAAAAATCAGACAATATAGCATCTAATGATTCTATCAACCAAAAGGGTCATAATTTCAAGTAAAATAAAACATCAGAAACAGTCAACATCTACAAACTATTATTTGGTGTGATAATCCATCTTAAGCTAATAAAGTCAAAGACTTTGAATGAATAAAAATATGTTTTCTTAATAATATCCAATGTGAATTTGGCATCACAAATTTAATTATTTTGTTTTTTTTTAACTTTTTTTAGTGACTTCAAACCAAAAAAATCATGCTTTAGCTGTACTCCTCACTTATTGGCACCGGCCATGTTTTGCAATTGTCTGTTTGTATGAAGACATACCATTATGTGAGCTGCTGCTTGTTGGGAATGCAGATCCAGTTGTTTTTTGGGTATTTGTATTGAACACCAACGCATCCAACCATAACATAAAATGGTTAAAATACAGCTTGAAGCACACAAAATCAAAAGTAATAATTTATGACGTTAGTAATATACATATATCATTCCTTATATGTGTTACCTGACCATGACTAAAGAGTTACAAGAAGCTTTTTTATTTGACAGTAAAATATGTATTTACATACTTTATTCAAACTAAGTACTATATTGTGGTGGCATTAAATTTTATTTTAATATTTAGTAAATGTAACATTCTTAAGCTGCTACACATTTAATAGCAGCACGCGCAACTCCTCCTGGCTGGACAAAAGCATAAATGTGGAGAACTTGAGATGTGCTGGGTTTTAAGATGACTCGGTTGGCTGTTGGTTCTCAGTATGTGCGCATCCTGTGCATGGATTTACAAGGGCTGAAGCTCGGAGAGAAGATAATGCAATGCTGTGCACATTAACTGACCCTCTGGCTATGTTAAGGTGACATGGAAAACAGTCCTTCTTTCAGGGAGAGAAGCACACGGACAGACACATACATGTGCTCTGTTTGTTCCAGCAAGGTCAATGCAATGAGACACCTGCGACCTAACCTGGCTCTGATTTGTGGCTCTGACCAAACCACAGTTGCCTTAACCTCTCCAGCTGAGAGGCTAGACATGTGTCCTGTGCTGCCATGAGAATAAAATGACAGATCTTGCATCACATCAGCGTTAGAACAGGGCAATCTATAAAAATAAAATGCATTCCTATTGAATGATTAGGTCAATTTAGATAAAAAGCACTGACTTGTTTGGTTACTATTACTTATATTCTCTTTACATCTGATAAACAGTTATCTACCTGAAAATGCACATTTTTTTTAACCAAAGGAGGAAACTTTCTGCACAAAAACTGTGCAGAAAGTTTCAATTAAGACTTGAACTGAGGTCCTTCATGCTGTTAGGCCACCACACAATTGTGCAGCTCACATAAATGAATATCAGACACATTGTTTCCTGTTGTGCACTTCTGCCTCGGGGCATTTTACAATTTTTCTGTGTGTCTGCTTTCTTTGTCAAAGCAAAAGGGTCTCGCTAGGAATCCTGAGCTAGACATCCAGAATAGTGTTGTGTCGGAAAAAAAAAAACAATTCAGGTAAAGGTTGTTTTTCATGTCATGTAGCCGAAGTAAACAATAGAGACATTGTACTCCTTCAAAACTTTTAAATCCTTTGTGCACATTTTCCAACCTTTAAATCTTATGTGCACACTTAATGTAATATCAGTGTAAGCTACTGAAACTCAACAAAATATTTGCACAAATTAGAGAAATTAGATTAGCACAAAATTAATTTCTATGTCATCACTTTCCTGGGAATCGCATGCAATTTACTTTTTACTTAATGTTTGCTCAACAAACTCAACTAAGGCCCCCTTTATAGCGTGTGCCACAGTTAATCTGCACCACTTAAAAGAGATTGTGCTCATTTCTGTGAATACAACCTGCAAACAGACACTTCTGTGACTGATATTGTCTCTGATTAAAGGCTTAAACCCCCACTGAAACGATAATTGTAGTTTTGATGCTTTTACTATGCTCGTGTTGCATTTTTTCTCATGATGGAGGACATGTATGCAGAAATGATGTATTTATTTTTTTAAATTGTTGTGAATCAGGAACAGACAAAAAAAAATGTCACTTGAAAAACCTTGTAGATGCAGGGACTATGTAGAGGCATTCACTTGTAGACACCGAGAGTAAATCATCATTTTCTTCCTCCGAGTTTGCATCTGGATCAAAACTGTACAGCAGGATAGCTCCTAAGTTGCTCGCCATATTTGTTTCACCGGTTGTGTTAGGTTAGGGTTTTGAAGGGCTGTAAGCTCGTTGGAGAGAGTATAAACAATGGGATGATGGGGGGGGCTTACTCCGTGCCGCCATTCAGAGGTGAATTTTTTATGAACTACTGCTTCTCCGCAGAAACTATGCCCTAGAAAATCCACAGATGTCTTTTATTTTGGCTAAAAGCGGCATAATCATAATTAAAAGACCACTAGGAAGGCTTTTACAGTAGATCAAAAGATGATCAGAATGGGATTTTAAGCGACTAGTTCCTATTCACAAAGTTTAACATACAATTCCAAACACTGCAGTCAAGTGTATCCTGACCGAACAGTTTGAAAGCGCAGCGCTTCAGCTGGAATTCCAGGGTCGTGTGTAGGTGTGAGCTGTGAACATAACGAGTCTGCACTGCACATCACGGTTCATGTGCAGCCAAAGCCCACGCAGTGCTGATCAGACAGGGATCATCTGTGAAGTCTGGAAATCTATAACCCGGCCCCCAGTGAGTGCAGACAAATTTCAGAAACTCTGGAAACAAAGCTGATCTGCAGTGCAAGGAGTGCCACTGCATGTGTCCTTACTGAAACAATCAAAGAGCGTGTCAGGAGGAAAAACAAACGTGATCGTTGATGCACAGGTGACAAAAATAAAAATATGCAAAACATCGTCATCGTTACGTGACCTAAAAGAGAAGGAGCTGCTTTAAAGGCAAAAATAGAAATAGCCATGCAGAAAAACAATCACCGTGGCATCTTAATTGCTTTCAAAAGCAAATATTCTTCGTCACCTTTCCAATTAAAACATGACCAGGAGTGACAGTGGATGTATTTTTAAATGGTGCCTGTAGCGTGTGTTGCTTAAGATACTGGATTCTGCCTCGACATTTAAGTGGACAGGTTTTTCTTTCTTAGAGGATTTAGAAAATGAGAAAAAAAAATCCTAGTAGGGTCTAATGCTGAGTTTTAAGATTATTTTAAACAGCTGAAAATCTCGCTGTGAAAATTAACAATTTTATTTTGGACTCTTATCCCTAATGGATGCACTATCTTTACAATTAGGATAGGAGTTGTACATAATTCCTTATTTCAATCATACCACATATACTTGGTGAAGAGTGAGCCATTTAGCAAATGAGAGTTATCTAAAAGAGTCACATTTCGTCTGTGTCTCTCACAGCTCCCTGCAGAAGGTTAGAAAAGCTGCTGTCCTTTTGCTATGACAGACAACAAGGCGGAGCCCCGAGATAAAACGAAAAGGAAAAACTCTTCAGCTGGAGTGCTGCTTTCTCTTTTTTTTTTTGCTGCCTGTGTCTGCCTCTCTTCTTTTGTCTGTCTCTGTCGTGCTCTCTCTGCATGCGTCCTGCTGCTCTGTCATCCTCAGGGATGCGTCTGAAGGAGACGATCTGCTGATCCATTTGTCTCTTGCCTTGTTTTGCCACAACCTCGCTACTATCAATGATCAAGGCCGGCCTTTCCGCTGTAAAGTTTTCTTTTACATCAGCGTATCCTCAAAATATGGCTGGTCTATAGTTAGGGCCATGGTACAATGCAGCGTCCTGATTCTGTTGATGAGTAAAATGGCTCGAGGCTTTCAGCGTTTATCAGACAGGGGGTTAAAGCACTGAAAGTTTGTAAATGGGAGGGGTAAAAAGGCTTCAATCTCCAGCCAATGCTGAAACACTTTCTAAAAGCAGACATCCCAGCAGAGACTGATTTCAGATTGGCATTGCCAATTCAAAGCACAAGATTCCCCAGATATGAGTGTACAGATCAGTAAATCCCTATTTTTTGTCACAAAAAATAATTCTTTGCAACATTAGATTACAATATCAACAATATTTTGATTTTCCAGCAAACGCTTATATAAAAGTACATTTAGCTAAACAGATGATCATAGTTCCTGTTTAAACAATAGCTGATTTAGAAGTCAAGCCTCAATGATTATCACTGTTTGTTAGCAACAGAGTACATGCTTTCCTAAGAAATATAAATATTGAAGAACTTAATTAAGTTAAAGTCACTATTTAAATAGATGTTTAGACAACATTTACAGTCGCATTAAAATATGGCATTCATCTTTACACTTTTTCATGTATTACTTCTTTAAATATCCTTTTCAAAAAGGGGAATTTTTGATTTTGTTTATGCACGACAACTTACTACTAACTGGATTTGTGTATTTGATCAATGGACTGCATAAATACTTAAAAAATATATTTTTTAAACTGTCTATTTTATTATCCTGTCCAAACAAAGCCTTTTTTGTTATGTTAACTTGCTGACGCTGATTTAAGTAATTTATTTAAAAACAAAAAAAATAACCCTTTCCTGATAGCATTTAAGAATATAGGGTTATTGGTAACACCTCTAATAAGGGTTTCTCTATTAACATTAGCTAATGCTTAAAAACCCATTGAGATCAAGATCTTTTTTGCAATGTTCAACCCCAAACAAATATAATATTTACAGGTTACTTATAATATTGTCATTATGCAAACTGTCAACTGCAGATCCAACAGCATCAACCTTACATTATCTACCGGTCCTGATGCAGGGACATGTTGGCTATGTTTGGTATCTGAAGATAACCAAGCTAATGAAACGAAAATTGATTTAGACAAATGGAGGGGTTGCCATTTTAATGGCAATCACAGTAATAATCTCCCACAGGAGTTACACTTTGCACTGCATTACATCCTCCAGACACTTTAACAACGTGACTTTCTAAACTTGACAATGCACATGACAAACCAGGAGGCAGAGGTGCTAACTGAGTTGAAAGGTGTAAAACAGATGCTAATTGTTTAGAAATTTTACATTAAAAGAGTTTGTCTATTGAAGGAAGTCTTTTCCTTTGCCTTCATTCGTCATTGTGGTCGTCGTTATGAAGAAGACAGTTGTAAACTATGCTTTTGTGTTCCAAATAAAAACACATGGACTTCCTTTGATAAGTTCTGACTACAACGTCTTTTAAGTATTGGCAACCATGAATGAATTTTCTTAAAATACAGAACTAATGGCCCTGTAGCAAGCTGCTTTCTAATCCGTGCTTATCTTAAGAGTGGGAATCCTTACAAAATACACAAATGAATGTTTTTAACATTTTTTTCTTTTATTTTATAAGCCTTTCCTGTTAAGTGTCTCTCTTACTCTTGGGACTTGAAATTATTACACGTAAGGACAGACCATAACATAGACATTGCCGGGACTCTGATGGACTATCACCCGAGGCTTGTAAACATCCACCATCAACCCATTTATTGCTTGTGAAAGAGAGTGGGGTGTTGGTTTCCACACATGTCTCCTAGCTGTCACCTCACATGCATGTTCCAGGATTTGACGGACACTGAGTCCACCACGGGGACTTCAGGGATCGCCTGTCTCTGATCGTCTCCTTGCTACTCTCGATCTCTCGATAGCACATCATTCACCGGGCCCTAAGCCCTGCTGAGCAGCGTGGAAAGGGTGGTGTGTTAACATGAACACTGATGTAACAAAGAGAGATTGGCTTTTCAAATCAGATTTCATGTGGCAGATTACACTGACATAGAGGAGGAAGAACACTAATAGAGTAAGCTATTAATGGTGTGGCTGAATGTATGAGACATTACACAGAAAAAGCACATGAATCTGAGAAATAACTGTAGAAATAATGGTACCTCTCATTACAGCATCTTTTTGAGTCTTGGTTATGAAGCTTCCTTTGATTTATTTAGGTTTTTCATCAGAATTACTACATTTATTGTCATTTGGGATTTGTTTTTTCACTGATTTTCCCCAAAGATGTGTCAGTCCTACTCTTATAACCTAACATAAAGATTTATGTGACAAAGTTAATATTTTCTTTGGAAATATAAGTCATTTATAATACATTTGTATTTATTTTTCTTATATATGTTCTAGGCTTCCTCAGCACAGGTGACCAGGCTGCAAAAGGAAACTATGGGCTCCTGGACCAGATCCAGGCGTTGAGGTGGATCAGCGAGAACATTGGCTTCTTTGGAGGAGATTCAAACCGCATCACTGTGTTTGGTTCTGGAATTGGAGCCTCCTGTGTCAGCTTGCTCACCCTCTCCCACCACTCTGAAGGTACGCTCTTTTAAGAAAAAGTTATTTTGCTAGAGAAACACTAGTGTGACTTTTTAGGCAGCGGTGAGAGCCGCTAACTACTGAGAAAACCGTATTTCACCATAAAAAATGTATCCAGTCCCATTCCATTTGGATCTATTTTAAAAGCATTCCCAGTTACCTTTTAATTATGATTTTGTCATTTTTAGCCAAAATAAAGAAACCTGTGTTGTTTTCCAGAGCATAGTTTGTGCAGAGCAGCAGTAGTTCATTAGAAATTCGCCTCTAAGTTGTGGGTGGGGTTATTGGCCCGGAATAAGTACGCCCCCTTCCCATCATCCATCTGTTTATACGCTCTGCTGTGTATATAGCCCCTTGCACCTCCAACCTAGTATTACTGGTGCAACAAAAATGGCGAGCAATATTGGAGGTATCCAATACAGTTAAAAGGCAGATGCCGGCTCAGACGCAAAAAGCGAAGACATGGATCTATAGTCGTCTGCAAGCGATGCATCAGGAAGCTTGTGGCTTGCCATTGTAGCTTTTACATCAGATCTCCAACACATTTTATTTGCATTTTTACATCAGCTCCTGTTTAGCAAAGATTTGAAAAAAAGCAATACATAGAAATGCAATTTTAAACTTGATTTATTTTCCTCCATCATGAGAAAAACAACATGCTAAAAACACAAAAAAACACATTTTCATCAGAGTGGGTCTGTAAAAAGAAGGTTTATCCTTTGCGTGTTGGTTATTCTGTTTCCTCTGCTGCAAAAAAGTGGGTACAGGTGTAATGTTTCAAAAAAACAAAAGGGCAACACGGGGCATGTAGCAACATTCAAGCTAAATAACCCAGCCCCAACATGGTCTTCCTGCTAAGCAATGTAGCGTATCCCCCCTGTACCTTAATGCCTCCTCGTGATGATTTACTGCTAATCCTAAATGCAGCATGTGTGCTTGACTTGGCCATGCAATAAACGTTCTTCATTCTCATGCCCCTCTAATGCATCAGTGAATTAAGATGGAACCTTACTGTTTATATGCAAGTTGTTGCACGACGCATGTCACCTCATACAAATGAGGTTTGAGCTGCACACAATACTGCCTGACTCCAGCTCTGCATGGCCAAAAGATCACTACAGCATTCTTACTCTGACAATATTAGTTACATTTCCATCCATCTTATTTAAATGCCTTCAATTCACCAATTTTTGCCTTGAGTTGACTCACTTCTTAGTACAGGGAACTGCACAAAAATGAGAAATTCAAAGTGAAAAATCTTTATTTGTACCTCTGTCTGCCTGAACAATTTTACACACTACAAATTTGCTGGTTTGGACAAACTAAAAGGAGCATGCTGAGCTTTTACTGTACATTTTATGGAAAGCACATTAAGGTAATTGCTTTGAAAACAAATAGAGCCTTGGTCCACTGTTATGGTCAGCAAATTATATAACGATACAGACCAAGAATGAATACACACAACAAAACATGTCCTCTAAATATTCTTTCTCTGCTGCTAGAACGAAAAGCTCCGTTCTTAGATTTGTAATTATGAGCCCAATCAGAGTGTGAGGCAGGTTATTTAAGATTATCTTACGAAGGATTTATACGAAGGATTTGCGATGTGTTCTGCTTTTTCCAATTTGCATTTAAGTGTTACTAATTGCCTTGATTTCTTCTGATGAATGGCGACTGCACTTGTATTGAATTTTTACCATAGATGCCTTTTTTATTGATACTCCATAATGCTACACTCCATGTAGCGTGATATTATACTGCTGGTGAAACCATCTCTTCTGCCTCCCAGTAAATTGGATATTACCGGCTCTGTTTTTATCCCTTGAATGGAAATGTATGCTCCACTGATGGGATGAAAAAAAGAGAAAGTAAAAGTTGAAGGATCCTAGGAAATTGAAACAGGAAGCTTTCGATCACGACGGGACTCTTGCTGAGAATGCTACCAATGGCAATCAAATTTCACACAGACTGTCTCGGAGCACAGATTGTTGTAATTATAGAAAGTTTAGGAGTGGAGTAAGCTGCAGGATGTGACATGAAATCTGAGTAAAGAAATGTCGTTTTTGCACCTGCTTTTCTAAGCCTTCACTCCATCAGAAAGTAGCGGGGTGTTCCTGTTGCCAAGACAACACAATGGAATAGAGGGAATCGAAAACTCTGGATTAACAACAAAGTGCAAATTAGAGAAAATATTCTTCGTCAAGAAAATTATACACTGTTTCATTAACAAACCAGATTTTGTTAATAATTTCTAATCTGTGAGAGCAGACTGCTGAATCCCCAATAGAGGCGCTTTGAAAAGGGAGACATCTGTATTTTATTCAGATTTTACTCACTAATCAGCTTTGCCTTCACACTAATACTGATCTATTAAACAAATTCAATTCCAAATGTTAGAATATTATTTATAACCTAACCCTTCTGTAGTTTAGAAAGACATATCAGATGGCTATGGTTTGGTGGCAATGAGCTTTATTTAGATTTTCTACAATTTAGCATTTACAACAAACAACTTCAAACAAAAAAGTAAAAAAAAAAACATAAAAATTCTGGCATCATTTTCACAATGACTGAGGCGCTCTTTTTTTTTTCATTTAATTTGCTTTGTGTTTTTTTCCAGAAAAAGGGATCAATGCTTTTAGCAGGAAGCATAACTGTTCTTTTTTTTAAGCCTTGAAGCTGCTGTGAAGCTGCAGTTATTACACCTGCTCCAAAAACGCTGCAATTCCCAAACCACTGATAAAAAGCCCTGACCTTGGCAACTAGAATTGACTTATTTTTTACTTTTAATCAAAAATGTATCTATAATGTTGCTCAATCTTAGTCATTTCAGAAAAATTACTACAAGCTAACAAAAACACTTGGGTTATTTCTTCAACCAAATTCTTGGACTATTCATGTTGGGGCATATTTGGAGTTATTTTTTGGAGCAACACAAATTTATTTATTTGGGTTTATTTGGGTTTTATTCTTTTTAATCCAATTCATGCTTTTTTTTTCTTTTATTTCCTGAGATAAAATAACCCAGCACAAAGAAAAAAGTTAGTCCTTTTGTGTTAAAAATAACCCAACTTGGATTATTTTCATCTAAGGAGTTATTAGTATGAATGACGCAATTCATTCAAAAGCAATAGATTACTGCTAATGTCCAAAAATAGGATTGCAATGTAGAATCTTTCAAAATGGATTTTACCGGGAATATATTTATTAATACTCTTCATAAATCTAAACGTTTCTGCTGGTAACAAAAAAGACTAAAAAGGTTAATGTTTTATAAAAACCAAAAAAATACCAATAGCAAAAAAAAAAAAACAAATAAAACATCTTGTGCTTTAATGGCTAAGTCAACGTATATAAACAATCGCAGTTTGTATGGGATACAATCTTAAAGATGCATAGTTATAGATTATTTATTTATATGGTCCCTTAAAATTTTTTTTTTTTTTTTTTTTTTTTTTTTTTACTCCTATTGTCAAACTTATTTGCCAAGAAATTGTCACTGGGTTGGATTCAGATTGCTAGTATACCATTTTTCTTTCACCTTCTGCTGTGAAATCACATGGCCTTCAATTTAAAAAGAAAAAGAAAAGGAAAAAAAAATCAATATCAAAAGTTTTTTGACAATATCCCTATTCTTACTGGGCATATTCTGTGAAAACTCAATGCATGCTCCAAGACTTTTTCTGTCTGTTGTTGGCTGGGTGGCAACTTATTTCAGATGTTCTATATCCCTCCTGAAGCTTATTTAATAAGCTGAATAATCCTGTGTTGTCCCAGCCTTCAGGCTTTTCTCCTTGATTACCTGCTCCTCTAGCCTGGCTTTGGGGCATCTCAATGTGGGCTTGCTGAGGGCTCCAGTTAGGGGGCATATCCATCACACATCCTCTGCCGGTGCCCCCTTATGGGGAATAGCCTGGACATTCTCACAAGAGAGTTGGATTTTTACATTTTTTAGACCCTGCCGCCTGTACCCTCCATCCAATCTCGTCCCTATTTTTCCATGCCATATTCAAAAGACACACGGTGTATTTCTACCTTTCTTTCTCATTCCCTCTCTGGGTTTCTGTTTCCTAGTCTGCCTCATGTGTGGCATACTGCTATTAATAAGATGGCTCTCTTTCCTGCTATGTGGCAACCGATCCAGGCCCACATCTGAGCCTTTGCAAGCAGACTAGTCATTAAAAGCACAGTGTCTCCCAGCAGGAGAGGGTTTTTGACCAGCTTATTAAATGTAGCTCAACAGTTGTGTTGCCACATAGAGAAATCTCTGTCCCCGTCTTCCTGTTTTTGAAAGCATCAAAAAGAAAACAGCCGAAGAAGTTCATAAGCAAGAGCGCAGCAGTCCCGCGCGTTATCACCCATCGCACGAGTGCTAATTGAACATGCAGATTCTGCGTTTTCCATATCTCCTGGTAATCATTACGGTTTAAATAGTGGGATGGCTTTTTGTGCACAAGGAGAATTCGAAGTCAGCTATAATGTGTGCACGCTGATATAAAGATATATCTTGGAGGGAATCCATCAATAAGTTTCTGTGAAAGCTACAAAAATAAAATGCTCGTCGTTATTAATCCAAATGTTGCATTTCTGCATATGCATTTGTGCTCTTTGCTACGGCAAAAGGGTTGTTGTAGAGGCACTGAAGGTCGTTTGGTATCTCTTTTTTTTTTCCTCAGTTCCTGTAAGCAATCAAGATAAAAGCTCTGCTTCTGAGGAAGTGCTCCCCTTTTAATGGAATGTCTTGGACATTAAAGACAGCTAGTGTGGAGGATCCTTCATGCCAATGTCAGCTTTCATTTTTATTAAGACTTCTGGGTTATTGAAGATCATAAATACGCATGTTAAATGCTTAGGCTTTATCACAGCCAAGAAAAGGAGTACCGTGACTTTTTGAATTTGCTTCGCTAACCAGCAAACACTGAAACCTCCCCAAGAATCACGAGAGCTGAGATTTCTGAAGATGGGTACTCAGTTTTAAGGCGAAGGTATGTTTCCATAATCCAATTAAGGGGAAGAAGAGTGTAACCAATTCTGGTCCCTTATCTTTTTGTCTTTTGTGCCTGAACATTTTTAGCATTTCAGTCAGGACGGAAACTCACGTGGCAGATGAAGAAAGGTTTAGGCAGATTCTTATTTTGAGGCACTTAAAATTTGTTCCCGCTTTAATCAAATCCTGATTGTGAACTCCATAGATGGCTGCTGCTCATTTTCTTTAGATTTTCTGACAAGAATTAATGATTCATGCAGTTTTGGAAAGGATCTGAATGGAAGTCAATGAAATTAATTCCTCCTGATTAAATGAAAAACCTCTGCTTGTGTTAGAGCAATTTAACTAAATGCAAAAATAAGTGCATACTAAAGGCTTTTTATGATTAGGTATTATAAAGAATGTTTAAAGTCCCACTACTATTACATTTGTATTTATTGTAAAAGCATTCCCAGTTGTCTTTTAACTATGATTATGTCAATTGTAGGCATTATCAAAAAATCTGTGTAATTTGCTAAGACAAAGTTTGTGCAAAGCGGCAGGAGTTTGTTAGAAACGTCTCTAAGTTGTGGGCAGGACAGTTGGTGCAGAAGTAAACCTCTGCTGATATCCCATCATCCCTTTGTTTACATTCTCTCCCGCTAGCTTACAACACCACACTAGCATTAGCGGAGCAACAAAAAAAACAACAAGCTTTTTCAATCTTTTCTTTAAATTGAAAAATCTAACAAAAACCTACATTTTCAACATTGCTTATACTTTTCCTCTACGATACATCTTCCATCTGAACATAATTCAGAAGGGGTTTTAAAGTTTAGGGTAGACCAGCTTGAAAAAATGAAAGATTCAAATAGGAATAATTTCTCCTCCAAATGACTCTATGTCAGTACATTTTCTGAATATTTGTGGCCTCTGCCTTTTCTTTTCTTTTTTTCTTCTTGCTGTGGTTAAATGTACTCGGTAAATGTCTTAAAGATTCTCAGAAATTTAACTCATGACGCTTTAAAGGAAGAAATAAAGACTGGCATCCCCATTTCTCAGACCTCAATCTCACCCTGTCAATCTTTCTGCCACAAACGCCTGATCTTTACAACCATCTGCCATGTACAGGCAGACTTAAGGACTTTAAAGTAAGGGTGCTCGAAGGAAAAGCGGAAAAAAAATCAAACTCACTTTTGCATTTTTTTTATCCTATCTATAGATATGACATAATCCAAGAGTGATAAAACTGTTTAAAGTGAGGGTGCGTGTTTGTCTGAGAGAGTTAAACTCCTGATGTCGCTGAAACGGATTTGCCTGTGACCTTTGAAAAAAACACATGTGGGTTTCTTTTGTCAAACAGACCCACGGGATGCTCTCTTTATGGGATTGCCCTACAGGCCTGCCTCCAAAATGGCCCCGCATGGAGTGCACACCATTCAGAGGTGCTATCAAAACCATCCTCACTTAGTGTCAACTTCATTTCGGCAGGCATTGGCATCCATAACCCATCGGCTTTTTAAGCGCCAAATGAAAGGAGCTTGCAGGAGCAGGAATATGAATTTGAGTTGCAGAGAAAGATAGCTGCACAACCTCAGCCCTGAGATGTTATTCAAACACGATGCAGCTGCTTTTGTTGTGCAAATGTCTTGTGCTTGAGATAAACGAGGGACAATTGTTGAAGTTGAATAGACTCAATTTCTAAGGTGTCAAAGGCATTCGATATCTTGGCTGTAAAGTTACCTGCGTGCTTTGGGCAACATAATGCCCATAAATAAAGGTTTGATTCGGCTGTTTCGTGAAGGATGTCTGTGCATCTCAGGGTGTGAAAAAGGCGTATATGAGATGAGAGAATGGGGACGCGCCTTGTCAGGTGCTGTAGTCTTCCACCGCGATTGACAGGAGTGATAATTAAACCAGGACGACACTATCTATACCGACCGGGACTGCTTGTATTTATTTACCCGGACTATTCTGCTTTGTTGTCTGTCACAAACTGTGGCTGCTCTTTGTGAGGAAAACAGCTTTAAGTAAGTGGCCTTTGTAGAATGATTATGAGTGTATAAATAACAGAGTTTGTTTTTTTTCATAGAAAAGTTAAATTGAATTATTTGTGCTGAACAAATATGAAGTACAGTTCACAGACTAGAAAATATTTATGTTTAGATTGCTAAATAAATTGGAAAAATTGCCTTAATTCATGCAGCAAATACTTTTTTCACTTCACTAATCAGAGTTTTAAACCGAAAATGAAGATAAAGTTGCATTGAGGAGATGAAGAAAAGAAGATTCTTTTTGGTACAGTGAGGTGGGGGGAATGGTTGCTAGGCCAGTTTGCGGTTTACACTCTGGAAAATAATATCGACTTGGACGGTCCATCAGAGTCAGGCAGCTTTACCTGTCCTGTGGCGAAAGAGCAAAGGAATGAAGAATTGACAAATGGTCCTGAAACTGTGAAGGCAGTCTATTCAGATCCTCCAGGCATCTGTCTCTTCCAGCTTGTGGCACGTAGTTGAGCCTATAAAGCATGGAGTTATAGGTGTTAAAGAGACAAGCAATGGGACAGACAAAAAGGCATGAGATAATTGAGTATGTCAGTGAATCCACGCCCCCATCCAGCCAGGTCATAGCTCATCGCATTGCATCAAGCCCCAGATCCTCCAATTGTTTAAGCGATCTTCAGCGGATAAGTAGCATGCGGTTCACTGTCTAAGCAATATTCGCAAAGACAATACAGCGAGACCCATCTGGTGTTGTATCACTGAGATTGCTTTTGAAACCTAATTGCTGTTGATGAACAAGGTGACTGGAGAATGTGTCATCTGTTGGAGGCCAGCAGTCCCATGTGAAGGTGCTGGCAAATCCGAAGCTTAGGGAGATGCCAACTTTAAATTATTCTTTATAAATCATTGTCAGGGGTGCATTCGTGCCAGCGTTAATGAGTGGTGACAGTAGTGACGCGGGGACAGTGGCTGCAGTTCCTGGCCGTTTCTCGATGGTTTTGATCCTGTCGGCTGTGGATCAATTAAAGCAATCGCAGCATCTCATTGCAGGCAAACAGTCTCGTCTGCTTCCTCTCTTTATTGTACTAACGGCTCGATAAAGGTTTCTGTCTGTCTACACTCATCTGCAGTCCTTAGTTTCTTGGACATTTTCACCTCTGAGCGCCTCTTCCTTGTTTCTTGAAGCAGTTTCTTTCTCCAAACCCCCACCGCCGCCTCTTTTTCGTCCTCCCACCGTGTCTCCCTCTTTCTGCCTCAGTGTTTCTCTGGCACCAGTGTAAAGCATCCATTATAGAGCGATGCATGGGTGTCTGTGTGAGTAGGAGAGAGGGATTTGGCACCCTTCCTGTCCCACCTGCAGAGGAAGCACTGACAGCTGAGCACTGGGGGGGGCCCCCCCACCAGCACCACCACCTCCCCCACCCATCTCGACATCTCATCTGACCTCCCTCCTCCTTTCACACCTTCTATTTTGCTGACTTCCCTACCCTCCCATTATTTCTGTTTTTCACAAACACATTGGCCCAATTTCTAGCAGCGCTGTTCATCATTTATTGTCCATCAGTTTTTTTTGTTTCGTTTTCAGTCTGTCTCCATCAACGCGTTTGTTAACAAATCTCTCCTTTGTTTGAGGGTCTGTTGGCTTGATGTATCCTGAAAAGGCTGTTGTTTCTACGTTTGTCCACAAGATAAACTACGTGCAGCCAAGAGCTGAAGTCTCGCCTTCAGCGATGACCACAAACACTCCGCATTTGTTTTCAGCTCACCTCTGCAGTTAGCTATGTTAGAGCTCCGGTGCACATGCATCTGTTTATCTCATCTAAAATAATACAAATTGCACTGTGTGTCTGTGTGAAGAACAGATGGAGTCTGTTTGGCGCTGCTTCGATAGCACGCCATGCTTGGGAACACGAGCACATTCCTCATCAATCTCCTAGGTTTGTGAAACATTTTATTTATGTCATCTGCAATGGAATAGAAGCAGTTCCAGGTGTTTCAAACTTCTAATAAAGAAAAAAAAAATGTCTTCATGACTGCATTTTTTTTTTAGCAACTAAGGCTTGCTGCCTGTTTCTGCACTCATCTTAAATGTGTCAAATTGGTATTAAAAAGTTCCAAAACCTATTTTCTATTCCATTTTTTGTGAATCATTCTCACTTGCATGCCAAAAATGGTGTTTGGTTCCTAAAAATTTTTTTTTTTTTTTAAATGTCACCCCTGTGTATCAAGGAAGAAACATTTAAATATTAAATAGTCACATGACAAAATGGCATCACTATCAAGTCCCCCTCTAAATTATAAATTGTAGTTTTGACACAAATTTTATTATGTTACTCAAATTAAGCACATTTTTGACAAACTAGACTAGTCCAATTTAATGCATGCCGAGTGAAGTTAATACCAGAATATCACAATTAATATCGACTATTTATTTTTACAAAATAAAAGCTCAAATCAGGCATTGAATTGCATGTGATTAAAGTTAAAAAGCTGTTTGTGTAGAAACTAGTGATGTCAAGGGATTAACAAATTTAATCAGATTATTCACTCTTTTGGGTTGTGATTAATCACAATTAATCACAATGTGTTACTAGGTAAATTTTATATGACAATGTGTAGCTTTTGAACAAAAAAGGCCAGAGACAACATTGTTTTATTCATTTTTATTGTCTGAAATGTTTTCATTTGTAAAGTGTTCACTCTGACATCCCAGAAATGTAATTTGTGTATACAAAACACATCAACAGTAAGATAAGCATAACTCTAAAGAACTGTAAAGTCTTTAATGTCTGCAGTATTACTGCATCCTAAAAACAAAGATGAAAACAAAGATGCTGACATACAGCCCTAAGAAACAAACATTGTGTTTCTGCACTTTAAATGGTTCAGGTGAATACTCGAATCTGATTAGCTGCTGGGTGTTAATGCGCACCTTAAAAAGATTTTTTTTAATTTGATTTTTATTTTTTTAATTTGGCCTTTATTTTACTGGAAGTCCCATTGAGATCAAATATATATCACTTTCCTTTGCCATTGCCAGCAGCAGTGTGTTCTTGTGTTACCGTGACAATGGGCCGCATCATGCATGAAATAGTCTGCTTTTTTGTGAAAAAGTGATCTAAACCCCAAAAATAGGGAGAAGTACTAAAAATTGATTGAGTAGTTTTTTTCTTTTGTAATTGACTATAGTATAAGTGGAATAATGCCAGATTCAAAGTGGAAGACCGTCGCATCTGATGTGTAATTAATCTGCATTAATAAATAATAGCGTGTTACTTTTTTTCTTATTAATCGTGTGCGTTAACACATTAAGGTTGACAGCTCTAGTGGAAACGTTTGACATTTAGGTTTTTTGCTTTTCCGGTCAGATTTAGATAGGAATGGAAATTGGATTCCT
Organism: Adrianichthys oophorus; assembly: GCA_036245035.1. NCBI lineage: Eukaryota > Metazoa > Chordata > Actinopteri > Beloniformes > Adrianichthyidae > Adrianichthys > Adrianichthys oophorus. The sequence continues at coordinate 11,903,916 of BSAI01000162.1, read as the reverse complement.
ATAGTGCAATCCTTTTAGGACGGGGTCAAGATTTAACATGTTTATTGAAACAGGAACAGAATGGGACGTCTAATCCAAGGTGGTGCCAGCAGCTCCCAAAATCCAAGGCAGAGAGGAAACCAAAACTGGAAAAGTTTCCTGCAGGAGCAAAATGTGATTTCCAACATAAGAGCAGCAACCACAAGCAAGGAAGGGATGCTCTATTAACTAATATGGACACTATGACACTAAGCACTAATCTCTACCAGTCCTCTGTGAAAAGAAATGATATCCTCACTTTCCCTGTGGAAATCCAAATGTATCTTCATTTCAAAAAAACTTTCCAGATACATTGATAAATCCAAAATACTAAAAAAGTAGGTCAAAGAGTAAAGCGTGTTCAGATCATGATGGCCCGAGAGAAACAGACAACTTCCTGGTGAAGAATATGGGGAAATGGGTTAAGAGGAAACAAAGCGGGTGACTGTAAAGATGATTATTGCCAGACCAGTAGGTTGCAAGCAGAGGTGGAGCTGAATCCTGACACTTCCAATTAAAAAAAAAAAATATTATTATATTTTGTTGCTTTGAAACATTTCACCAGGCTGTTAGATTATCTAATAATGTAGCTGTAAATCTTCCACACCTTTTTTTCATGCAGGCTGGGGGAGACGGATAAATAATGCATTCATGCAGGTCTGATTTTACCAAGCACTGTGTGATTTGTGCATGTCAATTTAATCCACCCACGTTAGCATTAGCTGTGCTTAGGCTAAGCTCAAAGCTGAAATTCAGAAAAACTTTTAGCGCCATTTCTGAGTCATTCTAAATGTTGAAAATGACAAAATGTAAAATTATCCACTCTTTACAGTAATATTTACCTAAACATTATGTTCATGCATGCTATTCTTCACATGGCTCCTTGCTTATTTTTGTTTTACATGTTTAAACCTGTAAGTCTGTAGTTTCAACAAAAGAGTGGACATAAAAACAAGACAGAGGCTTTTGTGCAGAACCTTTATTTTGCCCCCAAAGCAGTTTAAGGGCTTTTCTTGAGAGGAACTGCTAGAAGTGTTCAAAAACGAAGGCTTGGGAATAAAGTAACCAGTAAAAAAGAAAAATGTTTTGCACTTTTTTCATTTCTTATTCAACATTTTAAGTTCAAGACTGACTTTATGGCTTGAATATTGACATATTCATGTGTTCTTCATTTGTGAGGAGAAAGAGACTGCTCTGTAAGAAGGTCCCCACAATCTTTACATGACTGATGTGTGATTAATGCATTTAATGTTTCCTAAGCGTCATAAATACAGAACTGTGTTGTGTGCTGCCAGCAGCTGATTCATAATCACAAAGTACAAATTTAACTAACTGTTGTAACACAGCAGCTTTGAAATGCTGTCAGTCAGTTTAGCAGTGTCTTTGCCTGTATTTTTTTCTAGATATGCAGTGTCTTTGACTAGTTTTTAAGAAAAATGTTCCTTTTTAAACCGGTTCTGACCACCCATTTTCTTTCACCACCTTCTTTATAAAAGGATCCACAATGAAACTGTGCAGAAAGGAATGCTTGACTTTGTTTAATGAAAAGAACAGCAATAAGGCATAAAACTGAAGTTACAATGGGACTCTAACAGGACCCACAAAGTTAGACGGGCAGATTAACCAAAGCTGTAAATGGCAGCTTTTTTTTTCCCTTCAAAGCCGTCTGTGATGAGCAGTTTAATATTCAGCGCAGTGGGAGATGAAGCTGTATGACTGCTGAACAGCAAAGAACTTTTATTTTCACACCTACTGATCACACTTGGGTAATTGCTGAAAGATCTCTCTTGACACCTCCCATCCCAGCTTTGATGCAGCCCTGTATTCTCCACAGTGTCTCGTTCAAAGCATGTGGCAGACTTTACCTGCAAGGCTCATGTAAAGGTGATTCTGGCCCCTTCAGCAGATGAACAAGCTCTAAGACTAATGTTAACAACAGTAATACCATTGAAGCCTCTTGCTTTGAGAGGTGATCCTCTTGATCTCAGTTTTGATCTGGAGTGACCACAGTGACCACTCCGAAAAATATGGAATATGATCAAATGTGTCACAAAAAATACACTGTAATTTGGTCACCGTGTGTCCTGCACTAAAGGGCGCACCAGATCTATAAGGCACATCATCAATGAATTATCTGTTTTGGAAAAAATAGCATGTATAAGGTGCACCGAACTATAAGGCACATTAAGCAAGACAGAGTCAAAGATAAGTGCATCAGACAGTCACGCTTTATCAACTGTGTAAACACTAAAACTATAACTCCAGAGCCCTTAACCTTATATGGTCATCTTCACAAAATCTTTGTCTTGAGTGGTCAGTGTCCATGCTCCTGCTCCTGCCAGTAGGATAATTTATAACTTTGTCATAAATAAAATAAATATATATTTCAGCAGAGCTAACGGTGATCAGCAAAACATTTTCATTTTAAATGCACAATACCAAGGATCCTCCAATTGTGTCCTGTCTCTAATAAATGCCGGGTCTAACAAGTGTTTGTTGATTTGACGCTGGGCTCCATTAAGACACACATAGGAGCACGCACACACACCATCGGTCGGGCACAGTCGTAAAGAAACCAAGTGTATTTGTGTTGTGAGTCACTGTATCGGTGGCCAGGACTATTAAAGGTGGTAGACACATCCAAAATTTGGATGTTAGTTTTCGTGGAAGAAACACAGACATGCTAATGAGGCCAGCTCTAGGATGACGTAATGAAATGTGTGGTACCCAGATGGAGCAGCAGGAAGAGCCTCAGAGATCGAGTCGTTTTAATTCCGGGTAGGAAAGCAACTCACAAAAAAGTCACATTTCATAAATAATTTGTTCTTTAGTGTGCAAAAGGTAATATGATTATATATATTAACAGAGCCAGCCCGGAGCTGCATGGCGCCCTAGGCGAAGACGCATCTTGGCATGTTAAAAAGTCAAACTTTACATTAAATAAAAAGAAGCTTTAATGCTTTCTAGAGCTGTGATTTGTGCATTATTTGATTTTTTTATTTTATTTTATTTTGTACCAATGTGAACCCATAATTAGACTCAACAAAACTCACCAAATTTTGTCTTCCTTTATTGCCAATCTTTGGAAAGTTTTGAGGTTGGCTAGTTGGGAAAAACTTCCAGTGAATGTGCCCGTCCTGCAGGCTACATTTTTGCCGTTCAGAGTTTATTGGGCTTTATATTATCAGTCCACTATGTCTACGATTTTATTTCAGTCAGACAATGATTTAGAGAAGTGACAGCAGGTCTTTCTGAAAATGCATGTTCTTTGGCCCATAAGCTATTCTCTTTCCTTAGAGACACTGCCTAATTGGACTCTTGGTCATCGGAGTGAAATCTAGCAGACTTTTTATGAGAACTGTTACTGACTAAGACTCACAGTCTGAGTATCTGTTATGCGACAAGTCCCGGGACTCCTGCACATCAGTGAGGGCTTCATTAGCCAAGAATATGAGGTGAATGCAGAGAGAACAGCTGTTTAGCTAACCACTTTCTTTTTTAGCAGGCCTTCTCACCATGCCTAACTACTGTAATCCGCCTCTTAGCTGCTAATAAAATGCTCATTAGAAGCAGAAAGGGATTTTCCATATTGCACAGCACCACTGTGCCTCAACCCTAGCTTCCCCTTTTTCCTGTTTGATCCCATATTGAGTGAACCTTACATCTAATCTTCTGTTTGCTTTTTAGCCTAATTTAGAGGAAAGAGCAGGGCTGTACCTGAGTGGTCCTTAAAAGCAGGAAAATATTGTGGCGTACTGGCATGTTTCTCTCTGCAAGGTAGTTTTGAAGATTGTCTTTCTGCAATTTGTGTTGAAAGTGGTAAAACCAAATGTGGGAGGTAGTGTCACAAATGTTTGTTGCTATGCTTTAAAAAGTGACACATCAAAGCCAAAAAGTTTTCACCTCTGGCAGAAAAGGAGATTTAAGAATTAAATCATGCTAAGAGTTTTACAATGAAAGTACTTTCTGCCATCTCACAGCATTTCACAGGCAGCAATGCAGAAAGGCAGCTTCCAGTTTCATCGTGAAAGCAGAAAAAAATTAATGATTGCTGCAAGTGAAATGCCTGAAGATATTTACAGTATAAAACAGATGATCCAGGGAGACTGTCTAATGAACGGTACACTTTTTGCTTTGACAAACACAAGACAGCAATCAGAGTTAAACTGCACTCTTTTATGCGTTGTAGTTTGGTGGATTGTCTCTGATTGTCAATTTTTTTAATTTCTAACACCCAGGCTGCCCGCGAGGAGCATGCACTTATCACATGAACAGCACTAACAGGCTTGTAGAACAGTGCACGAGGTTTGGGAGGGATAAAAAAAATGAAAAATCCATTCGACCTGCCTGTCTCACACACTTCACCCTAACTTCTCCTCTCGTGCTGTTTAAGTGATCAGCTCACCAAGCAGTCTGCATGTCCTGTACAGATTTGCCCATTTTTTGCAGTGGCGGTTTTGACATGTGCACCATGGGCAGATTCATCCATAAGGGCAGTTGTCACTAAGGCATTAGATTAAGTACTGACTGTGGAATCACAAGAAACAGGAAACTTTGCAAAAGCAAAGGAATGACAGAACTTTGTGAGTGTAAAAAATAATGGTTAATCACTGTCAGATGTGAGGTGCAAAACTAGAATAATGAAAAAGCTAAAGACACTTGTATAAAGAGTGCATAGTTACAAAAAGCAAAACCAAAAGAAAGGTTTTTTGGAAAACTTAAAATAGCACCAGAAACAAGCAAGGAAGCACAAGATAGTGACCTTAAAACTTTTGATAAGTCTCATACATGACCATATAGTTTATATTGTTGTTTTATTACATCAGAAAAGGCTTTAGTGCATTCATTTATTAGGAAGTTGGGTTTTAAACATCCATATGATCAATACTCTAAAGGGTTACTTAATGGCAATGCAGCCAACATATAAATACAGTTCAGTTTCACTGGATCTCACTTAGCAGTCTGTCGATGTGGCTTGTCTGGTTGTCATGGAGACAGAGAAATGCCTTTTTTGATTTCATGCACTATTGAAGACTTTGTGCTTTGGTTGAAAAAGAGAATTAGCATTTTCAAAAACAAATATATTTTCTTTTTTTTCAGTATGGCAAGAGCAAACCAGAATAAGGCTAGGTGACATTTCCCCTTTTCTGTCTCATAAAACTACATACTTTGAGTGTGTATATGTGATGCTGAGGTTTGTTATCACTATACTGTAACACAATGAAAACCTGTGATATTTGAGGCGTATTGTCTGACTTTTCACACATTTTCATTGTTAATCTGCAAGCAAATCTGAACCAGTGCAAAACTTTTTTTTTGTTTTTTTGTCAGCTAGTGGCTTGGGATTTCAGTTCCATAACTCAATTGATGCCAAGTTGTAGATGGCAGACAGATGGCCCTATAATAGACTTTTTTTGGTATAAAAAAGCATTTATGGTCATATGAGGGACTGCAATGACAGCTTCTTTTAAAACCTAAAATATGTCATGTTTAAATGATATAGATGCAATTTATTTCTATAAAATGAGCAAATTCAAGAAAACTGTTTAGGACTGGAGAAATATAAAATTTTGCAGAAAAGAATGAGTTTTGGCAAACGAGTGTTAATTGAGCAACATGCTGTCCCTCATGGTGTTGTGGGTGGTCAAAGATGGTCAAAAGTAACTTATTTCGATTGTCATCTTTCTGTGATCATAAAGCATGTCAATAAAGGATAATCAAGCTTGTTTCTGCTCTTCAGCAACTTCAACATTAAACTGATTATGGCTTTGGCTATCAGTTTTAGGCATTTCCTAAATGCCTGAAGTTCTGCTGGGAGAACTCAAATGACACATACTCAAAGTTTGACTGCATGCTGTCAGACCCCAAAGGCACATTTTAATTAGAGCTCATAACAGAGCTGATATGCATCTTTATGCCCCAAAATTTATCTCATTATGTCACTGAGCACATAATGAGGGCTCAAAAATGGCAGATAAAATAATGTGCAAAAAATGTAAAAGTTTGTCATATTTATTTTTCTGACCAAAGAAAAATTTGGCAGAAGCTCATGACAAATGTTACTTTTTCTACAATATAAAAAGCAATCTGCTTAATCTCAAAGGGTGCACACGTGTTAGAATGATGATTGTTTAATTTTTATGGATTCTGAGGATGTTGCATGGTGGGGTAGTGGGTAGCACTCTCAACTCCCAGCGAGAAGACACTGGTTCAAATGAAGACACTGGTTCAAATCCTAGCTGAAACCTTTTTGTGTGGAGTTTGCATGTTCTCCTTGTGCATGTATGGGCTTACCTCTGGCTTCCACCCACAGTCCAAAAATATGCATTGTGCATCAGTTGGTCGCTGCAAATTGTTCATAGGTGTGAATGTGAGTTCTGTGGGCCTGAACAGCATTAGGTTTGCTTTCTTGTTTAAGTTTGCACAACTTATTATTCACATGAACTCTGCTTTAACATGCGTGCACATAGGAAGGTGAGTCTCGACCATCACATAGCTGTTTCACATAATCTGTGTACCTCCAAGTCCAACCATTTTCCATTTCATCTTAGTTGTGTGCCTGCTGGTAGTGGCAGCATGATCCGCCGCAGAGAGGACAAGGAAAAACAGGGAAAAACATGGAAAATGAGAGACTGCTGCAAAAACCTGTAACCATGAGAAAGAGACAAGCATGAGATCTGCTTTTTTTTTTAAATGTCTCCTCTCTACAACGTGCAGCTGACTTTCAAAGCAAAAGACTGGTCATCCGAAGAGTTGCCAGAAAAACATTTCAGCATTTTGTAAGCCAGCGAGGCACAACAACTACAAGAAAAATTCACCAGAATGCAGATGGACGCACGCGCCCCACAACATGAACCGCACGAGCGAACGGAAACAACGGCAGCAGGCAGTTTGCCTACACACACACGCACGTGCTCTGACACGCAAATAAATAGTGAATGAGGCTGAGGGCAGGGACTCACCATAGCTCAGCTCCCAGCTCTTTGCCCTTGTGCGGGGACCTCGGACTGTCACTCTGTGTTTTACTTCCTGTACTTCCACTCCACTGTAAGCAGCCAAAACAACTTGGAGTATTGGGTTGGTGGGAAAACTGTCCAACCCTACTCATTTGGCCTTTTCACAGCTTGACAGGGAGGACTGGAGGTAAAAATGCATTGCTATCTTTCTTGCCAAAACTAAAATGGTTGGGCACAGCTGTGAGAGGAGGACCGTATAGTATATTGTGCTTGTTATTATGCCAGTCTATGTTTCTTTCTTTCCTCTTCCATCTGATATTCAGGTTTCTTCCAAATTTAGACAATGCAATATTCATCATTCATTCATTTTCCAATCCGCTTTATCCCTTTCGGGGTCACGGGGTTGCCGGAGCCTAACCCGGTTGCTCATGGGTGAAGGCAGGGTACACCCCTGGACCGGTTGCCAGTCTGTCCCAGGGGCCACAATCACACACCCATACACACTCACATTCCCACATAGGGACAATTTAGAGTAACCAATTAACCTATGAAGCATGTTTTTGGACGGTGGGAGGAAGCCGGAGTCCCCGAGGAAAACCCACGCATGCACGGGGAGAACATGCAAACTCCACACAGAAAGGTCCCCCAGCCAGGACTTGAACCAGGAACCTTCTTGCTGTGAGGCAGGAGCGCTAACCACTGCGCCACCGTGCAGCCCACAATGCAATATATATTAATTATTTGTCCATTATAGTATGTGACACTATCAATTTGTTATCAGCTGGCTTCACCAGTGACTCAAATTAACTGTCACTTTTTAATACCAAGCAAGTTATCTCCACACGTGTGTCTTTTTTTCATTACGAGAAAGCTAAGAGGCAAGATAGATGTAACTCTAAGTTTATCGTACATATCAAACTAAATGTCATTACCGGAGTCAAATACGTAACAGTCAACAAGCTTTCAAGAAACGCAAATTTGTGTTGGACTGAAGGAAATAATAGGACTGCAGCCATATCGTGATCTGCTGAAGTTCATGTATATTTGATGAGGACTGCCAGATGTGGCCTTGAATGTGTGGATGCGTATCAGCGAGCAATCTCACTCACCGGGCTCAAAGAAATTAGATTTCATCTCAGACCCAAAATCTAATACACAGGCTTATATTTACTCACAGTTGAAGAGCATCGTGAGCCAATATGACCCTATATTCCTGATTTATACACATAATTTGAAATGAAATGCTGTTAGTCAGGTTGATCAATGGTCACTTTATTAGGTACACCTTGCAAGTTCTGGGTTAGACCCCCTTTTGCCTTCAGAACTGCTTTAATCCTTTGCGGCATCGATTCAACAAGGTACTAAAAACATTCCTCAGAGAGTTTGGTCCATATTGATGTAGTAGCATCAAGCAGTTGCTGCAGATTTGTCATCTGCAAATGATGATGTCAATCTCTCGCTTCACCACATCCCAAAGGGGATTTATTGGGTCGAGATCTGAAGACTATGGAGGCCATTTGAGTCCAGTGAACTCATTGTCATGTTCAAGAAACCAGTCTGAGATTATGACCTGGCGCTTTATCCATCAGAAGATGGGTACGCTGTGGTCATAAAGGGGTGGACATGGTCAGCAACAATACTCAGGTAAGCTTTGGCGTTGTAACCATGCTCAATTCTTAATAAGGGGCCCAAAGTGTGCAAAGAAAACATCCTCCACACATTACACCTGAACCGATGATATAAGCTAGGATGGATCCATGCTTGCATGTTGTTGAAGCCAAATTCTGACTCTGCCATCTGAATGTTGCAGCAAAACTGGAGATTCATGAGACTAGGCAAGGTTTTTTAATTTTCTAATGTCCAGTTTTGGTGAGTCTGTGTGAATTGTAGCCTCAGTTTCCTGTTCTTAGCTGACAGGAACGGCACCAGGTGTGGTTTTTCTGTTGCTAGCCCATCTGCGTCAAGGTTGGATTTGTTGTGTGTTCAGAGATTCTCTTCTACATCCCTCGGTTGTAACCAGTGGTTATTTGACTTACTGTTGTCTTTCTATCAGTTACAACCAGTCTGGTCATTCCCCGCTGACCTTTGGCATCAACAAGACATTTCTAATCACATAACTGCCACCCACTGGATATTTTCTCTGTTTTGGATCATTCTCCAGATATAGTTGTGGGTGAAAATCCCAGTAGATCAGTTATTTCTGAAATACTCAGGCCACCCCGTCTGGCACCAACAATCACAACACATTCAAAGTCACTTTAGTCAGCTATGGGGTATAACCCCATTCTGATGCTCGGTTTGAACTGCAGCAGATTGTGTTGACTTTGTTCATATCCCTAAATGCATTGAGGATCTGCCACGAGCAGTTGGACAGATGTGCCTAATAATGTGGCCATTGAGTGTATGTGAGGCTGAAAGCTCTATGAAGTCTTAATTCTGAGATGTGCTTCAATCGGTTTGTTTAGGGTTTGAATTCTAGCAAACCCCGTTCTATAACCCTCTACAGCTTTTGTGTCAGAGGTGCCGCCTTTTTCAGATGAAATGCCCGCATGAGTTGCCTAAAACATTAAGGTACCCTCGTCTCCCCCCACAAATTAATGCAAAGTCACAGTTAGCATGCAGAGTGCTATTTTCTAAGCAAAAAGCCTGTGCCTGCCTTGAATACTCTCTGGGGACAATAGCACATCGTGGGGATTTTTGAGAGTCTTATCAGCTACTTCTTCTCTTTTCTTTCCTCTTCTCTCTTATCCTCACATGACCTCTCCTTTACTCCTGCTTCTACTCCTCATCCAAGACACAATACGAATAAGTGATGGCATCTCAGTTCATGTGTCTGACTGTTTGTCTTGCCAGGATATGCTGTCACTTGTATCGACAATTGGGTAGTCAGCATACCCTTGTTTAGCAGGGGGCATAATCGAAGTATCTGAGATTGATGAACACTGAGGCGGACATGTTTTTATTGTCTCTTTCCAAAATTTAACCAACTGTCTTTATTTCACTTAACAAATGAAAACACTTCATTGGATTTGGTTAGATAGGCTTTGCAGCAGATTGATCCAACAAGGCTGAATGGTCACTTCAGGGACAAAAAAAGCTGGTATTCCCTGCTAGTTTGATTTGTTTGGGATAACCATGCGATACTTTTCCTGCATTTTCTTTCCTTTTCTGTTTTTTTTTTTTTTTTTTTGCAATTGAACATGTTATAACACAATTGTGTCAATGTCCACTTACAGTAAGTGGCTAAAGAGCTTCCCTTTGCAATTGACTCAATGGGAGTTTACAGAATAAAATGTTATAAAGGCAAGCAGTTATTCCAGTTTGTTGTGACAGTGTTGCTTTTTCTGCCCTTTTGTCAGTTCGTCAGATGCACGCCGAATGTTGTGCACACATGCCTGAAAAATTCATTCACCCAGCTGACTTCCTCAGAGTAGGGAACTCCACATTCAACGTTTGGAGTAGCATTCCGTCCCAAGTTCTGCTCTAAATCTTTTATGTGAGCCCAAGAAAAAATTGAACAGATAGAGGAGGAGACACCCATCCTTCCTTGTTTTGTGGGCTGTTTACATGGTGTGACGTCCTGAATTAAACGCCTGTGTGGCGTCTGGCTGCAGGGGCACTGGCACAATAGGCAGAGCATGGAAGAGTGGTGTCAGATGTTGTGAAAGAGGGACACAGAGTGACACGGGCGCAGCTTGAAGAATATATTTACCCCGCTGAAGTTGGTGCTCAGCCTGGCACATTCCTGCATGGAGTAATAGTTCATCATCTTGTACTCTACTACTGGTGGTATGCTACCTCTAACCCAACATGCATTCATAACAATTGAGCCTTCCACCAAATAAATGTAAATGTCATTTTTTTTCGCATTACTATTATTATTTTTTCTAAAGTATTACATCCTCATCATTATGACTATAATTTACATTAAAAGAGTGGTTGATTATTTCTTTTGGTGAAAAAAGCTCCTGCCCACTAGGTGCTCTGTGTGGTGCCTAATGAGCTTCCCTTACTCTGGCTGTGTTTGTGTGCACGTTGATAGAATTTGCGTGGGCAGGTTGGATAGTGTACACGCCTGTAGGAATTATCTGTGTGAGCTACAGTAAGATTCTGGCTCCCTGGAGAAGCAAGTGATGTTTGGAGGATGCACATATGTTGCAAAGCTAACATGTTTGAGATCTGCATGCAAGGTCTAATTACATGAGGGACATTTTTTTCCTTCTCTGAACCAGGCTCAAAGGCCTAGATGTAAGTGGATTTTGGAATTCTCCTAAAAGAGCCAGGGTAAACCCAAATCCTTCTCCCACTTCCTGCTCTTAGATGGACTTGTGGTCCATATTGTTAAGTCTCACAACATTGCTTTCTGCTATGCTTAGGGTGTTTACACACTAGGATAAATTCAATTTAAATAAGTGGGGAATGCTGAAAAACTACTTTGCCATTTTCTAAATGTATGTTCCTCAGGCTAGTCTTCCGATTAGTATATATTTAAAAACATTTTCCCTTTTTATAACACCACATTTGCTAACATATTCCAAACTTTCTGTGATTTCCTTATCTACAGATTTGATCTATGGGCTGTTAATCCTTATTTCTCCCCACGTCAAGGTGCAGTGCAGTCATCTAATTTCTTAAGTTTTCTTCTTTTTCTGGGTGCACTAAAATAGTTTATCTGTATTCACACTGTAGTGAAACGTACCAGAGTTCATTTGCAAGTGGTGTTCCCTCGCAGGGATTATGTTCTAAAAATAGCTCACAGTAGATGAAATCCATGAAGTTGACATCTTTATTTTTTTACAAATATTATAGTTGTTTTAGTGCTGGAAAACCTCTCACTGCATACTTTATACATTTTTCTCAAACAGACATTAATATTTCAACACTTTTCTCTCTTGTTTAACCTCTTCTTGTGCAGACCTAACAGCCTATTGGAAAAGTGTATTTAACCCTTTAACACCAGAGCTTTAGCTCGAATGTTGACGTTCTTTCAACTACTGTAACTCTTTAACCATTTACACAATATGTACCACTGCACTGTAGTGAAATGTTTGCGCAGTCAAAATAAATCAGCTGATTCTGGCTCGAGAAAGGTAGCTTTGGGCCCTCTTGCTTGTTCAAAGCTGAAGTAAAATGTTGCTTTTCTTTGAGACAGAATCAGCTGATTCATGGTGATCCAGAACACATTCGAAGGTTTACAATATGTAAAAAAGAGTTAGATGTCGCTGGTGACAGCTCTGGAGTTGAAGGGTTAAACCTGAATATCTTCTCCCATCTGCCCTTTTTTATTATTTCACTTCTTCTCCCAGAGGCATGAACACCCTTTATAGTAATTCATTTGGCACAAATACAAACATGCCCTTTTAATGACCTCCACAGCCCAAAAATTAATTGGAGTAAATCCATCAGGCTTTAGTGGACAATATGTTGCCAAGAATCTTTCATGTTTCATGAACAAGTTGTTATATTCATGTGTGACTTATGTGATTCACTCCTCACCCCCATGCTACCATTTACATGTTATTATTACTTAAGGAGCTTTGCTTTTTTTTAAGCCAGAGCACTCTTTGTCCAGAGTTTTATTTTATGGCTGTCAACCTTTTCTGTGCAGTTGCTGCATACACAACTCTCCGGTGAAAAACACCTTCTGTGTGAGCTAAAAGCACAAATCTTTCCTTCTCACCACACTTATCTGAAATCTATTTGTGGTCGCAAAAGGGGAAACGAGGGGAGAAATCAGAAAACATCTTTAGCAACTTGTCTCATCTAATGAGATTACCAGAGCCGCTTACATAGTCGTGACATGGAGATACATGGAGATAACCCTGTAATAACTCATTATTCTCTGCATTTTCGCATCAACGGCCAGTCAGAGCTGGCTGACAGCGTGGGTTGTTGTGTGTAAATGGCTATGAGGCCATTCTGAACACAGCATCAGTGTGGAGTGAGCGAGTGTTCTGCCTGAAATAGTGTAAAGCAGTGAACGGAGCTTGGCACTACAAGGACACGAAGATTTCATTCTCTGCTTTTTAGATGTCACAGCTTTGTGACACATGCATGACTACAAATGGGAAAAATTTATTATGAAGGCTCTTTGTTTGTGAAAAGGCATAAAAAAAGAAAATCAGTGCAGTTTGTATTCCAGAATGCAGCTATACGTCTATTAAATGCAGAAAGTGAACGTGACACAAATAGTTAGTTATGGTTTAAAAGTTTTCGACCCACTCCAATGAATATTGTGTTTTTTGGTGTTTTCAATAGGTTTTTGTAGTATTTTTCACATCATAGAGGACACACAGTAGCCTATGTAACAACAACTGGGATTACAACTGAATTTCTCAAGATTTCTTTATTCAAATCATTGTCAATCAGAAGCAGACAACAAATGCCATTGGAAAAAACGGCACAGCTGGATAGCTCCGATATTGCTCTCCTTTTTTGTTCCACTGGTAATGTTAAGTTGGAGTTGTGGGGCGGTGTAAGCTAGCAGAAAAGATTGTAAACAAAGGGATGATGGGAATGAGGCTTACTCCCCACCAACAGTCCTGCCTGCAACTTTGATGAACTCCCGCTGCTCTACAGACACTATGTCCTAGAAGACAATAGTTTTTTTATTTTTTCATTTTGGCTAGAAAAAGCATACTTTGTAGATCACGGACTGCTTTGAAAATAGATCAAAAGATAATTGAAGTTAGACTTTGAGGCTTTTTTTCTTTTGTTAAAAGTTTCTGTTTTAAACAAAAAACTTTTTTTGTACTAGGAAATGTGAGGCATAAACTGCATTCCTTAGAAAATGTCAGCTTAAAAAACAAGAGCAAAGCATTAAACACATTCCCACATGCTCCTCTGGCTTCTGGCAACTCCAGCAAAGTACTTAAAAGCTGCCCTAACCTTCGCTGGGGAGCCAAAAGAGATGTTATTTAGCCAGTACTAAGTGAGTGGGTACATGTGTATGCTTCTCTTTGTGGACTCTATAACTTAATCACATGGGCTGCTCAATGAAAATGGTTGCATTATTCGGCTGAGAATGCCAGATCCAATTTCTTGTATTAAACAATGCAAGGCAGACGCACCAAAAAGTTTAGACAATCAAAAAGGAGCATTTGAAATTTCACCCTTATCTGCTTTGCCGCAAATGACAACACACGTTGATCTGGAATATCCTGATCCGGTAAACCCCACCTACACCGATCCTCTGCCAAATTAAATTCTGAGAATTAATCCGCAGACAGTGTTAATCGCAGGTGCTATAGGCATGCATGTGATTAGCAGCCTGATTGGTAAGTTCAAGAAAAAAGCTCAGTTGTGCTCTTGGCACCGTCAGGGGGGAGGTCAGTGTGTGTGATTACAAGGCCTTGAGTGTCTAGTATTGACCAGTGGATGTCACTTTGTGATTAGTAGGTGATACCACAAACACTGGACTCAGAGGCACATTGATCCTCAAACCTGAGTACAGCCTGTCAATGGGGTCATTTTTTTTCCGCTCTCATGTTTTTTTCCCCCACTCCAAGATATTTTCCTCTCTCCTTTACTAATACCTCCATCTTCCCCCTCCAATCTCGCCACTCCTCCATTTTCCTCACTCACTCATCTGTTCTACTTTCCCATTCCCTCACTTGTCCAACCATCCAACCTCATGGATCAAACTCTTTATCTAGCCTAAGCCACAACCTGCAGGCAAGCAGGCTGGCTCTACAGAGGCTCGAGCAGAAGAGGGGCTGCTTCAAACAACATTATATGGGGCTGGCATGGAGCATGTCTCAAACTGATAGATGAAAACACTGGTCCTTCAGACACTGTCCCTGCATAGACAGGATGAAACAGGCTAGTCTGCCTCTTCCAAATCCCACTGCTCCTCGCTTCGATATGACATCAACAGCTCTCCAAATATGACACAGGTTGTGAGTCTTCAGCACAAAATAGCCCGAATTGGTGATTAAGGCTGAAGGTATATGGATTTTTCTTAAAGCCAAATATCCTGTTGGGCCAATTTTGAAGTAATACAAAAATAAGCATTGTTTGAACGAGGGCGATGGCATCACATTGTTGTATATGAAGTAAACGAACAGTTCCAATCATCAGGAGGTCGGTCCAGTTTGAGTAATTTTATGACATCCTTTATTTTAACACTGAAGCAAGCAGGCGTTGCTTTAAGGCTGCCAGACCACTGTGAAATTACCCATGGACTAATGCATGATCAGAGCAGAAGCACTTGTGTTTAAGTGGATGCAGCCTGTAGGCTGTAGCCATGGAAACAGCAGCTTTAACCCAATGTTATGAGACTGCCAGTGGCCAAGGATATACAATTAGGCAAATTTCATAAGCATTCAAATCCCAATTGGCTTGAAAATGTTCACATAGAATTAAAGCACTTTGTGTTTTTTTCGCTGACTGAGGAAAACAGATTTTTGCGGAATGAAAAAAAAGGAGTTGTGGCAAAAGGCAGAGCAACATTTATTGAGTGTGTCCAAGTGAGTCCTAGCCTAGTTTGCTGGTAGATGGAGTGAATTGTTTGCATCAGAGATGGGGAGGGCTCTGCTCAGTCCATGGGTCTTTGGAGATTTGCTTACAGTGAAGAGATGGTGGAGGTAAGATGGCTCAGAGCATTCAAGCTCCACTGCATGTAGGCTTATGTCTTATAATCAGCAGGAGGGAATCAGCCTCGAAAGAGGAAGGGAGTTCAATACAGAGTGAGAAGAAGGAAAGCACAGGACGAGATTGAACTCCTGGAAAAAAAAAACTCAGACATTTTGGTCAAAGTCTTTAGAAAAATTGGCATTTAACATCCCTAAAGGCCATGTTAATTCTCTCTTGTGATGAACTACATCTACTTGTGAAGGATTTAAATAATAAAAGGCCCTTTGAAGTATTCTTAGCCTATTATTAGTTATAGTTATGCCGGATGTTGTTAAGGAAATTAATAACCAACTCATATTATTGTCTAATCCAAACTTTCAAGGTGATCTGGACTTTATATAGATTTGTTGTGTAGATTTCTAATTTAGATGACACTGAGATGTTTCTAGAATGCAATATACAACTGCATAAACCGCAAGGTCAGATTGATTAAACTCACAACTACTGCTTAGCCAAGAACCATTAATAATGATGATAACTGGCAATATCCTTATCTACAAGCTCAATATTGAACCGTCACATTGGCCCCTGCAGTTGTTGCTACACCGTGTTATTCAGTCTCTAGAGATGGATTAATGGCTCATTAGTATCAGATCTTTATCCACACTGCTGTTGTCAAAACAAGGCCTCAACATGCTTCACTGGGTGTCTGTGACTGAGTGTGAGTCTTTAGCCCACTCAGTGGCTCTCATGTCCCAAGGTCAAGCTTTTCTTTTTTTTTTTTTTTTAACCCAATCGTGAGTAAATTATTTCCACAAACCACTCCACAATCCAAAGCTTGAGTCCCATGTCCATTTAACGGGCATCTAGCGAAGGGACAGAGCGGTCGAGGTCAGCAAAACCGCAGCACAGAGGAGGCTGCGGGCCAAAGCGACAGCATTTAAGCAGAGGCCCCAATGAATGATTACCTTGGAGCTCTAGTCATAATTCAGCGTGACCTCAATCTGCCTGCAAAGCTGTAGTTTGATGGATCTGCTTGCAGTTTGGATGTCAGGTTCTCGCATGTCAAACACGGGCAGATAACGATAGGGCGATCCAGGGCTTCCAACAAAGAAAAAGCGCCAGATATGAATGTGACAAACTTGTCGATAGAGGTTTCATCAAGTGTGCTCTGTTTAATAGTGCGGACGGTGAGTGAGCAGTCATTTAGTGCGCAGATGTCAGGGAGAGACAAAACAGTGTCAGAAATGGTCAACCCCCATCATAGTGATGTCTGTCTATCGGCCTATCTATTCATCCGCACCATCTTATCAGTCAAATTCAGCAGCGTTGCTTGTGTACTAGCAGACATATGCACCTCCCAGTGTGGGTAATTAGTGCACTCCCTCGTGGGTGATAAAGCCCCTGCTCTTCATGCCTCTCCTTCTGACCTTCCCCAGTGAGTTTCCCATCACAGCAGGGCTCATCACACACAGCGTTAAACGTTTTTATTGTATAACGTATAGCTTGTGCATGCCAGATTTACAAGTTATGAGATAAACAAAAGCAAAACCTCAATCAGTCTTTCATCAAGCAAAGCTGCAATAACTCTAGCAGCGTCAGCCCTGCGAGCTCCTCAGCTGGCCATCTGTTGGTGTAGGTATGAGTACAGGCGGGGTTACAGTGAAGCAGCTCCCTCTTCGGTTACGGCAAAGAGATTTGATGCATGTTTGTCTGTCAAATCACCCTGGCAATCATTGGAACTTGCTTTGCTGAAAGTCATTTTCCAACAGTAACTTCTGATCAAAGACGTCCCAAAAGTGGCTGTACTGAAGCATCGCTGCCGGACATTTGGATTCAGGACAGACTTCTTGCTCCATGACTGCGTCTGTTTGCACAGTGCAATCTGGGTTGATACGACAGGAGAGGCAACACCACCAAAGAGCATTGGGAGGAGGGAGGGGAGGAGGGAAGGAAGCAGGAGGACGGATGGCAGGATTAAGCCCCCGCCCCCCTTTTCTGCCTCCGAGCAGCCATCTTTCATCTTGCGTCTGCCTCTTTAATGCTTTCAAGTGGGTGAAACCCTTGACATCTGCTTCCGCTCCCTGGGACACGGTATCGGCCGCCTTCCTGTCGAGACGTGCAACTGCGGGACGGCTTGAAGGGCAGTGGCAAGACAGGGCAACTGATAGATGACGGTGTCATTCATAAGGAAAAACAACACAAGATTCAAACATAAACTGACACTGAGGATTAACATTTACATAACATCCACTGAAACCCATTAGCAGTAACATTCAGAAGCCAAAAAAGCCAGAATTTTCTTTGAACAAGTTGAAAAACAGACACAGCTGAGTTTGCTCACCCTAACACAATAATTCTACCCACTACTTGCAAACAAATAAATGTAAATAGCTTTGTAAATAAACACGTCGTCATTGCCAGGAAGGAATAAGCCCCCCACTGCTTTTGATTAAGACTAGCACAATAATATATTTGGCACTTAAGTCAGGTGTTTGCTTCATAAAAAAAAAAAGATTAAAAAAAAGATCTCAACACAACCGCCTACGCTGATGCTCAAATATCACAAACTGAGAAGTCGTCCCTGTATGTCTGCTACTCTTTGAGGTTCCAACATGGGCTCAATTAATGAGATTTTATTGCTTCTGCGTGGCATATCGGCAGCCTTTCATCCGCTGGAGTTTTGAGCATCCGGAGTTCAATGGTATTTTTTTTTTTTTTTTTTTTTACTCAGGTAGTGAGCAGAGAGCAATAAGGCAGCACTGTGTGCTTTCCCTTCACTTTCTTGTTGGGAAGGAAAAATTTCAGAGGATATACTCTTTAATTACTTCTATAGGAATTCATGATTGGTTTTTCGAAACTACTCCTTGCTGTGGAAATTCATTTTGAGTTTCCTTTAAAATCTTTCTTATTTGCAGGAACTTCTCATAAATTAGTGATGTTGTGGAAGCGTGCGCTTTATTTGAACCCCGCACAGTTTTAAAACTCAACTATCTATCTATGTAGATTCACAAGTCTGTTTTTTAAAGAAAGCACTGCCCTTAAAGTCTTAAAACCAGCTGATAAAAGAAAACTTCTCAATGTTTTGTGCTCATCATTTAATCTAATCTAATACAGTCACGATGTGGTTTCTTGCTTAGGGTGGTGGGATCCTAGAACCTCTTCCAGCTGTACCAAGCGGTCTTACAGAATCAAATCTTAAAGACACACTCAAATTAAAATCATGTTTTTGGTGTTTTTAACGTGTTCTTGTAGCGTTTATCTCATTAGAGAGTACATGAGAAAATTAAGCTTGGAGGGGGTGCAGCAGGATAGTTGTCCTCTGATCAGAAGACTGCAGGTTCGATTCCCACCTTGCCCACCCATGTGTCAAAGTGTTTTTGAGCAAGACACTGAACCCCACATTGCCTCTGATGGAAGATTGGCGCCAGTGTTTGACAGCAGAGTCGCCATCAGTGTGTGTATGTGTGAATGGGTGAATGTGACTGTAAAGCACCTTGGGCCTTCAATGAAGGTAGAAAAGCACTATAAAAGTATACACCATTTACCATTTAAAACTCAATTTTTTATTCTAGCTATGGTGAATCAGGAGCAAACAGAAAAATTTAGTGGAAAAAAACCTGTAGCAGTGATGTAGATGCTACAGTCAGCGGGCTACAAGCGCCTTGCTCCACTCCATTCCAATCCATCCACTTACAGAAAAATGGATCAATGTACGTCTTTGTTTTCCTCGTCTGAGCTGGCATCTGGCTCAAAACTGTATGGTTGGATAGCTCCAAGTTTGCTCGCTATTTTTATTGCACCGGTAATGTCATGTTGGGAGTGTGAGGGACTGTAAGCTAATGGGAGAGGGTGTAAACAAAGGGATGATGGGAAGTCAGGGCAGGCTTACTCTGTACCAACAGTCCTGCCCACAGCTCAGAGGCAAATTTCTGATGAACTCCTGCCGCTCAGCAGAAACTATATCCTGGAAAAAGAAACGTGTTTTAATTGTGTCTAAAAACTGCATAATCATAACAAAAAGACCACTGGGAATGCTAATAAAATAAATCAAAGATGATTGGAGTGGAGCTTAAAAAAAAAAAAAGAAATCAATAACAGGAACAATCCTCACTACACTACTAAAGCACCCAATTCTCATTTATTGAAGTTGTGTTAAAAAGTGCACTACCAGTGTGCCAAGAGAGATCGACAGGTGTGTGGTAGGAATTTCAAAAAAAACATTTATCATTGCCAGGACTTCAGCTCTGTGTTCATCCAAACAGGCCCAGGCTTCACACTGAGTAGGTAGAGTTATAAAACATTATGAAAGAGTTTTGTCTTTGGGTTTTTTTGATTACTGTACTCTGAAGTAGTATGTTGTTAATGCAACTACTACCTTTTTCTTCTTTTTAATACCATTTTTGTTGGTGGTGTTCCTTTTTATCAAGGTAACAAAAGGTTAAAAAGGAGTGAGTGTACACAACTCATTCATATACATTGATCAATTTTGAGCTTGTTTTTTGCCTGAAGAGCTTTTTAAAATGGGGAAATAAGCCAGGAAATCTTAAAAAAAAAAACTTAGTTCAAATCCTTGCTTTCTATTTAGAGTCAGAATGTTCTTCCTATGCATGTGCAGGTTTTTTCTGGACTTACTCTCACAATCCAAAACCAGGTTTTTTAGGTTGATGGGTGGCTTTTAATTAATCCTTAGGAGAGAGTGTGAGTATGTGTGGCTGTCCGTCTAAATTTTGCTTGCAATGGACCAACGACCTGGATAGTGTGTACCCTTTCTTTGTCTTGTGTTAGCTGTGATAGGTTCCAGCAATTCATGTGACCTTATTCAGGACAGAACGGTTTGGAGAAAATTCAAGGATGGATAACAATTGGAACATTTCCAGTGAGATCCATTTAGAGCTGAGCATGGTTAACCACCACCTGTCAGTCAAAAGACACATTTTCAATTTGAGGTCAAATTTAAAAATACAAAATTAGGAGGTTTCTTACATTGCCCCAACACTGACATTAATGATAAATCTAGCCTCAGGGGCAAAAAAGAAGTTGGGAAATTTTAAATTACCTTGCTTTTGAAACAACTCTCTAGAGGTTACTTGGTGAATTGCAACTTGTTCCAGTAATTTTCTTTTTTAAACATGTTTCAATGTGGAACTTAAAAGATCTGCTTTTAAATTATCACTTCAATTTTGCTGGACCTTGAAAATAAATGATTTTATTCAAATGTACATTGTAAAATGTTTGGTTTGCCTGTTTCCACCAATGCCTTTTGACCCACATTGTCAACGTCTGCTCCTAAAATATGCAAGTTTGTTTCCAAGAAAAAGTGTAGCCATGGTTAGAGGAAGAGAGCGTGACAGAGTGCTGTTCCTCCCTCTGTTTGTGAGCTTTTTGTGAGACCAGGCCATCTGTACGTTTATTATCACGGCACTGAATCCATTAATGTTCTGTATGGCAATAAGGACTTGTTCAGCCTGGCCTTTGTTTTTCTTATCTTCTATGTAGCTGACAGGCCGCTTTTGATCATGGCAACTAGAAAAATTACAACTATCATGTAATGTACTGAACAACTGAATTATCATAGTTAATGGTGACATAATAAACATTATCCTATCTGTTCTCTGTATTCTTGTACAGGTCTGTTCCACAGAGCCATCATTCAGAGCGGGTCGGCCCTCTCCAGCTGGGCGGTGAACTACCAGCCTGTCAAGTATACGCGTCTCCTGGCAGAGAAGGTGGGCTGTAATGTCCTGGACACTTCAGATATGGTGGACTGTCTGAGGAAAAAGAGCTCCAGGGAGCTGGTGGAGCAGGACATTCAACCTGCAAGGTATCACGTGGCCTTTGGACCTGTAATTGACGGTGACGTTATCCCGGACGACCCAGAGATTCTGATGGAGCAGGGTGAATTCCTCAACTATGACATCATGTTGGGGGTTAACCAGGGTGAAGGGCTGCGATTTGTGGAGAATGTGGTGGATTCAGAGGACGGCGTGTCTGGAAATGACTTTGACTTCTCTGTGTCAGATTTTGTGGACAGTTTGTATGGGTACCCAGAGGGAAAGGACACTCTAAGGGAAACCATTAAGTTCATGTATACAGACTGGGCAGACAGGGACAATCCAGAGACCAGACGGAAGACGCTGGTGGCTTTGTTCACCGACCACCAGTGGGTTGAACCATCAGTGGTGACTGCAGATCTCCATGCTCGCTATGGCTCACCAACATACTTCTACGCCTTCTACCATCACTGCCAGAGTCTGATGAAACCTGCATGGTCAGATGCCGCCCACGGGGATGAGGTTCCATATGTCTTTGGAATTCCTATGATTGGTCCCACTGACCTTTTCCCATGTAACTTCTCCAAGAATGATGTCA
Source organism: Adrianichthys oophorus (assembly GCA_036245035.1). NCBI lineage: Eukaryota > Metazoa > Chordata > Actinopteri > Beloniformes > Adrianichthyidae > Adrianichthys > Adrianichthys oophorus. The sequence goes on along the minus strand of BSAI01000162.1, from coordinate 11,881,996 downwards.
TGCTTAGTGCTGTGGTCATGACATATTGGACCAACTTCGCAAAAACCGGGTGAGTGCATTTTGTTTGTTCAGTTAATAATCAGTCATCTAGGAATTTGGTTCTAGACTGTGAAGAATCGGGATAACTTCTGGTTTCAGTGTCTTATTTCAACATCTGTCCAACTCCACCAAGAGAAATGATTGTATTGGTGCAACAGACAGCATGACACTTTCTGCATGTTTCCCCACCCTCAATATTCTCAATGTTAAATCAGTTAAGATGTAGTCTGGACCCTTGGGGGCCAAACTGAAAGGTGCTAAAAAAAGGAAAAAAATAATAAAGTAGCTTAGTGCTAAACATAATACCACTTAATCAAGCGGAGAAGCACGCCAAGCTGGAGTGGAGGCAGGTTGCAGCAGAACTCCCTTCTGGAGGTCCACGCTGTGCTTTTAAGGGCTGCCCCCATCAGCTTGAGTCCAATAGGACCCACACCCTTTCCAGCACCACAACTGAAAGAAAGGAACAGAGACAGACACAAAGATCCACAAAAACACCCAGAGGTCCCACTCTGACATAGCAGTAAAATACAAAAGTCAAGAACAAAAAGAAAAAACAAAACTAAATGTGGCCACAGCCATAACATATACAAATTGTTGCAAACATAAAACCAAATGTTGTTTCATTTTTTTTCTTTTTTTTTCCAGAGTGTGCACACCTTTTAATGATCTTACATTTCATTTTGACAGTAATCTTACCCCATATTTTTTCCTTTTTTTTTTTTGCAAAGAATACTACCTAATTTTGCAATTTACTTTGCCTTGCATTTCGAGGTAAACTATTGGCCAAAAAATATAATTTTAATCATTATAAAAAAAATATAGCACCACAATGAGGATCCACTTAGCTGAAATAATAATCTTGGCTTCACTCCACAGCAAAGGCCTTGTGATTGTAATTGATAGGTTCAGATTATTAACAAACACCAGATTGGCCCTCTAGGGAAAACCTGCATCTCTGAGAAATGGCACGGATGATGTTTTAACACCAACCTCCTACAAAAACGTTTTTCCAGCCAAGCCACAAGCGGTCTCACCGCTATAATCTCGTGGGAGGAGAGATATTGCAGAAGGACAGCAGTCTGCACACGACTGCCCAACAAAATGTAAGGCATAGCTTTCTAAAAGCAAACAGTGATTCTTGCTTGCACTTTTTTTAAACAGTGGAAACAAAATTCTGCAAGGCTTTTCCAGACCACCTTTGGGGGTTTGGGACATGCGGATGTTGCTTTCAGTTGTGCTACAAAAGGATGTAAAAAGAATGTCAACGTTTCTGTTGGTATATGACCTGGACAGGTACTGTCTGTCAGATGGGGGAAAAAAGTCTGCACTTTGACCCCATTTTAGGAATAAAAATGCAGTTTTGAGTGGAAAAAAAAGCAAAAATTCTGTGAAAGTTTTCTCATCTTTGACCATGGCTTTGCTCTCTTCTTGTCCTGTCCATTATTTATATGCGACCTTCCTGTCTGTTCCTCTGTTCTGTCCAATAGGGATCAATTTCTTTTTTTTTTTTTTAATCAATAATTCACCTATACAGTGACAAGCTATTCATTTAGCCTTGGGAAGTAAAACTGAATTAATGTTTCCAGGTAGATATCCAAAAACAATTTCAAATGTATTTCTTATGTTATATTCTTACTGCAAGAAGCACTTTTTCATAAGGAGAGATTTGAATACTAAACCAAAAAAAAAGCAAGTCAACATCTTCACTTGATTCAAAAGTCTTCTTTCAGAAATCTTCAATTTCTCTGAAAAAAATGTTCAACTTGATTCCAGTCAAATTCACCATGTCACGTTCTTTTTCTGCAGTTTCTTGAGTTTTTCTGGACAAATATCTCCCTTTTTAAAACTAATAACAAAAACAATCAATGTGTTCATCACAAGCAAACAACATCTGGTTAATCAAAAATCAAAGCAAGTTTGAGATAATGTATGCATGCTGCAGGAAACAAAACAAACCATAATACTCCCATCTGTTGAGATCTGCTCAATAAACGCAAGGCCAACCCTATAGTTGTGGTTTCACTTTCAGAAGTCAATAATTGAGTTGTTTCACCTGACAGACTCTTGTATTGACTCATGGCAAATTCATTAAGAAATTCTGGGCACTGGCTGTACACGCCCCAAAAAAAGCTTTATTCAAATGGCGTACAACACTTTCCCTTTCTTTTTGTTAGTGCTGTGTGTTGTACACAACTGAACGATTTGAATAAAAATGATTCTGGGATTTAAGGTGAAATTATTTCAAATAGAAAACACCAAACCTTTGAATTAAGAAGTTGTTTTATAAAATCACTTCCAGAATATAATAAAGCTAGAGATGTGCTAAACTGGAGTACTTATTCACTGAAAGTGCCGCTGAAAAATTTGAGCATCAATCTCATCACCTTTCAAGAACCTCTGCACGGCAAAAAAAGAAAAAAAAAAGAAGTAGCAGAAAAGAAGGTATGCTCCAAAATAGTAAGGGACACTAGGGCATTTTTCAACAGAGATGTTTTTTTTTCCAAAGGTGTTTATTTGCCTGGACTTTCTGGGTCTTGGTCTGAAAACCTGAGACATATTGAATCTGAGGAAGATTAAGTGTACCTGTAGACTGTGCACAGCCATCTTCCTGCTGCTTGGATTGAATATGTGTGCATGGCTGCCTTCCTTTTTGTGTGTTCTCGGTGTGTACAGTTTCGGTGTCTGTGGGTCCACGGTTGGGAATTCTGTCCATGCTCCATTGTGCCAGGGCCCCGAAAGACACAAAGATGTATAAGGGAGGCATATCAAACTCCTGCCCTCTGTTTTATTGATCCCCTCAGCCTGGGTCCAGTCGATCACTCGTGCCCCGGGTGACTCACTCCCCACTCTGCTCAATTTCACCCCCACCCTTCTGACTACTGGTAATCATTTCTAACAACTTAAATTAAATTTGACAATCCCTGTTACCAGAGTGGTATTGATCCCACTCTGAAGAGGATGTTGTCTGGAATCTTGTTCTGTCTTTTATCTGTCTTCAAATCAACTACCGTCCAATCAGTGTACACTTAAAACCTTACCACAAGAACTTTGAACCACTAATGGCCGACTTGTTTAGACAAACTGATTTGAGTTTTTTGGGGGGTTTGGGGGTTTTTTTTGGTCCTCAAGTAAACACAAAGCTCCGTCAGTGATGCTGTGATCACACAGCAGTCTCCTCTGCCTGGAAGTCATCCATTTCAACAAAGACACAGAGGCAGATTTAATTCATTGGTTATCTATAATAAATACTGTTCGCTGTTAGAGAGAGACGGAAATTCATTTTAATTAGAAAGGCTTTAGGTCTTAAAGTTGTACTGCTTATATAATGAATCACTACGAGTATGGATGTGTTTTTACTAAAAGATTTATTGTGGCGAGAAGATTTGACACAATACCAGCTTTTAACCTTGATCTGACCTTCATCCTTGTAAATAATATACTCACAATTCTCTGAATTCTTGAATTTAGAAAGGCTTTTCTTTCCTTTAATGACCTAATGACTAAAGATTAGAGGCAGAACCGCAAGAAGATAAACTTTTTATCGTTTCCTACTCATGGTGGGAAGCATTTATCATATGCTGTGTCATTTTGGCTCAACTCCAAAGACAAACAGGCTAACAACAATTAAGCACTCAAGTGGTAAAGAGGACAGAATTAAAGGTATAAATGTTTTTATGCACCATTCTTTGCATGAACCTTTTAAAAGGGGTGATGGTGCCTTACATCTTCTGATGGTCAGGAAACTTCTAGTCTTGTCTGACATTTGATAAGTTTAAGAAGAAATGTATAAAACAGGTGAATACGTAAAAGCTGGGAAAAAAGCCAACACAATGTGGTTCAGTGGAATTGGAGTCATGAAAAGAGGCAATGACAATACAGCAGCAGCTCTGCCATGCGAGTTCAGAACAATATTCAAGAGCAGAAAATTAGCCTTTGAAGTACTTTTGAAGAGGACTCGCAGTGAAGTAGTCTTCACTGTCTGCACAAGTGTGGCCCAGCAAGCTCAGGGCTGTGATGAACACATGCTTCATCCTACCTCTCCCTTCTTCGCTCCTCAGCATTCATTCTTCATCTCAACTTCTGAGACTCTAAAAGATGGAACAATGTCTGAAGTCTTTTCTCCTCTGAAGCGTGTAGGATCTTTGAAATCATCTTCGCCTTCAAAGACTTTTTAGTGAAGCTGCAGTGGATTTTAGCTGATTGTGTTGGAGAAAGAACATTTATTTCAAGCAGCACCATAAGCCTGTTATTACTTTTAGTTGGGTTTTTTTAACTATTAGGCTACTGTCACAGCTTTTGTGTGTTGTTTTTTAATGCATTGCTATTTCACTACTGGAAGAATAAATAACTCTTACATTAATTACAGCCAAAATGTTACTGCAAATACTACCAAATGGAAATTCAAGTTCTGCGATCCCACTCCTAATAATTCAATAAAGCATACTTTAGATGAATGCAAAAGGACTGAACAACAACAACATGACAGAAGTGAAATGTGACAAAAATGAAGCATAGCTTAGCTGAAGCATCATAAGAGGCAACAGGATGACAAAAATATCTGTTCCTGCATTAATATATATATATATATATATATATATATATATATGAATACAATATTGTATATATACTATATACAGTGTGGAATATACAGAATAGGCTACATACCTCTGTAGGGCACATCAGATTATAAAACGCTTCATCAATAAATGGTTATTTGCAAAGTCATGTCCTATATAAGACATACCGAACTATAAGGCGCATTAAGTGAGACAAAAGTCCATCCATCAGTCAGACTTTATTAACTTGTTTGTAACACTCTGCACGTTTACATTAACATTAACACGTCACATTAACCACGTTAGCATACTCCCAATACTCCCAACCTTGTTTGTTAAAAAAAAAGATGATCACCGTTGTCACAGACATTACTGTGACTACCCTGACTCCAAACCTTGTTGGTGACATGTAAAAAAAAAAAACAGTTCAACATTGCAACATGTTAGCCACATTAGCGTTTTTACAGGAACACCTAACCATGTTTGCGACTTGTAAAAAGAAAAGAACGGACAGACAGTTTCAGAGTTCTTCTCAAAATCACTTTGACAACAGCAAACACAACCAGAATTAGTCTATAAATAACGCACTCCGGATTATAAGACACATTGTTTTGTTTTTACTTAAAAGTCTTATAGTGTGAAAAATACTATACTTTACTATACTGTATTCAAATATTTTTTATACAATTTAAACACTTATGGTGATCACAGACAAAAACTAGGTGTGAAAGGTGACTAGACCAAACAAAAATGACCAAACAATATAACCAAATACATAGCCTGATGAAAATGGTTAAAAAAAGAAAGCAAAAGTTCAAGTTTCAGGTCCTGACAAAAACAAATGCACTAAATAAGAAAAAAGTTTTTTCAATCTAAAATTTAATATAAAAACGTTATTCAATCACGAAAGAAAAAAAAATCCCCCAGGTGAGGAGCAACAATATGGATTGCATATGCAAAACCAGAAGGATATTTACAAAATCTGACGTGTGAGTAACAAAAGCCAACCGAATTCAGATGCAGGCAGAGTTAAATATGAGAAAACAAAAAAGCTCAGAGCTTTTCAAAATAAAGTTACAAAGAAAATTAAAAAAGCAAACCATGCAAAATATGGACTGAAAAGTAGGTTATAACTGCTGAGAACTCCCACAGTTTTATTTGCTTCCATCCTAATCTGTCGGAATATTATGGATCTAGTTATCCAATCCAAAGGGAGGCATTTAATCACTTCCTGTTTCCCAAACCAGTCATTTCCAAAAAGAAAAGTAAAATGTGTTTTTTGTCCATGTTTTCAGTTCTTATATACTCAGATTTGGAAACTAAATACCATAGTCCTCATTTAGACCATATTAGGGGATAAAAATCCCTCCTCTAACCCAATCTGGCTTGAAAGGACATACTTTTAATTAAGACCCAGCTGAATTCCCTTTGCCTTCTCGTCTTGTCCAGCCATCTTGCCTCTAAAGCAGCTCTCACACCCCCCTCTTCCAGATGTTCTTAATGAACTGACCCAGATTGCTGCCCGTCTCCAAATCGCCCGTACAAACCTGTGACACAATGTGGAGACACTTGGGCTGCATGTCAACAGCGTGTATCAAGGCGTTATTCTCCCAAAGCTCTTCCTGTCCTTGGCTCTCATGCGTTATTTTTACAGGACAAATCCCTTCACCGTGCCCTTCTTTTCCCTCCCTTCAGTGTCAGTGAAGCATAAAAGCATACACAGAGTGCACACTGTCAAATCGTCTTAGCGTGCGCACGTGTGCCTTTAAACTCTGAGGCCATTCTTTCCGGAGACTTAGGATTGTTTCTGAGACAATAGATTTACTCAGATGTGAGTTACTTCTCTGGCTGCTGGATTTGTTCTAGTATTGACAAGCACAATTGACTTTTTACTCTATTTTTTTTCCGACCAAAGTCCTCGGAAGTTTTATGGAAAGTGTTTTGCTTCCTCTAAAAAAAAAAATACAAAAATAAACAAATGCGAGCATGCTGCTGACATTGCCCTGACTGGACACTTCAAGAAAAAAGGAATGATGAGAAGCCAAGAAACATCAATCATCATAGATCATTAGTGCTACACATGTCCATCTTCACACTTTTCCTGTGGTTGGCTGCTGCTCATTTCCGCTGCTTTCCTCTTGAGCATTGCCACAAATGATGCATTTAACGACCCACTCTTAAGAAGGTCATGTTTTTTGTGTTTATACCATGTTCTTCTAGTATTTTTCTCATCATAGAGGATATATCCTCTATGATATATATATAAGAATTTATTATTAAAACAGCATGTCTGAGTTTTTCATTCATTCATTCATTTTCCAATCCGCTTTATCCCTTTCGGGGTCACGGGGTTGCCGGAGCCTAACCCGGCTACTCATGGGCGAAGGCAGGGTACACCCCTGGACTGGTCGCCAGTCTGTCGCAGGGGCCACAATCACACACCCATACACACACTCACATCCACACCTAGGGACAATTTAGAGTAACCAATTAACCTGTGAAGCATGTTTTTGGACGGTGGGAGGAAGCCGGAGTACCCGGAGAAAACCCACGCATGCACGGGGAGAACATGCAAACTCCACACAGAAAGGTCCCCCAGCCAGGACTTGAACCGGGAACCTTCTTGCTGTGAGGCAGGAGCGCTAAACACCGCTTTTTTTGTTTGTTTTCCTTCTGCTTGTCAATCAAACAGGCTGCTTTGGGGGATTAACATCACTTAAACATCAGCTGTGTCACCCATGTGACGCTGCTCCTTTGCACCACTCATCAATGACCCCACTCATCCTTCAGAGTACACACCGTTCTCTTTAGTTGCTTGGTTTAGCCAAAACGAGCTGTACAAATGCACAGTTAATGTTTTGCATTTATGGAATGGCGCTGCCACCTACCTACTCCATTAAACAGGCATTCACTTGATAGGAGATTTGTATCCAAGATCCTGATTTGCATTAGAGAAGGTAAGGAAGTGGTGTGGCTTGTTACAGGGCGAGCACGCCATTGATTGTGTCCACCCTGTGTGCTGAATCTAATATGAGGGGGGTGAGAGGAGGAGAAGGAAAGTTCATCTGCATTCGTATCTTGGTTGCGAGACTTAAGCCAGATGTTTGAAATTCAGCTTTGATTTTTTTTTATTTAAAACTCTACAGACATATTTACTATTTCCAAAAGTGCTTTTTTGATCGTTTTGTCAAACAAACTGGTAGCATCCATAAAAAGGATGAATCCAGGAGCTGTGTCCTCCTTCAGCCTCCACTCACCACAAGGTCACAGAGCCTCACCCTGCATCAATTAGCCTGCTAACCAATGCTGCCATTTAATATCAACCATGCATCACTCAACCTTGAGTCGCAATGTGCAACAGATATAGTATAGTAGTTGAGCCTCATAAATTTCCAGCTCAGTGATGAAGATACCCCAATATATATCACTAAATGCAAAGAAAGCCTACAGCACTGAATTAGTTTGTGTAACCAGGTAGGTTAATAAACAACTCCAGGGACTGAATGTGTTGCACAAGAGTAGAAAGAGCACAAAAAAAAAAATATACGTTTGCACTTTCTTAAACCTAAATCGGTGCCGGTAAATGAATACACCAAGAAGCTGTACTACTCCGAGATGCTATATTCAGATTAGGATTCAAAGACCCTGAGTGCAGTGAAAATAGATTCTTGTCTTCTGCCTTAGGGCACCTAAACGTGTCTTTTCAGATTTGGTGATGGCTAGGTCTATGATCACTCAAGCGCCTCAAATTACATCAGGATGAAAAGGGGAAGGAGGTGCATGGGGAAAGAAAAAAAGGGGGAAAAAAGAAAGAAAATGATATTCATTCTTCCCCTTTATCTACCTTTTACATCAGTGCTTCCAGATAGAGCTTGGAATACCAAATGAGCTCTGCTCCCCGCCTGCGACATGTAGGGAGAGCCGAGAGCCAGGAGTCGTATGCGTTGTATAGATTAGCCATTTAATGCTAACTCTACAGAGAACATTTCTGCGTGTCAGCGTGTTTCATTACCTCCCTGCATCTCTGTATCTGTCAGTCATCACTCTTGGAAAGAAAAATTACGTCAGTCCGCCATGAGGTGTCACAAATAAAGCATCGTTTACAGATGCAATCCCAACGCAGCTTTTGAACCACAGGCTAAGGTCAGCATGGGTCAACGGGTCATCTAAAGTGGAGGCGCAGAGGTCCTGAAAAAGATGAAAGGCGTCTTTTATAGCTGAACAACCATATGAACACATCAGAGGAAATCTGGAAGGCCGTTAAAATGCCTGCATTTATGGGTGTAATATCCCTCACCTGCTTTTCCAACCACTGCTTTACTGACCATCCAAGCTATAGGGTAGGCCTCACAGGAGCTCAAATGCTGTATTTATGCTGGATTCACAACAAGTTGTGTAATGTAGCTCATAAGGAGCATCTGCAGTCAACACGTTTGAAATATATTAATATAGTTAAGAGCTTTGACACCAGAGCCTTTTTATATTTTGCTGTGAAATCTTATGATTGCAGCCAGTCTGAAGAGCAGGCAGTCATATTAAATCTGAGGTACTACAGGCATATGAGATAAATTTGACACACTGACCCCACCCCATTTCATTTTAGCTCATCATAACCTACTGGACAGGATAGGATAATGTTTAAAAAACTTTCTTCCTTTTTTTTTGGTTTATTATATCAGTGCTTGGCCATAGCTTTCATCTGATAAACAGAGCCAATATTGCAACATCCTGTACTCATTTGACACATTTTACATGTGTTTTCATTGTTTTGTGTTAAACAAAGCATGCACATTTTTAAACTTTTTTATAAATATTTAAAGTCCCACTACGATCAACTTTTGAGCTATTATCAAAGCGTTCCCAGTGGTCTTTTAATTATGCTTATGGTGTTTTTAGCCAAAAAAAAAAAACCTGTGTCGCTTTCTAGTACAAAGTCTCTGTGCAGAGCGACAAGACTTCATTAGAAATTCTTCTCTGATTTGTGGGCGGTACTGTTGGAATGAAGTAGGCCCGCCCCCACTTCCCATCACTTATCTGCCATATGGATCTATTTTTCTGCAAGTGGATGCATCATACTTTCTACATATCAACTTAGTTGTTTTTCAAACATCTTTTGTCTGCCCTTGATTCATTATTATTTGAATAAAGAAATACTCAGAAATTCAATTTTGAGCTTAATTTTTATAATATATGTTCTCCATCGTCAGAAAAATGCTACAAGAATATTTTAAAAATACCAAAAACACAAGAATTTTTTCACATTTAAACCTTAAAAACACTTAAAAATCACCTTTTTTGCTGTCACTTTACACATGAATTACATATTGTTTTTGAATCGTGTCCTTGACTGTGCATTGTAGGATGACAGACATGGTTGTTTTTCACTGCTGAGCTAATAATTATAGCAGTTGTTGAAGCAAATGCTTTAAAACTATGTGATAAAAACAGCTCAAGGAACTCAACAAAGGACCAGAGGCAGTGAGGCGGGAAACTTCCCAGATCCCAGAAGCGATCACCCGCCAATATCCCAGTGTCTGATGATACGAAAAATCCCTAGAGAGCCTATTTCCCTTTTCCAGCAGGTCAGAGCTGTTTTTCTGTCACCAGAGACCCACACTCATGCATTTTATGTTAAAGCTGAATGCTGGTAAATAACTGTTATTAAGTACAAATTTCTGCTTGGAGTTTGAACAGATTGAGATCTGTAGGAAACATATTTTTGCTAGTAATAAATATCTCAGAAGCTCAGCACACAGGATAATTATAGAAAAATATGTCACAAAAAATAGATGAATATTTGCACTTCTAAATAAAATTGGCCACTTTGGTCAGCGCTGCAGCGCCAGAAATCGGCCTGAAGTTAAGCAGCAATGGGGGAAACTCTTCAAAGCCCGTTTACTATTGACTTTGCAACAGTTATCCAACCATATGTGTGCGTAATTAGATAAGGCAGCCAGTTGTTCTCTAATGCAGCAAATCAAATTAACTAAAGATGCCACATTGATTTCTTTGTGTTCCCTAAATTATTCATCTTCGCTTGCCCTGAACCAGCCAGCTACCAAAGAGCTTTTCTAACTAAACTGCACTGCCGCTCCCTCACCCCACTGTGCATACTGATTGTTTTGCAAAATTTTCCCAGAAATCTTTGCCACGTTTTTAACCATCACACTTCAGCCAATTTGACCCTCTTGAAAAAGAAGGCGTTTGCAGTGTTGAAGCACAGAATTCCCATTAACTGAGACAGCCCTGAACTCCATTTCTGCTGTCATGTTCTTGGGAGAAGGAGACAGAGAGTGAGAAAAATCTGCTTGCATGCCAGCGTGATGGCGTGCAATACACCGCTGTAAGAATTCATGAGGCACGCAGGCTGCACACATTCACGTCTCATCCTGCTTCATTGACATCCTGTTCTCTGGCATGTTGCGCTCAGGGAGATCAATATGACCTTACCTCCACCACTCGCTACTTTGAAACTTGATTACTGATATTTGGCGACAAAGTCATCATAGTCTGGCTGTCAATATTCATTGGGGATCATTACGGGCCTAATAAAAGAGGTTATTTGCGGGCTGCACTGCTGACACCAGCCCAAGTCCAGGATTCAGCTCCAGTCATCTCAATTTGCTTTGCTTTTCCCTCTCTCCTTCTCCCAGAAGCACTGACCTGAAAAATAAAAATTGACAGCAGAGAAACGAACAGAAAAGGGGATAGAGGGTGAGTTCTTATGGCACAGCTTTAATTCTCTTAGTCATTTGGAGTTTTTCAGCTTTATTTCACAAAAAATAGAAAAAAATCAGGAAATGAACTTTCGCCTTTTTCTTTAACAACCTCAAAAATCAAAGCTTTTCTGACAAATGGCATTAGATTAAGGGGCACAAAAAGATATTTCATGACATTTAGAAAAAAAATATATATTTTTTTAAACTTTTCCAGCATCAGTTTATTTTGCTCTCAAGGCCACTCAACTGAGAGTCAAGTTTCTTCAAAGAAAATCATTCAGACTGTACCAAAAGCAATAACGTGCTCTGCAGAACTCCTACTCCTGACATTGGGCAACAAAAAAAAGAGTTGTTTGATTGCCGGGATTGTTATATGTTAATTTATTCTATAAATCAATAGCTTCACCATAATGGAAATAGCTGGATGTTTGAGGGAAAGTGTTGAGCATTTCAAAAGTGAAACACTGAACCCTGTGGATCAAAAATGGTACAGCCACAGGGAAATCCATCCATTCTCAGGCCAGTTTTTTTTGAGTGTTCAGTCTCATGTGTGCACACTTACAGATGCACAACAACATAGCTTTACATTTCCTTTAGGGTCTTGATTAATATGGAACCCCCCCTTACATGAGTGCGTTGAATGCAAGCACACTCTGTTTTGCCTTCTCAAAGCAATTAGCTAAGAGACCTCCACCAGTGTTGGATTTTCAACAACAAGATTCTTCCTGACGTGAACCCAGAAACATGCTGACTAATTCATTTGAGTTTTGAAGGGTTGACTGTCTGGGTATGCAAATAATATAAACGTCTCAGAGTAAAGACCGACTGGTGTTTTGTGTTCATTGAGAAGATGAGATAATGAAAAAAAAAAGTTTGACATTCACATCTAGATCAATGTAATTTGTAAGTCACAACCGCCCTTATGGGTGGAAACGGCCTGTTTGTGGGTAAAAAATAGGTAAATCTGCATGGGGCATGCAGGTAGCTCGCAAGAAATATCAAAATTTGGAAGTTGCGTGAAAATGCACGGTATTTTGTTTCATGCACATTATTTTCTCCTGGAATGCTGTAGGTGACAGATCGTAAAGAACACTTATACAACACCTACGGGTAAGTTAGGCTGAAGAAAGTGAGACACAGGCATGTCCTACAGAATTTTAGTTTTTTAACCCCCCTGAACCCTGCTCACTGTGCAGGGAGCCTGTTAGTCCTATTCGAGTACTCGGTGTGTGGTCATTGTGCAAACCCCTTGCATGCAGCCTGGCTATTAGAAATGAGAAAATTGGACAATCAGAGTATGGATTGTGTGGGCATCCCACAGGCACCTTCCAATCGCCTACACAACTCATATGTGCAGCATTTGTGCGCAGTCAGTAAGGGGCCAGTTCGCAAACCGCACAGGGACACAATACGACAGCCTCACCTGTACGACATAAGTGTGTCTAACTGACATTACCCTTACAAATACTTCCCGATACACTTACCACATACACAACAATAGTACGTTACATTTTCACGACATCCCTTAATGTGGCCACACCTACAAGTTACTGGGTTGTGTGTGGGTTTTTGCTGCCAATAAATTGCCCTTTTAAGCCATGGCTTCCTTCTTTGTCTTGTAGCCTCATCTAAATGGTGAAAATTATTTTTTTTTCTTATTTATCTCCTATATGTCTTTCTTTGTCTTTAGGGATCCCAATAAACCAGTTCCCCAAGACACCAAGTTCATCCACACCAAGGCCAACCGTTTCGAGGAGGTAGCGTGGTCCAAGTACAACCCGCAAGACCAACTGTACCTGCATATCGGCCTGAAACCCCGCGTGCGCGACCACTACCGTGCCACCAAAGTGGCCTTCTGGAAACACCTCGTGCCCCATCTCTACAACCTACATGACATGTTCCATTACACATCGACCACCACCAAAGTGCCACCCCCAGAGACCACACAGAACACCTTGTCTACCAAAAGGCCATTCAATACCAAACGCCCCCCCATGTCCCCAGCCTATAACAGCGAGGATAAAAGCTCCTGGAATGATGAGGAGGCAGGGCCTATTGTGGTGGAGAACCCGCGGGATTACTCCACCGAGCTCAGCGTCACCATTGCCGTCGGAGCCTCGCTGCTGTTTCTCAACGTCCTGGCATTCGCAGCGCTTTACTATCGCAAGGACAAGCGGCGTCAGGACTCCAGCCACGGGCAGCCCAGCCCACAGCGCCAGACCACCTCCAACGACATTGGCCACCACGCGCCCGAGGAGGAGATCATGACGCTGCAGATGAACCAGACCCACCACGAGTGTGAGGCGGGGAACAGCAACGAAGGAGCCCTGCGCTTGACCTCACTCCCCGACTACACACTCACCCTGCGACGCTCTCCGGACGACATTCCCCTCATGACGCCCAACACCATAACCATGATTCCCAATTCTCTGGTGGGCATGCCCAACCTGCATCCATATAACACCTTCACGACTGGCTTCAACTCCAC
>BSAI01000162.1:11849137-11868184 GCA_036245035.1 Adrianichthys oophorus | reverse complement strand
GAGGATGAAGGAGCGACAGAGAGGATTGTGTTTTATAAATATCACAGGGAAGGGAGAGATTGTGGAGGGAGGGGGCGGTGTTGGATTAAAAACATGGAAATTTCACTGGACTTTTACTAAGTGGAGAATTACTAAGAACTCTCTGTGGATGTCAAGTTGTGCAGAGCTGCCAAAATTAAACTGCTTCCCTTCTACTGACGAAGAGGAGTCTTTCTGCAGTTTTTTTTTTCTAAATGTAATCATTTTAAAAGCCTTTTTAAGCAGACTAAGGAGAAGTCAACCCTTCTTTTTTCTTGAATTCATAACAAATATAAAGAGAAGTGCTTTTTATTTCCCATCCCCGCCTGCTGCAGGAGATGCATCAAAAACAATGGCCTCTTCTTCAATATTTGTGAAACGTTTTGAATTGCTTCTTTGTTTGGTTTTATGTTTCAATGCCTTACAGAGCTTGTACTTTTTTGGTATTCTTTTTCACTCTTGAAGACTATTCCACATGGAGCGCGTTACAAGCCGATTGGACTCAAACTTGAGAGACAGAATCCAGAACGGAAATCCAGAGGTTGTGCAGATGTAGAGGTTTCAAACTCAATTTGTGCAACTTTTTTCGTTCTTCTTTTCTGTTGCGTACCAACACAACAGACATGGAAGGGTGTTGTTGTTTTTTTCCTTCAGCACTTATAAAAGTTACTTGTGGTTGACTGCTCTTGCCAAGAGATGAGACAGATAAATACTACGTTGCTTAGATTGTTTTGTTTAGGTAAAAAGTGCATCTTTCACAGCCCATTTATCTGTTAAGCCATCAGATATTATCTCCACAAAGTGCACACGCTGCTCGGAGCGCTGGTTGAAGATGATTTCTCATTCCCTGCGTGCGAGGCGCGCGCGAGCCTGAGATAAAGAGGAGGACACGTTGCTGGAACTGGTTGGGTTGTGAGTGTACGCATGCAGGAGTCCATTCACTTTTCAATTAAATTTTTTTTTTATTTGCATTTTTGTTAATATTCGGAATGTGAGTGAGTTTATGTTGGTGTGTGTTAAGATTTTTCTTGGGTTTACCACCAGTAGTGTTTCTGCATTTTTAGCTGTCTGTCTTTGCAACATAGCACCTTTGTTATTTTCTAAATGTCTAATTATGCTTAAAGATTACAAAATAAATCTATAATTTTATGTGTAAGAGAAAAAAAAAGTTAAAGATTCAATTGAACTAACTGACATGATTCCATCGACTTTGTAAGAGTTTCTCTTCAAAAGCAGACAGTGGCCTGTTTGCACTGACTAAGCCTACGTCAGCGCACACTCGTATTTCTTTGAATATATATATATAAATATGGGCATACATACATATATGTATAGGGCTTCTATGGAGATATCATTCCCACCTACAAAACCAATTGAAACACCATTAAAAAAAGCACCAACATTATTTCTATGTATTGCTGTTGTCCTTTGAAATATAACAAGCCAAGAACACTCAAGGTGTCTTTGTTAGAGCTCTATATGTATATTTATGTATAAAATATTTAATATTTATTTATGTATACCAGATGCATAAATGCTGATTGTGCCATGTGCCAAAATTAAAATTGTAAAAAAAAAAAAATGGAGAATATAAAGTTTCACTAAACTTTTTTCTCTCTTGATCAAAGTTCTTTTGCTCACTTTTTGAAACTTGAAAGTAACAGAAAACTCTCGCAACAAGTGCTGGCATACCCCCAGGACTTTCCCTCATTCATTCTCTTTTTCTCCTCATCTTTTCTTGTCTTTTGCCCAAACCCTGAAAAAAAAAAAAAAAAAAAACACAGCTCTGGGCCAATCTGTGTGTATTTCACTGTAATACATGCAAAGCACTGCTGCAGCAGTGGGAGACTGTGAAAAGATTGCTTTGATGCACTCACACTGCATCCTATTATATGTTAATCTCAGGGAGAAAACTGGATATATTGAGTCTGTGAGTAAAACTGACAATTTCCATTAAACATCTTGGCGCAGCACAGATTGTCTCCTTGCGTTACAGCAAAGTGCAGTAATGCAACCTGAGCAGATATCCTAGATCAACATGGCAAATTCCAGGTACATGCTACACACTTCAACACTTTTATGAAGGATGCTATTATGGCTCCATCTTGTATTCAATAACTGGAGAAGCTGCAAAAACCAGGTGTGCTGTCCGGTCTGCTGATTGTTGACTCTGCAGGAACAGAGGGAAAGAAGGTGTTTTCAGCCTTACAGGTTCTTTTCCTAATCTGTGTTATTTACCTAACTCACATGCTAAAAGAAGCTTTGGTTATAATTACTACAAATGTTAGATCAATGCATTTTTTGTCCACAAAAATGAACAAACATCAAATAACAAGTGACATTTTCTTTAAACAATTGTTTTCAAACACAACAAACTACTGGAAAGGTATAATAATGTTATTTATGTTTTCAAAATTGGTTTAAACTGGTTCTTAACTGAGTTTTTGGTGCTATATGGATCAAAAAGTGTGAGAGCCACCTACCATCAGCACACAATCATGTCATTTGCATTTTGTCTTTGAAGTTGAATACAAGGAGAGTTTTTTTTTTTCTATTTGCAGTGAAATGATGTGTGACTCAGAAACAAATCCACAGACATCATCATCCAACCATCAGGCTCTCTGCATCCATTCACTTCATGCAATCTCTGAGTTCAGCTTAAGTCTGAGCTTCCAAAGGAGAAAAAAAAACTGGAGATAACGTCTAAAGAAACAAGGAGTTCTTCAGAGTTGGTCAGCTTCTTATAAATGTGGATATGGCATCACAGTCAGTTCCTTTGTGTTGAAGGAGATTCATGATGCTTTTTTTTCTTGTAATACCAGTGTCTGTGGCCAAAGGACCACAACATCCCGACTCCCTTCCCTTCCTCTACACCTTTATTCCTTTCTGACATTTTTACAAACAGCGTTTGTTGCTGCTTTTTTAAAGATTATTTCGTTTTGCTTTAAATACAAAGGGAATTTAGACCCTCAATGGTTCTTGAACACATTTTTGCTAAGAACAAGATGCCACCAAAAAAAAAAAAAATTAAAATCATCATTCACATTTGTATTCCAGAACACTTTTATTTATCTAATTTACAGCTTAGCCACTGATCATTTGGTTCCAGTACCTTTTTTCAGGCTGCAAAAATCATTGTAAAGCAGACAGACGCTCTATTGTCATTAACTATTAATATGCACCCAAGATATATGATTTATTTGTGTCTGATTGACCATTTTAAATGTTCAAACCAAACAACCTTTTTTTTTCATTGGTGTCTTTTTTTCTTTACTGAAATGGAATTCTGCTGGTCTACTATTAATGCAAAAATTATAAAAATCCCAGTCTGATAATCTTTTCATCTATTGTAAAAGTGTTCCCAGTGTTATTTTTATCATAATTATGTCACTTTAACCACATTAAAAACAGTTTCTGCATTTCCCATGTTTCCCGTAAACAAATTAGCGTTTGTTTACACTCCCTCCCACTTGCTTACAGCCCTCCACAAGCCCAAGGTAACATTAACGGTGAGCAGTATCAGATCTTACTAGCTGTGTAAAATTTTAAGCCAGATGCCAGCTCGGATGAGGAAAAGAAAGACGTACTTGGATCTATTTGTCTGCAAGTGCAATTTAAATAAAGAAATACTCAGAAGTGCAGTTTTAATCTTAACTTTCATTATATGTGTCCTCTATTATGAGAAAAATGCCACAAGAAGATGTGAAAAACAACGAAAAACACAATTTTCATTGGAGTGGGCCTTTGAAAAACCTAAAACAAAGTTTGAATCTCCAAAATGAAGTTGGGTGAGCAATGAAACAGCAGAAAAGGCTTTGCTGCTGTCAGCAGGTAATGAAAACAGAAGTTGCAGCTTCTCATCAGTAGAGAACAGTGAATTCAGCCTGATGAGAAAGTAGTTCAGAGGTAAAAATGAGTCACAGTAATCTCCACATTTCAATTCCAAGTTAACTTATTATGTTTTCCAAGGATAGTGTTATTATTTCCTTCAAATTAAGTGCATTTATTTCTGTTTATAATTTGTTTCTTTGCAGTCGTTTGCCTGCAAAACTGTGCAGAATTACATGTTTTGTTGTTGCTGACATGTTTTCAGTTGGATGGTCCGAGCTTACATCTCCATCAGCATAGATTTGTGTATGTATCTGGGGTTTAGGCTGAGTGAGTTCTATCTTAAACATGTACAGTGGCACAGACTTCAAATTAGACAGCTGAGTTAAGAGTGAATTTTCAAAGAGGCGAAATGTCATGGGAAGGCCAGTTGTGTGTTACAATTTCCCATATGTGGTCAAAGCTGAGCAGATGTCGCTGAGCATTGGCAGGGAAAGACCTGGCGGCTTCAGAGAGACGGTTTTTGAAATGTTGCCCTGTAAAAAGACACATAATTAAGCACTGGCCCACAGTGGAAAGCCAAGAAAACTGCAGCGGTGTGCTGCACAAAGGAAATGGGGTCACACTCATTATGTTGATACCTCAGGGCTTGATCAAATTAGCCTAAATATCTTACAACCAGACTCATCCAAAAGAGAAAAAAATATAGGGTGGGGGGAATTTCAAAACAGATACACTTTTATACAGTCAATTTTATTAGTGTTTCACAAATTACATCATCCAAGGATGGCCCGGAAAGCACAGATGTGGTAGGTCTCCCTCGACAGCAGCAAAGACAAAGCCAGTCTGTGAAATGAATGTGCCAAATCAGATAGTGCCACCCGCTGGGAAAGGTCTGCAGGTGTGTGTTATGTGTGTGTGTGTGTGTGTTCATGTGTATGTGTGAAGAGCTTTACTTCCACCACGGAGAACATGTTATTAATTATATTTCCTCTCACTTCTTTCCTCACCTCCATCTCTCTGCCTCTCTGCCTGCTTCCTCCAGTCTGCGCAAATGTTTTCTTTTGTTCGATTTCTTTTTAACACCTTCACACAAAAGCGCACTTCAAGCAGCTCCACTTCATGCAGACACATTTTGCCCATTATTTCCTCCATCTCAGTTTTACAAAAACATGATTGCTCCGTCATTTCAGTGGACAACAATTAACTCACTGACCACTTCTGGGTTCTCTCCAAGAATGAAAAACTACTGAATTGTGTCAAGAAATCTTTGCATATTTGCTGCACAGTAAAATCCAGTCAAGAGTTTAAAACTCCATCATCTAACTTTTTAATATATGCACTTACCATTTGTTTTCAGAAGTAATTATTGAAATATTCATGGAAAAAAAACAAATCGAACATGTGTGACTGAAATATAGTTTCACAGAGGGTCCACTGCAAAAATAGGTAGCCTATGAATTTGAAAAATAATCTAATCTTTAGGAGAAAAATCACTGGAAAGTCGTAAAATTAATCATTCATGCAGCAAGTCCTTTTTACTAAAGAAATCTTATGATAAGATAGCAAGATCTTGAATAGAGGAGTTCCACACAAGCATTTAAAAAAAGCTAACTTTGAATAGAACCAAATAATTTTTTAGCTTTTATGTACCTTTTATGTACCTATTTGTAGTTCACTTTGATGACAGTGACAAAAATCAAATGTAATTGGCAGATATTCATTCATTCATTCATTTTCCAATCCGCTTTATCCCTTTCGGGGTCACAGGGTTGCCGGAGCCTAACCCGGCTACTCATGGGCGAAGGCAGGGTACACCCCTGGACTGGTCGCCAGTCTGTCGCAGGGGAAAACTAGCACTTATTCTTGGAAAATAAATCTACATTTTTGTTTCTAAAATAATGACAATGAACCCAAGTCTAAGACCCAAGTCTCAAGTCATTGAACTTTCAAATAACATCCTTATAATTGAACCAAAAATGACAGTTCAATTAGACTTTTTTGAGTCTAAAATCAAGTTTTTAATTGTCAAGAGTTTGGAGCAAAATTATTTTGACTAATTTTAATAACCCTGCCTTCGCCCATGAGTGGCCTGGTTAGGCTCCGGCAACCCCGTGACCCCGAAAGGGATAAAACGGTTTGGAAGATGAATGAATGAATTAATGAATTTTAATAAAACATGCCTTGGGTACTGGGTTTCTCTGTTTTTATTGATTGATTTATTAATTGTATGCTTCTGTTTTTAACTATAAAGCGCTTCAAGCTGCGAAAGCATGAGAAGCGCTTTTTTATAAATAACATTTGATTGAGTGATATTTCTAGATCCTGGCTCTTAATGAGACAAAAGCTTGCACAGAAGTACAGCAGAGGTCTGCATCCTGACACTCCAGAGCCACATGTGGCTCTTTTATCCCTCTATTATAGCTATCTGATTCATGAGAAATGTTTAATAAAAAAGTTTTTAATTTTAAAACCAACTATAAAGAAAAAAGTGAGTTGTAAAGTAAGAAAAAAGGAGCATGAACGTACTCAAACTTTATTCAAGTCAGTCACAAACAGTTGAAGAATAGTACCTGTCACAAGTCTCACTAAAACATTTTGACAGATTTTTGAATGCTGTTTACCACAGAAAATAAACTAGAGGTCAGTAAGCACAACCAGAACTAAGGCAGACCAGATTATAAGGGGGGCTTTCTATTTTTGAACAATTTCAAGAATTCTAGGTGTGTCTTATGGCTGGAAAAGACAGTAAGGGTCACTTAAATAGCTTTGCTTTTATTTTGGTTTGTTAGATTTACAAATTTGTGGCTGAGATGCAGCTTAAGTGGTAAAATAAATTGTGTGTGTTTTTTTTTTTTCTTTTAACTGCTGACGTTTGCTGCATTGAAATGATCCTATGTGACACAAGGTGTCTTATTTTGAAAGGAAGTCATGCGCACCTGTCAAAACTTACAAACCATTTCTGATTTTGAAAAAAGGTTATTTTCTTTTTATGCTTGTGTTTTATTCATGCCCAAAAAGTTAATTGTGGTGAAGTTTCACTTTGTGGCTCCTACTGGGTTGTTGTCATTGAGAAATCCACCCTAAAGGCTCTTTAGGTGTTGGAGTTTGCATACCCTTGTGTAGAGTAAAGATAAGTTCAAACAACTAAAAACTGGTAAAATATCTTGAATGTCTAAAAACAAGGTTTTAAATCTTTGTAAATCAAATAGTTTGTTGTGTCCTTTCGTCTGTGGGGAGTTTGTAGATTCTCCTTGGGTTTTCTGCAGGTAGTCCGGCTTCCTCCCACAGCCCAAAAACATACTTTATAGGTTGATTTGTGACTAAATTGTCCCTTAGGATTGAATGTGTTTGGGTGCGACCCTGCAATGGACTGGAAAACTGTATCGGGCGATGCCCTCATCTTCACAAAGTACAAAAAACTGGAGGAAAAATGGGAAGACCGGGCAAACAAAACGATCAAAAGCTCAGTGAAATTAAAGAAAAAGGTGTGGGAAAAAAAGATGCACAATATTTTTTAACAAGAAAAGAATAAAAATATTTAAATTGACTGAATTCATGTAGTTTCTAACTTTCTGAAAAACACTTTTTTAAAGTACAAATTATTTTTTAGACTTTAGACACAAAAATAGGTAAAATAATAATCAACATTCTACCACTACTCTATGATCTATTTATGGTTTCCAAAAATTGACATATTCTTATTTCTGCTGAACTCAAAATGTATTAGACAATAACAGAAAATTTTTAGCCTTTTAATAAAAATGGATCAAATTATGGAAATAAACACAAAATTTAAATCAAGTCTTTACTTAATGTTTTTCCATGCAATATATCCAAATCAGTCTTTTTTGTTTTTGCAAATTGCTTGAAAATCTTATTTGTTTTATTATAATTCCAACATTTTCATAAGTAAATCATACTGAAATGATTTGTATCCATTTCCTAAGTTCTTCTTGTGGAGTCCCAGCCAGATGAAGCATATGTCTTTGTACCACTGGCCTCGCTGTTGTGAAAAGAGTGGTAAAAAAACCGGAGCAATGAGCCAGACATGGTGCACTGGGTGCCATATCCTTTAATTATAACAAACCCAGACTGAGTAGCTCTTCCCTCATAGCTCCTAAAGCCAGCAGAGCGAGATACCACAGTGTGCTCAGTGACAAACGCTCATTATGAAGATGCAGTCCAGAGAACAAATCCATTTAAAAAGTTGACAAAGTACACATCAAATTTACTAAAAACTCTGTTTCATGAAGTTGTTACGGCTTTAAATAATGACAGATTTCCGTGGTTGCACCAAAAAGTGAAAAAATACACTCCCGACCTTTGAACGTGGAGGTTTGTCAGCAATAAATTAATGCAGGAACAGAACAAGACCAAATGTAATCTGGTACTCAGCAGCAGAGAAAGACTGTCGGGGGGCTTTTCTACAGGTGCAGTAAACAAGAGTAGCTACCTATAGTTCATCCAGTGGAAGCATGCTCACCTTCCCCCAGCCTAAAGCTGCATGTCGACCATATATTGATCAGCCCTTCTGCAAGATAGATCCCCAGGAGACTCCCCTGAGCCTGCTGAGACTAAAGCCTGCATGCTTCTAGTGTGTGGAGGAAGCAACAGCAGCGGAACATAAGCACGGTTTAAGCCTGAAGAGAGTTTATCTGCCATCCCGTCTGCAAAGCCCAAATATCGGGAGATGTTCCACTGATTGATCATTACTTCCACTCAGCAGTCAGGTTTGGCTGACGACTTTCTCAGTCCGCAGGACATTTCATTTATTCTTCAAGACTTCTTATCATTATTTATGTGGCAAGCTCTGCTGTAAAGTCCCCCCCGCCCACACTACCAGCTGAGGCCTGACACTGACTCGCAGTTGCATCAGCTGGCATTCGCCATCAGATGGCAGTCCACTAATGCCTCTCTCTCTCGGATCTTGGGTTTCTGTTTGTAGACGACAGTTGCATCAGGGGTGTCAAAACCCAGGCTACTGAGGGGCATCAGAAGATTTGGCAAAAGCACTTTGCCTCTCATTACCATTACTTTTATTGGGGCTAATTTGACGTGTTCTGCTAATGCTGGATGGTGTATCACGGATATTCCTGATCAAATAAATGCAGTGAGTTTAACCGAAGGTGATGAAGCGTAACTTCAAGATGAAGATAATCACTTTCTGTCAGACACATTACTTAAGTGTTGATTTTGTCTTGTAAACCTTTTGGTTATTTTACATTTTGTCAAATTCTCAACGCTTTGATTATGCCGTTTGCCTGTAAGGTATGGTGGCCCTGAAGGACAAATCACACCAACAAATCACTCAACACAAAAACATTTTTTAAATCACAATGACAATTTTTTAAAAAAAAGCTAAAAAGTAATGATAAAAAAAGAAAATATTCCTAAAACATGCGTTTTAGAAATCAAAACAACATCTCTGAAACAAAAACAAAATTTTTTTTTTAAAAAAGCAATGAGATAAAAATGAAATGTTTCAGAAAACAAAAAGTAATTCCCTGAAATCAAAATGAAATGCTAAAAAAAAAAAAAAATCACATGGGAAATTGGAAAAGGTTGGTACTATGGGGCATTGCTGATTGGATGATGCCGTTTGTCCATCATTTCAACCAAAAGTTACTTGGCATGAAGTGATACTGGATATGCTCTGTACTGATCATAAAACCTGTTTGTGGATATTGAGTCAGATATCAACTGATTTGTTGGTGTGATTTGCACTTCAGGGCCACCGTAGTAAGATGACCTTTTGGAACTACAGAGATTTCCTTCATGTAACAGCCTTGCTAATGGTAATTTCATTTCATCACAGCTAAAACATCATACAGAAGGTCTCCATTGCCATAAAAAATAATTTCAATTTGTTCTTTCGTACTCTGATTCCGGCAGATTTTTTGTCCAAAAAACTGAACTGAAAAACTGGTATATTATTGCAAAGGAAATGGGGAGGAAACACCAGCAATGTCAGCACTGCAGTTCACACAATTGGACAGCAAAATTTACACATCTGTGTCCCGCGATTCAGCTGAAACTGCTAACTGGCTCTGTACGTTTCTGCAGCTGTGAAGATGCCCTGAGACCTCCTTTGTGAGCAAAAGCTTCTTATCTTGCTACTTTTCAGCAATTTCTGTCCTCAGCCCGCTGGGCAGCCCATGGTATTTGATAAAAATGTGTTCACTGTCACTTCCATTCACATGTCAACGTCTTCTTGTAGATCTTTCTTCTCCTCTTTCCCTCATTGTTTCAATAATACACTGTGCTGAAAGTATGCATTATACAGACACTTTAAAGCCAAAAAAGAAAAGCTTTTTTTGTTTCTTTTTTATTCAATTTTTGCTTGAATGTTTTTCAGCATTTAAAAATAAAAAGGAATAGAAAAAAGAAGGCTGAAGCAGCGTGAAGAAATCCCCAGACAGCGGTGATATAATGGATCGTTTTAGGACCAGAAGGTTGAATGATTTACATTCTTCAAGACTGAAATCCTTCTACAGGATTTACAGTGGTTTCCTCTCCAGCACAATACGACCGTCGTCAGGGAACAAAACAGGATATGACACAGCAATGGGTCAAGATTTGGATTTACGTAAGACCAGCCAAGAAATACAAACAAACAGCTATGTTCTTCAGGAACTGTCAGTTTCAAATAAGGAGGCAGTCGTTTATGTAATATTTGAGAAAATTTGTACTTAAATCATTGAAGGGTTTTCATCCAGTTAAATGTAAAACATACATAAACACTGAGAGCATCTGTTAGGCATTTCTAAAAGCGAAAGGAATATTTGGAAGCACTAGTACAAAAGCTGCTGTTTTGTGAACCCTTATCTTATTAAACCTTTATAAACCTGAAGGCTTTATTTAAGATAAAGATGTGGCTACAAGTATCAGTTTTGAAGTGTGGGAAAAGGTTATCTTAGAACCTCACTGCATGTATTGCCTTTGTCACATGCACCCATACAAGGGGTTGACCTGAACAGGTGCTGCGGGTTTTTGGGTTGTCCAGGCCCAATGACAGTCGTAGACAGGAGTCCATCTTCAGCGCAGATGTGTCTAGCGGTTTCATTGAGGCTGGTGCGATCACCTTAAAGGACGACATGAAAGAACGTACAATTTTCATGCGTGTAGTAAGAGTATCGTGAAGTATTTGTAAAGAGAGTGTAAGTCACACAAACCTACGACATAAGGGTGATGCGATGTCCTTACCTGGATGTGCCCATGAGAAGCCTGTTGGATGCCCACACAAACTACCCTTTTTTGATTGTCTAATTTTCTCATTTCTAACAGCCAGGTTGCGTGCAGTGGGTGTACAAAGAGCACATGCCTGTCCCTTGAACAGCATTAACGTGCTTCCTGCGCAGTGTGCAGGATGGATTCGAGGAGGATAGATAGAAGGAAAAATCTGTAAGAATGCCTCCGTGTTCTCTATTTCACCATTTCTTACCCTTGTGAGTTGCTTAAGTGTTCACTACAACCTGACATCCACATCATGCCTGTAGAAAAAAATGAAAATAAATAAATCTACTGCGAATCTTATAGTTTCCTGCGACCATCTACGTGGTCAATACAGGTTTGCCCATTTTTTGTCTGCAGACAGCCTGTATCCACCTGTAAGGACAGTTGTGACTAAGCCATAAGATACATTTGACATACTGGTGTCTGTACAACCAAATCTGCTATTAAGCATAACTGTAACTCAACTTTTGATGTTTTTGGGGATGAAACTTCAAAACTAATAAGTTGCTTTAAAGCTAAATCTGTTATTGAAAAGAAAAGTGTTCGACTGTTGTCAAAAAATAAAAATACTTTTTTGTTGAAGTCGTGTGGTGAGACATCTTAACAGTGATGTTCTCACCCTCCTCTGAGTAAAGTTTTCTTCTCATTCTTGGATGAGTTTTTCTCACTGTACAACACAGCTATGGTTTTGATGCGAAATTTAGCGAGAACACATGGTTGTTGTTTTATTTTTGTTTGTTTGCTTGTTTTTTTGTGGAGCTCTGTGGTGAGCAGGCTACCTGTCAAGAAGGTTCAGTGTCCTTAATAAAATACTTATAAGACATTAACAAGCATTAGGAAGGTGGTATTAAGCTGCTTGTAAAGACCTTTATTAGCATTTGTAGGTGTCTTAAAAATGACTTACATGTTTAAATAAACAGCTCAAGAAGACATGTATTATCATTTGTTAATCCTTTATTAAATATGTGTTAATATTTGTGATATTCCACAAATGTTTTATAAGTTAATAATAAATTTACTGTGTCTTTAACTGTTTATTAAGTGTTTTGCAGCACCAAGTAGTGGTAAATCATTTGTAAGGGATTAACCCCTTAACACCAGAATTTATTTACAATTATGATTTTTTTTTTCACTCATGTTTTTATATTCAAGTAGATGCTGAATAAGGTTGAGATAGTAAATTTGACAATAGCATAAAATAGATATATTGTTAGGCTTGTCGCATCTATAAAAAAAAAACATCTGTACCTATCTCCAGCATGAAGAGACTTTTTTATGCAACACAGTTACTTCCAGTGTTTTCACTCTAATGACTGACAAAACTAATAGAGTATGTACTAATATGAACTAAAACAACACATCATAAACACAACACTCTGTATAACTGTCCTTACTGTCCACAAAGTTTGCATTGTGAAATGCAGTAAAAACAGTTGCTGTTTTTGTGTGGGCACAGATGAATGTTGCATTCTCCACATTTGTGTTTTGGCTCTGTTTGGCTCGCATCTAATGCTTATTAACTGAACATGTTACTGCAAATGTATCTGATTACTTTTGAAATTTCACCAGATAGTAATCATACTTTCAATCTATCCAGCTACTTTGAATTGAATTTTGTGACCTATGAATGTACTTGGGTTTCAGAACATTTTTAATTTTGGAGAAACAGGTTAATTGTAATCCACTTCATTAAAATAATGTTTATAACATAATAGCATCATTAATAATATAAGAACTAGAAATCGAAAACATTGTAAGTACAAGTTAATAACATTATTGCTGTTACTGCTTTTTAGAGGAACTCCTTTTATT
This sequence comes from Adrianichthys oophorus, assembly GCA_036245035.1. Taxonomy (NCBI): domain Eukaryota; kingdom Metazoa; phylum Chordata; class Actinopteri; order Beloniformes; family Adrianichthyidae; genus Adrianichthys; species Adrianichthys oophorus. Next base: position 11,855,290 of record BSAI01000162.1, on the reverse strand, counting down.
ATTACTGTTGTTTATATCAATACAGGGGGTTTTAAATCCGACATAAAATCCATTGCAGCAGGAAAAACTACACTGTTGTGCTTGGTGCTGTTAGTAAAAAATCCTTTACTTCATGCAGTATGTTTAAAATATATATAGGAGTGTCCCCTGATCTTTGGTTTCACCTACAAGCTTTATTAAAATCTGCAGGACACTGCATTGAAAACTTAACTTAACTTTAAATCTAAAATCAAAATACTCTTCCAGAGATATTTTATCTCACTAGATTTCACATTAGCCTTCACACTCAACTGTCTTGATAACATTTGTATTTGACATTGTTTCTGTGTAATCCTTCATGCTTCACTAAAAAAATATTGTAAGGATTCACATTTTTCGGTTTTGCCTTTCTGCTAACTCAAATAAAAAGAATCATAGTAATAGTTTATTGCTATAAAAGTTTTACATTTTATGAAAAATCACATAACATCATATCAAATATAACTTTATATTGTTAACGTGCTCCCAGTCTTAATAGGAATAAGTAGCAAGTATTTTTCTCAAGTTAAAATATGAGAAGTGTTAAAATACATGCAAATATTGATATTAAAGTAGATTTTGTTTGAAATTTTATCATTAAATCTTCTTTTTATATTTGATTTCCTCTATTTAATACATTTCCAGTAAATGATGGTAAATTTTAAATGTAAAACTTCTATGAAATAGAACCAGCACACCAGCATTTTTTTTTTATTTGAATATAGATTTTCCTGGTTTTCAGTGTAGATCAAAAATGTAAAACGTTTTTTTAATCTGTTTACCTAAGATTACCACAGGAGAGTTTGTTGTTAACAAAGAGGGCATTTAATCACAGGTAAGTATTAACAAAAGAGAGTAGTAGTACTTAGATACATTCCAATAAAACCAGTGATTTTCAAGCATTGAAAAATTGTCAGGTGTTCTGTCCCAAATGAAGCAAATTTGACCTAATTTGTCTTTGTTAATTCAAAATTAATTATCTGCAAATGTGACTGGGCAAAAATATGCAATAAATCCCAGGTCAATCGCCACTTTGCCACATGCTGGCTCTTATGCTCCCGTCCTCTTTTTCTTTCAAGCATCGGTTGACTGCTGTAAGCTCCACTGACCACCTCTTTGGCCGTCGCTTAAGACAGATGCAAGACCAATGAAAACCTGTTAACGTGCACTGATGAAATCAATGGATTCCATCTGCAGGTGCATCTCTGCCAATCTTCAGACGTTTCCACTCAGTGAGGTAACAGCATGTGAACAAAAACTTTTTATTCCTCTTTAGTCAATGCTGAAAACTTTGACTGGCTTATGGAGCCACCAAGCTTAGCATCAGAGGAGGAACATGACTTTACAGGACCAAGAGGAACTTTTTGAACAGTAAAAAGATTGTGGTTTAAAGTTACATTTTTTTTTGGGGGGAAAAATTTCTGCTGCCAAGGAGTTCCTCATTCTGGCCAACAAGGCTATTTCAACATTACTCGCTTTTCCACAACATCCCTGTGTGAGCTCAGCTTTTCAAGCCTGACTGTTACAAAAACAACTACATTTCTAAGGAACTACCACTGCTCTGCAGAGACTATGTCCCAGAAAACAACAGGTAATCAAAAGACCACCGGGAACGCTTGGACGACAAATTAAAAGATGATCAGAGTGGGACTTTAAAACCTTATTTGTGCTTGTTTATTAATATCACAAAGCAGCATTACATTTACATGTGAACAAGTTCATGCGTGAATTCCACGTTTCATTGTGTTTTGGCTTGGCGGTGTGTGCCACGTTTGGCAGTCAAGCGAGCTAATTCCTTGGGAGAGCATGTTAGCCCGGGCCATTTGGAGAACTCACAGGGGACAGGCGTTGCTCCAGTCTCTCATCAGGCAGATGACAGAGGCCTACGTGCTCCGCATGCTGCTCTGGTCTCGGGCCACGATAGCTCCACTGCACGAGCCATATCTCTGCTTCATTTACTCATTGTCTGATAATAACAAGTGTCTCCTTTTTGCCATACACAATTACATCTTCATTATTCGACTAAATAGCTTAAAACAAACCAGAATTGTGTGCAGGGATTTTAAGGGTATGTGACATTTATAACTGAGATAGTCCATAGGTAAAGGCTGTAAAGGGGGCTATATTTATTAAGTTTCTATCTCTGAGGATCGTTCCCTGTCTGATCATAACATCAATTCATTTTAATTTACCAGCTAATAGACTCGGAGCATTCATTATTCAGACTGTCTGCTTTCTGAACAATGACTGCCTGACACACTGACCCCTCGCTTTGGTGTGCTGTCAATCAAAGACCTGCTTCTTAGGAATGGAACAGACGCACAATGTAAAGGTGTTCCCGTAAGATGAACCAACATATTATTTCTGATCCTATGAAAGAACCATCTAATGAAAATGCGTGGAACATAATTAGCAGCTGGTTGCTTTTCTGTGTACAACAGAAGGACAGAGGGGATTGGTATGCGAGCAGTGTTCTGGAACGTAGATTCGAAACTACACCGCCACAGAGATACATCAGAGGTACCAGAGCTTTCGATTTCATGAGCAGCCCGTCACGTTTCCTTCACTGTTGTTGGCTCCCCACCTTTGCTTGTGTAACAGGATGTGCTTTTCTTTTTGTAAAGGAAGTCCCTTTTTGTTGGAGCCAGCTTTGTCTTTATCCTGAACAGCTGTGTCCTCAATAAGTCATACTCTCCTCTCTCTAGAGATGCACAACAGAGTATCAGCAGTTTACACGACCCTCAGTGTGTTTCTTTCTCATTGCTTCGTTTTCACATTTTGCACATTTCTGTTCCCAGTTTTTCCCTCTTACCTTTGCAGCAACACCAAATCTGTAGCACATTTGATTAAATGAAAGACCCACTCCAATTAAAGTGGTGTTTTAACATATTCTTGTGGCATTTTTCTCATGATGTTGGACATATATAACAAAAAGTAAGCTTAAAACTGCATCTTTGAGTATTTCTTTATTCAAATTATTGTGAATCAGAAGTAGACGACAAAATACCATTGGATAAAGCTTGGAGCTGGGACGTAGGTGCTAGATTTGGTGTTCCAGAAGCTCCCTACTCCACTCCATTCTGATGTATCCACTTGTAGACTGTTGCAGCCCAAGGTCTTTTGTGTATTTTGCTTGTGAGTGTGTGTGTGTAGATATATGTCCCCTGCAGAGGCCTGATTCACCATGCTGCCTGACTCCATCTCCTGATTGCTATCGGTCCTGACCATTAGAAGCCATTGCAAAAGCATGGTTTTCCTTCTTCTTTTTGTTCTCCCTTTCATTGATAGTTTTGTTTTGGTTACATCTCTAGTTTATTTGTTTCTGGTTTTGTATTAGTCCTGTTCCTCTGGTTTAAGTTCCACTTTCAGTGGGTTATTGTGTTACTTCTTTTTGTTTTGTCAATTTTGTGGCACATCTTTAGCTTGTTAGAATAGTTTCGTCGAAACAACTGTTTTTTTATTATTATTTTGATCAAAATCGACATAATCAGAATTAAAAGACCACTGGGAAGGCTTTTAAAGTAGATCAAAAGATGATTGGAGTGGGACTTCAAACTTTCATTCCCTCTTCGTGGCAACCATTGCTCTGATAGGCAGGGTCCAACCACCATCCATCCATTTTCTGTACTTATCTGTCTTGTTTATGATCACTAAGAGCTTTAAGTCCTGTCCCTGCTGTTGTTTGCCAAAAAAGCAGAGCCAATCCATCACACAAGCTCTCCGATAGCAAACGGACATGAACGCTTACGGCTTAGCTTCACCAATCAACCTAACATGCATGCTTGATTCTGCAGGAAACCAGGAGGGCTGAAGGGAAACCCACAAATACCTGCAGGGTTCAGCTGTCTTCCAGTTTTCATGACCCTTTAATGAGTCCCTTGAAAATTAGGCAGGAAGCGAAATCTTAAATCCTCTGCCTTCCATCTTATGAGCTATGACATGCTGTCAAAAAAATGGATCCAACCTAGCGGTCTGTCCATGATAATTTCAGCGTTGGTAAAGGTCATAACAGCTGGCTGTGGGGATTTCAAGGAGGAGAACAAAGGAAATCCAATAAAATGCTGATCGCTGACTTCTATGTCTCCATCAGACAAAAACATATAATTGGCTTTCATCATCCTGGAGCCAGAGTCTGTGTAATTACAATAGGATGTCTCACTAAATATTTCAGATGGCTGACTGATGGGCTTAGTTCCTCATTTAGCCTAATTCCAAACTCAAAAAATGGCAACTCTGCACGAGGTTAAAAATATTTTTACTGACTTCAACTGGATTACACATCCTATGTGTCATAATGTGGAATTTCAGGTCACGAGTCACACATTACAAGCAAAGGATTTGTTTTACCCCTGTGTGTTGCCGTGACAACTGAGGGAAAACACCTGCAACGCAGTTTGCACTTTCCGTGCGCTGTGTTTGCTGAAGAGAAATTTACAGCAGGATATAAACACAATGCAGAGCACTTTCCTTTTTTTTCAGTTCAAACCTTTCTAAGTCACAGGTCCTCACACAGAGCAGCGACGAGCCTTGTTTCTCTGCACACTTCCGCTTAAACTTGTCTTCACGTGGCTTCTGGGTAGTGTCTGACCCGCACTTGTGGTTTTCCTCTGTTGATGAGAACTACAAGCATGATCAGAGCAGATGCTGGAGGAAGCATGAAAGCAAACAGAGAATGAGTAGACTACAGAGGCACGCAGTAACAATAAGAAAAATAGCTGTGGGTTTACAGAACCATGAAGAGAAGAACACAGAATTAACCTGATGTTCTTTCACACTGAAATAATCCTCTGGGCTAGGTTCAATTGGGTGTGAAATATTGAAATATTGAAAAAAAACTTCACGCTTTAATTGCTTTACTGCGCTTTCACACCACACTGTCAAGGATGGAGCACGCTTTCTGAAAACATTGCACAATTACAAAGCCTGCTCATTTGAGTAGACGAAAAAAAGGCTAGTTCCCCTTGCTTCTTCGTCATCCCACTGCTCTACATTTACCAACATATCCTCAAACCTGTTTTTCATTTCCTCTTTAGATTTACAGTTTTGGAAATATTTTCCGCTGAATCAAACATGTTCTGTGCTTACATCAACTCGGTCATGTTGTCTCTTTGGTTGCTTGGATATTTTGTGTGTGTTCACATTGTCACTGAACCACACCCACAGTATATTTCTAAACAGACACTTCTCTGTTTAGCCTGGATTAGGCATTGGAGTTCTGAGGAGCATTTGCACTTAAAAAAACAGACAATCAGAAGAAATAAACAACAAAAAGTTCAGTGTGAGAACGTTCCTTTTCTGAAAATATTGAGGGTTAGTTTTGTGGTTTTGGCTTCCATTTATGTCTTTGCATCATTAATATGACAAAATCCAACAAACAAACAAAATCCAGCCTTAAAAGATAAACTTGTAATTTAGCTTTATATATGTGTTTATTTATTATATACAGAAGCGTAAAATAATAACAATAACTGTACACTGGAAATATTTTTATGTCAGTCACATAGCAGATCCACAGGGTTGTTTTTATATTAAAAAGTCCATCATTTCTTTAAAAAAAATTTGAAAAATATGTCCATGACAGGCACTGACTGACACTTTGCTTGTGGGAATTTTAAATGTGGCATGAGCAATCTGCCCCCACTCAGGGCAGTGTGTTCTCATGGCCTGGACAGGTCTAAGTTTTGTCTATTTTCAGAAATGTGTCACATAACTCGGTCTTGATGCTTCGGGGTGGACAGAGGCTGGATGTAGCGCTGCCAGCTCGTAAAACAAAGGGTGAACTGGAGTGCCCTTTTTAGTTTCGGAAGGTCAACCATTATGCCTGTTTTTGCCACATCAGATTTGTTCGGCTGTAGATACTGGTCTCTGCTCATGAAGGGGAAAGTCTCTCCTTTTTTTGTTCACATCTCTGCAAAAAAAAAAAAAAAACAGCTTTTATAAACCAACATAAAAATGAAAAAAGAAGTAGAAACGAGGCTAATTACAGAAATAACACCTGCCCTGTGTTATGAACACTTATGCCCATTCCACTTGTGCAAATTTAGAGTAAAGCTTGCATCCAGAGTATGAGCATAAAGATGCATGCTCTTGAGCACTTCGTGTTGTGTGCTACTGAGGAGGGGGGGGGGGGGGGGG
>BSAI01000162.1:11811433-11845593 GCA_036245035.1 Adrianichthys oophorus | reverse complement strand
AAAAGGAAATGTGCTTTGAAAACTGTGCATGCTGACATTTAAAAACAACATGTTTGCACCATTTTTTAAATCATGAGGTCATTTGGATGCATGTGTGAGCCTGTTGCTCCTTTGACATATCATATGCCAGTTGGACATACGTGTTGGAGGAGGGGCATCAATGAATTATGCCTTCAGCTGTGCAGCTTTACACTGCTGCCTTCATCCTCTGCGATCACTTGCTGGCAGGGGACTTGGGTGACTTGTGCAAGGGCGATGGGCCATGGGACTGCTGATAATATGAACTGGACTGGACTGCTCCAGGTCAGTCAGGCAGAGGAGATAATCAATTCTGATGGCATCTTATTATCTTGAATCGGACGGCAAAAATTATGCTTTTTTTTAAAAAGTAAAGATTAAAATATGTTTGATGTGTTGTAATAATTGTTTCTATGTGTTTTTTCCTTATTTGATATTTAAACATTAGAATAATCGGTTGAAGGTAAGTGTAGGGGCATCGTATTACCTTCATTCTTCTGTTGTCTGCTTTTCAAAAACTTCACTGAGCCATGACGTTTGAACACTATCACAATGTAAGAAAACACCCCTGAAACCGCTCACATTGAAGAGAAACTGAATTTTATTTATTTATAACTACTTTTTTTTTTTTTAAATCAGAATTTGCTTCTCATGGTCCATCTCAAGCAGATTGTATGTGGATCCATCCAGCTTTCTATCCCAGAGGAACTGGAGCCCGGCATCCTGGTTGGATCGCTGAGTGAACACTTTCCACCTTTGTACCACCTCCTCACTCAGGAGTACCTGCACATGGACAGTACTTCAGGGAAAATCTACACAGCAGGGCAAAAGCTAGATCGTGAAGCCCTGTGCCCGAAAGAGACAAAAGCAGGGGACTGCTTTGTGGTCCACAATGCTCTCGTTGGTCCTACAGGAGACCTTATACAGTTTCTTGTGATCATAGAGGACATAAATGACAATGCACCACTTTTTGAAATGACTGAAATACACTTAAGGGTGTCTGAGGATGTGACAGTAGGGACTGTTTTTTTATTGGATGACCAGGCTAGAGATGAGGACATCGGACTCAACGGAGAGCTGCGATACCACCTTCAAGGTTCTGGTGGAGTTTTCACATTAAAGGTTGAAAACAGACTTTTAATTAAATTGGTTGTTGAAAAAGCTCTGGATAGAGAAACTCAGGAGCTATATCACATGCAGCTGGTCGCTACTGACTGTGGCACACCCCCTTTGAGTGCATCAGCAGCCTTAATAGTCACCGTGACAGATGTTGATGATAACTGTCCAAGCTTCAGTTCTGACAGCACTCTCACCGTCACCATCCCAGGAGATTCCTTGGAGAATACGCTGGTTACTCAAGTCACAGCCACAGATCCAGATTTAGGCTCTAATGCTGCCATCGTTTACTCCTTCAGCCCCAAAGTGTCTGAGAGGGTCAAGGAGATCTTCAGCTTGGACAGTCACACTGGACACATCAGACTAACTCAAAACCTTCAGAGTGACAAGCCTGAGGAGCTGGGATTAAAAGTGTTGGCTAACGGTCCTCACTGCCCCCCATCAGGCACTCAAGTAATTGTATTCATACTCCCCCAGGCAAACCAAGAGCTCTCGATCAAGATCGGGTTCATAGCAGAACATCACAACCAGACTATGGTGTTACCAGAGAACCAGCCCCCAACTGTCTTAGCTGTTTTAGAGCTCCAGGGTGACAGCGGCTTTAAAGGCTCATCTCTTGCCATTGAGGGTGATGTGCCTTTCTCTTTGAGCCCGCAGAATGGCAAATATCTGCTTTCCACATCAAAGCCTCTAGACTACGAGATGAAAGAAGAATATAGCATTTCTGTGGTAGCACATGCAAGATCAGCTGACGGGCCTCTGATCCTTCCATCAAGACAGACGATCAGGCTGTTGGTGGTGGATGTCAATGATAATGCTCCACATTTCTCCCAGTCTCAGTATCAGCTGGAGGTGGAGGAAAACAACGTTCCAGGGGTGTCGCTCCTGCAGGTGACAGCCTCTGATGCAGACGGAGGACGCAACGGCAAGGTGACCTACAGGCTGGACGAATACACATCTGTCATCTTTAACATCGACTCTGCTGCAGGTCAGCTGTCTGTGCAGGCTCCTCTGGACAGAGAACAACAGAGTGTACACAAACTCACTGTGTTCGCTCAGGACTGGGGCTCCCCTCCACTTGAATCCCAGGCCACTATATGTATTCATGTACTGGATCAGAATGACAATGCGCCTGGTTTTCTAAGCACTCACTTCATCTTTTTTATCCGTGAAAATTCTTCTCCTTTCACACAGGTGGGGGAAGTAGAGGTAAAAGACCCAGATGAAGGGGAGAATGGAAGTGTGGGCTTGTATGTTGTGAAAAGCAATGGACTTTTTAGCATAGACAAGTCCCAGAAAATACACACCACTGCTAAGTTAGACCGCGAGATAGAAGATCATCATGAATTCTATCTGATAGCCCATGACAATGGCCACCCAGTCGCTTTGACTTCAACAACCAGAGTGACTGTATTTGTGGAGGACATCAATGACAATCCGCCCAAGGTGATTCTCCCCAACAGCAACTCGTCCTGTCTGACTGTTTCTCCAAGCACTCTGGCAGGTACTGTTCTGATGAAGATTTATGCAGTTGATGAAGACTCTGGGCTGAATTCGCAAATCACATTTGCTGTCGTGGCGCCGGAGTCGGTCCAAAACCGCAGCCCCTTCCAGATAGACCCAAGATCAGGGACCATTACGTTAAGCCAGCAGCTTGTACCCAAAGACGTGGGAATGCATCATTTGTTTATTGTCATACAAGACGGTGGAAAGCCAACTCCACTTTATGCCACTGTATGGGTCAACCTTTTGGTCAATGAGAGTATTTCGGACTGCTACTTGGACAAGGTACCTACATGGAAGGGGGCATCGGATTTGCTTCTAAGCCCCTCAAAAGCCCCCATGTGTGATGTGGAAACTGCTAGATCGGCACGAGTGATCTTGTTTATTGGACTCACTATGATACTGACATCTGTAAGTTTGCTTTTGGTGACAGCTTGTTTATATCTGAAACACAGAAGTCTACAGAAGAAAAAGAGGGGATGCGCGTCAGAAAATGAGATTCCGCTCAGGCTCAGAGACAAATATTATTCAGATGAATAAGAGAACAAAGCAAGCAAAGAGTAATCTCACTTGCCTTTTTAAGGATTAAAACAGTCAGAGAATTAAACATGTCTTCAGTATTTGTCTGAGGCGTCTTGCATTTTAATTAGACTTCGACGACAACATAATCTGACAAGTGGCAGTAGTAAAAATTGAAAAATTGCTAAAAAATAATTGAAATTTCTTTTGTTAATAAACATTTTCTGGTAACTTCTACAAATAACTACATATATTAGCTTAGAAAAGCACATCTGTGGGGAGAAAGCTTTTAGTCTCCTTTGATAAAATTACAAGAAATTAAAATGAGAATGCATCTTTTATATACATTTTTTAAGTACTGTTACCAAGGCTAAAATTAAAAGAAAAAATGCAGATTTTTGCCAATGTAAAGCAGTTATAGATGTGCTTACAGAATGACATAGTTCTGAATGATTAGCCTTTATTGTACTTGCACAGTTCAGGTCCAACAAGATAACTCTTTTTCAAGATGGGAAGAAATGATCTCAGAAAGGATTTTCTATTGTACATCAGACTAAGAGGCATTAAAGTCATTTTCTTGTGGCAAAGATCTTTCACAGGTGGAAAACGTTAAAGAGAATTCTCAATTTTCCTGCTAAAGGATGCAGCTCGCTCAGAGAAATTAAACAAAAAAATCCAGCATCTTATGGAACTGCATGCCTCAATTAGCATGATAAATATCAATGCCAAACACTTGCAAAAGAACAGGCCAATTATTTTTGATTACGAGTGTGACGTTTTATCCTTAAAAGTCCTAAAATGTGTGAGAACCTTTAGGTAGACTATAAAAAGTGCAGACTATCAGAACTTATCAGAACATAGTGGATTCATAAATAGTCTTTGTAAAATTATCGTACTTATTACATTTTTATTACAGGAAGTCAATGTAAATTTATATTAAAAAAAAAAGAAAGAAAGTAGTGAGCATGGTGTCCGAATTGCTTTTGAAATCCAGTGCACTACATAATCCCACATTATAGTTTTGTTAGTAGTTAGAGAGTAGGGAGGTAATTTGGATATAACCCACGACAATGGGAAAATTGTCAACGATAATCTTGGTTGACTATGTTTTCCATAAGTATTTTTAATTTAAAGATTTATAGCTCTACACATTACATAATCTGTAAATGACCAAATATTTGAACAAAATACAACTACGCTCAATGATAAAAGACTGGAAACATGACATATTCTATTATTTATGCAAGTAACCTTAACTGTTGCTGTTTGATTTTAATTACTATATTAACGATTGTTATGTCCTCACAGATTAAATTATAGAGTCAAAGGATTTCTATATTTTTTACATGACTGAAAAATGTATTATGTGTGAAGTATAGCCACTAAAAAAATCTCAGAAAAAAGCCAAGGGTAACAACAACAGGCCTGCCTTTTATCTTACTTTAAGGGTTATTATTCAGCCCACCTGTGAGTAAGAAAATTGAGACAATTGTCAGCCTGTTGATTTGGAAGTGTCAGATTTCTGACTGTGAGTGATGGGGAGTCTGCAGTATTTAGAGACTTAAAATGGTTTAATGTTCTTTTAAAGGGGAAGTGATGAAAGTCTCCAAAGATGTTCTGAGCTCAGGGGGAAGAGAACGGCTGAAGACAGGTGAGAGTTGATACGAAGAAAGACCTGCATCGCAAGTCTCCGCCTCACACGGTTACTTGACACCATCTTTTCTCACACGCAGAGCTGAATTGCACCCACAAGGCAGAAAACCGACCTGTACTCCAGCAGGCTTGCCATTTCAATGGCAGATTCAATTATTGCTTATTGTGAAATGTAACTTTTTTTTGTTTTGTTTTGTTTTTTTACAGGGTGTGCATGCTTTATTCATTCATTAGGGAACCAGTGAGATCTAAAGCAGGTTAAGTGGTGCATCAAACAGCAATGAGTCAGGCTACAATGAGTTTACAAATCTAAAAGCACAACTGCACTTCCCTAATTAATTATATCTGCTAATTGTTTGGTAAATAACTTCGCAGTATCATAAAGAGAACCACTAAGCATTCAAATGTTACTGTGTATGGCTAAAGGCAAAGAAGGGAAGGTGAGGAAATAGAGGAACTTGGTTTGTGGAGAACAAGCCGTGTAAAACATGAGCAGCGTCTGAGGATTTCTGAGCTACCAGCTCAAAAAACAAGTAATCCAACAAGGTTTCGATGTTAGAGTAACAATAAATGAAGCTAAATTACTCATTAAAATCCCTTCTTTACATAGAGGATGTTCTGATTCCAACAGATAATCGTTGCATCCGTGTTAATAAAGTGGATTTATGTTCTTTTTAGACATTGGAACATCTGACAGAAAAAACTGTTTACAATGCTTTGCTAGGTGTCATCTTCACACCAGACTGACAGAAATACAGACTGGGGGGTTTAGACTTAGCTGTGGCAGGATAAAGCCTGCCATCTACTGGACAGACATGAAACCCAAGTCAAACCCTTCATTTAGTGGGAAAATGAATCAGTCTCAGCTTACCTGAGATCAATGCTGTGGCTTTGTTCCAGGAACAGAACATCCCAGCGTGCTGCTTTTTTGCCCCTCCAGCTGAACATTTGATTGTAGATGAAGAAAGATCCTGCAATCAATACTCCGTGGATTACTTAAAAGTAGGGGCGTCCAAACTTTTTGTAAAAAGGGCTATATTTGGTGAGGGAAAAATGTTCGGCCTGACACTCTTTGAATAGCATTAAATGCAAATGAAATATTTAATTCATATTTGATTGCAATGGAAAACTTTTCATTTTTTCACATAGAAAACAAATGCCGGTACATAAATACATTTACTATCACTATTGTTATTCTTTTTTGCACCATTCCAGTCGCTCTTTATATTTAACTCATTAAAAACAGCCACAGTCTCTTAGCATATTAGCCAGACACATTTTTTTTCATATTTCACAAAAAATATGACAATATCTTGTTCAGAAGGAGGGGGCCTTCGTTGTCAACTTTTCTTCTTTATTTACAGTTAAGATTTTAGAAAAGAGCTAGAAAGTGTCACAGAAGAGTCGCACAACACTGTTCACCCTTAGCCAATCACAATCAAGAAATCGGAGTCTGCGGGCTTGAACGCGGGGTGCATTTGACCCCCAGGCCAGGCTTTGGACATGCCTGCTTTAAAGATACATTTTATTGATTTTTTTTCAATTATGTATCAGAAATTATCAAAAATTTGAGATTAAACATTTTTTTGCAGTTAAAGATGCATAAAACGCTATCTTTATTCACACATTTGGGTCCTGTATACATGATTAGAGTTATTTTTAGAACCATGTCTAAAAGTTCTTTCGAGACAGAATCACATCCTCGTCTGTTTTTATTCAAAATTTTCGCTCCCATTTAAATTGTTAATTCATCAATTATTGCTTCTTTGAATTGTACACTTGTAATGGATATACAATCCTATTTTGTTTTGATTAAATCATCACCTTTTTAAAGTCCATTTGGCCCCAAAAGGATTTTGTTGGCCTCATTAAATGCTTTCATCCTTTCATAAACCTGATTTTAAAGGTTCCATCAAACATAGATTTGAGTCAAAAGCCAGTATTCTTCTCTATATTGATGCTTTTTTACAATCAATAAACCCCCATTACACATAAAATAAGGTCCGTCAGTTTTTATGTTGCTTCACATTTTGCATGGTTTCCTTTCCTTTGACTGTGTTTTATGATGAGAAGCCCCCAGTGGTGGATGTCCAGTTCACAGAAGAAATTTACCGTGGGAAAAAAGAAAAAAACGAAGTGACTGCCCACTCGTGGATTTGCATAAGAAGCTCCACACAGCTCCCTTCATGCAAATGAGCGTCAACAATGAACTTACTAAATGTCAGCACTTGAAGATCCGACCTCCTCATTATTCCCCACCCTGAAGTTCATTGTGAAGCGACATTGTTTCTTTAAGGTCGCACTTGCAGTCATCAGCAGCTCTGTCCATTGTTGGATGCTCGGTTGGGGTGGGGGGCAGAGTAGAGATTGATATACGGGCGGCCGAAGGCGAGAGGCGCACATCATCAGCGGACCAGCTGCGGTGCAAAAGCGCAAGTCCTGAACGCATCATCCAGACATGGGTAAGCAACCAGGCAACTTTGATGCTTTTGGCTTTAATCAGAATTTAAGTGTGACCACCTTAAAATAACGGAAGTTAATTCCACGAGGAAGTTAGTTTGGAGTGGATACTCCACTTTACGCGTGAGAATTGTTTGAGTTTTCTTTCTTACTCCGGGATCATCTATTGTAACACAGGCAAACTTTTTATTTATTTAGTTTTTGTGCAAAGATAATTTATTGTCAGACTCCCTGCTGCTCAGTCAGGCGGCTGATGTCTTAATTAGTTAATTGGAACAAGGTGAGTATTGGTCTTAACGCACGCGCCCACTCTCAAACCCCCATGGTATAAATTAGTTTTAGCCTGTACGGTCTGTAAAGTTTTTTTATGTAACCAAATAAATCAAAATGTTTAAAAAATTACTCGAATGTCAAATTTCGAATTTAATTTTTTTTGTTTTATTTTGAAAAACTATCTTGCTTTCCTATGTCAGGAGGAGTCCCACCATGTCATCCTCCTGCAGCAAACAGAGCTGTGTAAATATGTTCAATTAAACAGAAATCCATCTCTCACTCTTGCCATCTGTGTTTACTGTAATGGTACCAACCACAGTCTGTCTGCTCCCATTGTGCCCGTCTGTGTGAATGCATGCATTTAAGCGTGTAATGGCACACATGTACACAGTTGCATTGTTCCGGTTCCAACTACCCTACCCCCCATTCCCGTGTTTCCTCAGAAGGAAGTCTTGAGTGTGTGTCAAGCAAAGGGGTGCCTCTGGCCTTTTGTTTGCTTGACATTGGTGGCCCTTGTGCCCCCACAATGCTGCAGGACAAAGACTGTTGTTTCTCCAGTCACAAAAGCTGTGTGGATGACTTTGTCTGTCGTCCCCCGTCTTCTCACACTCTCCACGCTGGCCTGTGAATGGAGTCAGAGTGTGAGGTGGGGTCAGGGCGGGTGCATCCCTGCGCCCTCTGCGTCCTGCATGGGATGTGAACATGAGGATGTGTGGATTGACACAGCAGAAAATCAAAGCGGGGCCTGACTGCTCCACAGTTTTTAGCTTTTGGTCCACATTTCCAGAATTCACTGAGTTGTTCCAAAAGGATGTTTTCTTTATTCCTCACTCTGATTTCTTGGCTGTGCTTTTTATTTCCAGGTTGCTATGATTGCTGTATGCGCTGTTTGGGTGGGGTTCCATACTGCTCCCTAGTCGCTACATTGCTGTGTTTCTCTGGCATCGCCCTCTTCTGTGGTTGCGGCCATCAGGCACTTACAGAGACGGAGAGAATCATTGAGACTTACTTTGCTCGCAACCTTCAAGATTACATCACTCTAGCCTACATGTAAGTTGGAAACCTCTATGTTTCTGTCATCCTGTGTAAAAAGTTTAGATTCTGCAAAACTTAACTTTGCTTTCTTTTCCCTTTGCTGCTTAGCATTCAGTATTTCCAGTATGTCATCTACGGTTTGGCTTCTTTTTTCTTCCTCTACTGCATCGTGTTGCTGGCTGAGGGTTTCTACACCACAAGTGCTGCCAAGCAAACCTTTGGAGAGTTCAGGAGCACCATGTGCGGCCGCTGCCTCAGCTCCTCGGTAAGTAATCCTCAAGGGGACTCCATACAGCTGGAAGGGATTGATGCTCAGATGACTTATTGATAGGTTTTGCAAATCTTAAGTCATAAGAATTGTTGGCCATGTACAACATGCATCTGTTTACATGCTCTCCCACTAGTTTACTACTCTCGAGTGTCCGCCCTGAGACTGGAAGGTCGTGAGTTCAAATACAGGTCGAGTCATACCAAAGACTTTAAAAACAGGACCCAATGCCTCCCTGCTTGACACTCGGCGTTAAGGGTTTGGATTGGGGGGTTAAACCACTAAAGCGCAGATGTGTGTTCCCAAGGGATGGGTCAGATGCAGAGAACAAATTTCACACACCTAGGTGCATGATAACTAATGTGACTTTAACTTTAGCTAACATTACCAGTGCAAAAGAAATGGCGAGCAACATTGGAGCTATTGAGCCATATATTTTTTGAGCCAGATGCCAACTTGGATGGAAAAAAAGGTAGATGTACATGGATCTAGTTGTCTATAAGCTGTGGTATCAGAATGGAGTGGAGCAAGGAGCTTGTGGCTTGCCATAGTAGCTTCTATGTTACACTTAAAGCTTTTCCCAATGGCATTTTTGCGTTTGCTCCTGATTCACAATGGTTTGAAAAAGAAATGCACAGAAATTCAATTTAAGCTTAAGTTTCTTAATATATGTCCTCCGTCATTAGGAAAAAAATGCCACAGCATGCTAAAATCACCAAAAAACATTTTCGTTGCAGTGGGTCTGACACAGTTGACCATATTGGTCACTGGACATTTTTTCATTCCTTTCATATTTTTGATTTTGTCTTTAGTTCATAGTGATGACATATGTGATTGCTGTGCTGTGGCTGCTGGTGTTTGCTCTCTCCGCCTTGCCGGTCTACTTCTTCTACAACATGGATGCGACGTGCCACACCATAGAGGTTCTGACTGAGACCCCAGCGAGTATTAACCAGCTCTGTGTTGATGCAAGGCAATACGGTAATTTCTCCTTTTTTGGAAAACAGTGCCACTGCACCAGCTCCCCTCATGAGCTAATTATCTGAGTCTACGACATTAATGTCTCCCTAAAACTACCCAAACTCTGAGTAGGTGTTGTGGAAATTGCTAAAGTTAGCCTGCAATAATGAAGGGATTTGAAGTATTTAATGGAAACACTTTTATTATGCCCATCAAAATAAAATTCCAGCTCAAGATAGGGATTTTGTCCAAAATGATGACACTTACCTAAAAAAAAAATAAATAAAAGGGTTACATCTTATTTGGTGGGTCGTGGATACAATAGAGGCTTTTAACGCCCATCTGAGAGAAAAGTAAAACAAAATGCATTTAAGAAATCACAAACGGCGGCTGGGAGTAAAAGTGTCAACTTTCTTTTCTAGAGTATTGCTAAAATACTGTCACAATACAGTAACCAATGTAGATGCACTGTAAAGCATTTTACCCCATTACCCAAAACACATGGATATATATATTTATTTTTGCCCGTCATGCGCGGTTTCTTGATCGTGTGTTCCCTCTCCCTGATAAATGCACATTTATCTTTTTTTTTTTTTATATCAACTAGAAAAAACATTTCTATCTGGCACAGTGATGCAAAATGAGTAAAAAATTCAGTTTACTCAAACATCAGACAGTATTTGTTTTATTATTAAATGGCCTATGTTTTTTGAGTTGAAAAGTTAAGAAATTTAAAAGCTTAAAAGGTGTTTTCTTTTTTTTTTTTTTTTTTTTTAACATAAACAATGTAATTTCATGAATGCAAGCTGTTGATGCATAAGGGAATTTTCTTCTCCACAGGCCTCCTGCCTTGGAATGCAGTACCAGGGAAAGCTTGTGGGATGACCCTGTCTAATGTTTGCAAAACCAGAGAGGTAATAAAGGCGATCAACTCAACCTGCTTTCATTTCCTATAAATTAGTCAAAAAGTACATTTGTATTCAAGTCAATAATGCCATTATCTCTTCTGATCAGTATCAAATGACCTATAACCTGTACATTGCTGCCTTCGCCGGGGCGGGCATCACTCTCTTGGCTCTGGTGAGTGTCATGCTCTGGTTCAGTTCGGGGAGCAACATTGTGATTTCTGCTCATGTGACTGAGCGATGCTCAAAGTGTAGGCAGTTTGGCATGTAAGGCCTCCATGACTGATGACTTCTGCACTGTTGCTCTCTGTTCCTCTTTTGTCAGCTGACACAAACATCATCATAATGTTGTCAATGTCTGCCGCTGTTCCAGCAGGCAAATGGTGCACCCATTATACTTGCATGCATCATTGCAGAGTCCGTTAAATGAATGCCGTTTACCATCAAGTTGAAGCCATTAGCAGAATATTCTGGGATGCTGTGGGGTTTTTCTATCTCTTTTGCACTTCTGATACTTCTTTCTTCTTGTCTCTTCCTAGCTGACCTATGCTGTGTCTACCACCTATAACTTTGCTGTTCTGCGGTATCTTGGGAGAAAAGGGATAGGTGCACGGTGTTAGGAACCCAGTTTTGTGTCTTCCCCGCCTTCATCTTGGGATCTAGAGGAACGGAAACACCTCTGTCCTTTTTTTTTATCTGCACAGAACCACCTGTGGACTTAAGAAAAAAAACACCTTGTCTTCATATTTTGACTTTTTGTAAAGATTATATTTTTTTCTGTTGGTATAATGTGAAAAATTGCTTGGAGGTAAAGGAGGGCTCATTTTCCCATCATCAGTGGTAACTATTGTCTTATTCACTACTGGGAATAGTCTTTACATTTTAATGTTTGCTGCCCAAAGACCAAATAACATGCCTGTAACAAATTAACATATAATAATTAGATTCACACAGCAACAAGCCCTCACATCTGGTTGCCATGGAAGCGTAGAAGCATGCTTATGCTCTCATGCTGACCCCAGGACTTTTCTCACGGGCTCAAGAAATCCCAGAACAATGAAGTCATGCTTGATTCAAAAGCTGGCCAATAAGGAGTTGGCCCTGGGGGCCACCTGCTCCATGAACTCCTGTCAAAGGATTGTATTACACGCCAAGAGAGAGAGAGGGCTTTTGGGATAAAGTTGGTCCTCTGTGAAGCCTAAACGCAGTTCCTCTGTGACCATTATCGCACGCACGCACACACACACACACGATGTCTCGTCGTCTCGTAACATAGAGACGGCAGGAACGCTACCTAAATATGAAATATTTTAGATCAAAAAGGGGATGCTCCAGTGGGTCAGTTCATTGTTAATCTGTGATTGAGTTTCTAGAAAAACCTAGCCTTTTCTTAAATAATACTTCAAGAAATTGTTTGTAGTTTTTGTATAATACATGTTTTCTTATTTGCTGCTCATTAACTAATATTTTTAGATTATGATTTTTCTAACAAAACTTCTTGCAATGTAGAAAGTATTTTTGTGAAGCCATGCTTGGCTGGGTGAGGTGGAATTGTCAGATGACGGCTGGTAGCTGTTTTTACTTTATTTTTTTGTTCTTTGAGTCATTTTTCCAAAATAAAAGGAATTCTTTGAAGAGTTTACAGTCCCTTTGAAGCGTTTGCTTGGACTCCTTGTGTCTGCAGTAGTATCATTTCTTTTTTACAGTAGCTCCCTCCTTGGCTCACTGCCACTGGCAGAGCCAAGGTGTTTAGTGAAGCATTTTTTAGTAGATCTGCTCTTGTCCACAGGTGCACTGCTCCCTTCACTTGGCTGTGTACCAGATGTACCTAAAGATGCTGAGGCACAGGGCGAAAGAGGAGAGGAGAGGCTTTGACCTGTACAGGAGCATGCAGCGGGACAGAGGAGGGACGCAGTGCTCTCCATACGCTACAAACACATTCGACATCTCCTGACGCCACTCGTTTAGCTAAACGAACTTTTCTTATTGACATTTTAAGTTATTGTAGCGCTTTAATTTTCCACTATAATTCGTTTGTTTTCATCTAAATAATAGCTGTTCTGGTTTAAATGTTGTAAATTGTGAATTGATGGATGAGCAGGTGCATTATTTCCTTATTTTGTTTTCATCTGAGTTTAATACTAGATGCTTATTTCACCTAAATATGCAGAATGACACCAGTTTAAAAAAAATGATATGAAGTCTTCCTGTATTGAGATATTTAAAAAAGCTAACATTTTCTTTAAAAAGAAAAAAGCATTTTTCTATGCCCTGGTCAGATTTTCTTTACAGTAATGTAGTGCATGCTCAGTATTTTTTTAAATAAAGCTGAGGGGTGAAAAAGCAAATGTTGGTCATTTGTTTTTAAGAATTGTTGTTTTTAAGAAAATGTTAAATAGTTTAATATTATGATGTTTGAAAAGCATTTGTTTTTCTAGAGAGGTACAAACATGCAAATTGACTTGCACAAAAATGGGTTTGGGCTTTCAGTTTTACAGCCTTCTAGGATTCAAGTCAAATAAATGGCACAAAAACCAAGGTGCAGATGCATTTTTATGTGTTTATTTGAAGCAAAGCACTGGAAAGTTTTCTGTCACCTTTACGCTCCAGTAGTGCACAAAGAAAATAAAAAGTTGTCTATTAGATTAAATCAAAACAGTTTGGCTTTCACAGCACTTAAATTACACTTGAGCACAAAAAAAACAGACGTCCATAGCTTCTTTTCCATTATAAAATTATTTCAAATTTACAAAAAAAACATTAAATGGGCAGCTTGTAGAAATGTTTACATTCATATTAAATACTGAGAGAATGGAATACTGGTTATGTGATGCTACAATCTTAGTAAGGTTTCAGGTAGACAGTAAAGTATAATATACCAAGCCAGAGTTACTCTGAACAGCTTTAAAAGCAAATACTTTATAAATTATGAAAATATTATTGAAGAAAAGTTGACGGCCCTCATTTTTGCTTTAAAATTTCCTCAAAGATGTCCCATTATTTTCACAGTAGAGGTTCTCATAGAAGTTGTGACGGCTGATACGCTTGAACTATGAACAATTTTGACCAAAAACATTCAAATGAACAGCTTATTCTAAACAGTACCTGTTGGTTGACTTCCACAGTGATATTACCTTATGGTCAGAATAAACCTTTTTTTTTTTTTTAACCTGGAAGGCAAATCGTTGATTGATCGGCTGACAAAAGGTAAGAAAATCTAGATCCACTTTTGTGCAATCCCAGCATGGAAACACTTAAACATCAAACTGGTTTGTGTGAGAAAAACACAAGATGAGTTAAAAAAAAAAAAAAAAAAACTATTTACAGTCAAGCATCAAAAAACAAAAGTCAATACCAGTACTTTCAGTAACAAAAGTACCTGTGGGAAGTAAAGTACCATCACGTTAAGGAAAAGGAAAAAAAAAATCTAAAGTAACACTAGGCTGTTAGAATACAGATGGGTTTGGCTAAACACAACATGAATAGGAAGGAAACGTGATGTACAATCCACATACTGGAAGCAATAACTGTGCTGAAGCCATTTCATGTTCAGCTGAGACCTATAATGACCACACTGGCAGCACAAGGCATATGCTATTTATCAGTAATGCACAGGAGACCCTCTGGCAAGGCTAAAAGAGCGGAATGTTGAGGCCTACTATGCATTCAACACGGCAGACAAAGGGATTACAAAGATGCTATTTAGAATTAGACCTTCCTGCACACAATGGGGGAGAAAAAAAAGGCTTTAATCTGTCCCTGATCAGAAAAATCTGGAAGAAAAGAATAAATACTTAGAAGTACTGGCATGTGCCTTAAAGAAGAAAAATCACGTAACTGTACCAAAGGAAACTTTGCAGGATAAACCGTACCAAAAATATAATGCTGAAACTTAAAACAATATTGATTCCCTGATGCAACACTACAAGCTAATGTAGAAGCAAGAGAGATGCTAATATGAAAGAGTGCTCATAAAGAGCTGATCACGTGTGGAATATTAAAAGTATTCCCTTCCAATTTAAAACAAAGGAGGTCAATTTATTTTTAGTGCAGCATTATTTCAGGTCTTCTGACCCTAAACGACCCTTGTTGACGTTGGGAGGTCTTAAGCATCACCAACTGATGATAATTTGGGCTCTAAACCACAAGCCTCCTCGTTTCTTCAGATCGCATTAATGGACTGAGTGAAAAAGTTGCATTATTTGATCTTGGCTGACATAGGCAAACATTGAGGCAAAGCATTTTTCTGCAGCACCACAGAAAGCAGAGCGATAATCCAGAAACTCTTGTCAGCTGTGTGTCTTCCACATCATCAGAAGGTGGTGGTCTACTCAAGTACCTTCAGCAGCACAAACAATAACCTCACGTGCTCTTTAAATTCACCCTGGATAACTTTCAGCGCAGACATAGATGAGGATTCGCACCTGGGTTATCAGCAACAAGACGAACGGGAGGCTTTGCGGTTACCATGGAGATCGATAGTGCTGCTCAGAAGTGCATGATCGATCTGGTCTTCAGTGGCCAGGACTTCCCTTACGGCTGCCTCGAAAGCAGCTGTGACGTTTGTGTCGTCTTTAGCACTGGTTTCAAAGTAAGGATAGCTACCATTTTCCTCGCACCATGCCCGGGCCTCTACTTCTCCCACCTCCCTTTGCTCCATGTCTACTTTATTTCCCAGCACCACAAAAGAGAACCGCTCGGGGTCCTTCACGTCTGAGTAATTCATGAACTCTTTCTTCCAGCAGCTGAGGTTCTGGAAGCTCCGTGAGTCGTTCACCGCAAACGTGAGCAAGCAGCAGTCAGCGCCGCGGTAGAAGGGTGTGCGCAGCGACTTGAAGCGCTCCTGACCAGCCGTGTCCCAGATCTGAAGGGTGACCAGGCGCCCGTCCACCACCAAGTCCCGGTTCAGGAACTCCACTCCGATGGTGTGGAAGGACTGCGAGTCAAAGTGATCAGTCACGTACCGATTCATCAAGGAAGACTTCCCAACTCCACCATCTCCCAGCAGGATGACTTTCAGAAGCAGGTTTTTCCCGCTCATGGTGCCTCCTTCCACCCCGCCAGGCCTCCTCGTGGGTTACAGGCGTCCGCAGCAGGCGGCAGACCGGGTCCAATCTAACCGGAACGAAAGGACGGGAGAATGAACAAACGAGGAAAAGGACATCTCAACTTCTAACAACAAGAAATCTTGTTAAAAAACATTTAAAACACAAAGCACAGAGTAACAGAGAAAGAGCAACAATGTCAAACTTAAAAGAAGAAAAAGCTTTGGTTGAATGGAAACAGATAGTTTGCACATTCAAATTTGTCAACAACATTTTGCAATAATGATTCCGCTCAAGAGCAGTGCAGATAAAAGGTTGACTCACTGAGGAGCTCAAATTTCTCTGACTTCATTCAAACAGAAGACTTTTATTCTGAAATCCTTTTCAAGCAGTTGGATTCAGAATTAAGAGTTAAGACGTTACTGTGTAAACTTCTTTTTCTATTCTAACTTGGCCTTTGCTAATATATTATAGCTAGAATTCCACAGCGTCTGCGACATTTAAGAAAATTATTTACATTTTAAAGAAAAACTTTATTATAAAAATAAGTATTTTCATTCTAAGGGTACGAGTTTTGGGAAATAAATAAAAAAAGCTGCTTCCTGCAAGAACAGATGAAAATATGTATTTTTTTCTAATGTGATTTTTCTAATCACAAATTATGTAATTATTTTTTAGATATTGGATTATATTTATGTCATATTACCCTACCCTATCTGTAATTTGATCAAGTTGTAACAGTTCATGGGGTCTGAGGTCACTGTGACATACCACTGTGGATAAAAGAAATGAGCGTTTGAATGCAAAAAAATCAACTTTTAAACAATTAGATTGAATTTTTGTAATATTTTATGCATAAAACTGTGTATGCACATAAGCAATAACACTATTTTTGTACCAAACTGATTTAGCTTTAACGATATTTAGTCCTGTGAATACATCTGAAAAAAAAATGAATAAACAGAACACTTTCCCCAAACAATTTTAGTCATGCATGAGTGTGGATAAACGCTTAATAATTTGCATTTGTGAGATAATAAATAGCAGAATAAATATACTGTAGTAATACATCAATTTACTTTTTCTAATTTTTTTTAATGTTTTCTGAGTAAGCAGATATCACATATTTATTAACCCTTTGATACCTATTGATGCAAATACATAAAAGCATAAAACACAAGTTTTTTTTTTTTTTTCAAAGCTGGAAATAAATTCCGCCATCAAGGAATTAAAGCTCGTTTGGCTGGATGTTTTTAGTTCCCAATATTGGCTCATTTTGATCCGATTCAGTCCAATTCTCTGACCTAAAATCAATGCAGGACAATTACACCCCCAGTAATAACTGATTAATAGTCAAATGAGATTCACAAATGTGGGACTTCGTGTGGTCATGTGGTTTGAGGTCTACTAATTCTGTCCTTGTAGCTTTGTTTTTGGCAAAATACATTTGATCAGTGATCAGCAGAAGGTGAGTTGCTGGCCCTCAAGACTCAACCCTCTGCTTGCAAGGGTGCTCTACAGTAGCTCCTTGAGGTCTACTGTCCTGCAGCTAAATCCAGCTTTAGGGACTGCTTATTACCTGGATCAGGTGAGTCCATTTTGCAATCAGCAGGAAGTATGTTATGGATTTCTATAAGGGATACCCTTTTTTGATGATCTAATTTCGACTATGTTCAGTAAGGATTTCTATGTAATCATGACTATAACCCCATAATGTTATTAAATGTGTTTGTATGACTAGAACAAAACAATGTCCTCCACGTGGCTGTCAGAAAACGATAATTTGCTTTTTAAAAAATTATAAAGCAACCCCATCCATGTTGAATCTGAAATGTCAGTCAGTGACTTGACAGGGGTGAAGGACCGAGATGCGTGGCAAAGGTCTTGTTCAGCCTCTTATGAGGACGTGATGACGGTCGGCTAACGGGAAGGGGAGCGCGAGCGCGTCTGTCTTTCCCTTCGGAAGAGATCAAAGGCAACAGCTGTTTTGTTGGGCATGGCTACAGCTGTAAACACAAGCTTTTTGTCAACAATGCAAGAAGGAGGGGGGAGGAGAAACTCCGCCTGAATTCCCCGTGAAAACTGTCCGCGAAGTGTAACACGGAAAGTATTAAAAAAGGAACCGAAACACGCAGCTGACTTTCCAAACCTGGTTAAGACTGCGAGAATACATTTATTTAGCTTTTCAGCAAGCTAGTCGGCTAGTCTTGACAGTTTATCACTAATCCGCTGCTGGCTGAACTAACCGCTTGCTTTCGTATAACTCTAATAAGAACAGTTGGCAAAAGTCTAATTCACATTTGCGTGATGCGAAATTGACCCAAATGTTTAGTAACGTACTTCCACTCACCCTGCGTCTGATAACGAGGAATCCCGGAGCTTCCCTGCTGCCTCTCATCTGACAGGACGCCGGCGACCCGGGGTCCTAAAACCCGTCTCGTTTGCACCGCAATAAACAGTGTTTCTCAGTTGTTGTTTCTCCTCAAAAATAAAAAATTGATATAATTTCCATAATTTTTTTAAATAACCACTGGTCAAAAAAATGTTTATTATAATAAATAAAAAAACAAATAAGACAAAAAGTAGTAGAACATGAATGAACTGAAAAGCTTGATTGAAACAAATGGGAATGACATGTTAAGACTTTAGGCAAAACATGTTTTCAAAGACACCTGTAAAAATGCATGCACATTTGGGGGAATTTCCCTTTCAATTTACTGTGAATCTTAAAAAGCTGTATTATTTCTATAGTCCCAAAGTTTGTTCATAAAAGTTCATTACTCGTATTGGCAGTTGAGAAACAAAACCTCCTATCTGAAAGAAGCTTTAAAAAACTTTGGCTTACCAGCAAAATAATGTTTGGGATGGAATTCTAAGCTTTCCTTGATCTGTTTGCAGATAAAAGCAAAATGCATACATTTTGATATAACTATGCCTTATGTGTTTATCAAATTTTTTATCACATAGTCTGTTTCTTCTTAGCTAGTTTCTAACATTCCCATTTACTTCAATAACAATGGTGTCATGTTAGATCTCAGAAAGGAAGAATGCATTTCTTGCACCACGATCATTACCCCAGGCTTTTTATTTATAAATAAATCTATCTATCTATCTATCTATCTATATATGGTTTTCTGGGGTGACAGGGAGTTCACACAGAGGGATGACCATCTCCAGACAAAAAATAGTACTCTGTGCTAGTTGAATTATTAACTTTAACTTGACAACAAGCAAACATTTTAGTAGTGAGAATGAAAGAAAAAAAATCACTGAAAAATGACAGATTACAATAATATAAATACATTTAAATTCCAACATGCCTGATAGGAGGTTTTAATCATGTGTCTTTTGTGTTGTAAGGGTTGAGTTGTGCTTCAAATCAACTTATGACAGGCTGCCTGTCTTATTCTAAATATCTAAATAAACAAAAAATGAATAAACTCCAAACAAAATCCAACAAATGGGACATTTTGCATTTTGGCTATCAAAATTATTATGTTTCCTTTAAAG
Organism: Adrianichthys oophorus; assembly: GCA_036245035.1. Taxonomy (NCBI): domain Eukaryota; kingdom Metazoa; phylum Chordata; class Actinopteri; order Beloniformes; family Adrianichthyidae; genus Adrianichthys; species Adrianichthys oophorus. The sequence goes on along the minus strand of BSAI01000162.1, from coordinate 11,826,328 downwards.
TGCATTTAAACAAAACAAATTTACAACAGGAAAAAAACTATTTTGCTCTTTCAAAACACATTTGAAGCTTCATTACATTAAAAATAACTAAACAGCAAAAACTTACTTTTTACATTCTGATAAAGAAACGAACAAAACAAAACATTTGCTTTGTGTCTATACCTCTGTTTGTATTGATTTGTTTGAATAAAAGCGTTAATCAAAGGTTGCTATTAATAATAAGAAACAAAATGCATTTTTTTGTTGTTTTAATTATCAATTAAAAAAGAGAAACATTCATTTAAAAATATATTTTTGGTCTTCAGATGTTCTTCGTCACTCCCCGCTGTAGGTGGCGCCCTACGACATAGACTGATGTGTTTTGCTGTTAAAGACCAAAATCTGAACCGAAGAAGAAGAAGAAATGTTATTCCCTTTATTACCGCTTTTCCAAGAAAAACTTTATATTTCCTTTTGAAATATAAAATGTAACCTCGTGTGTTTGTAGCAGCAACGGGAATAATGTAAGTGTTTTTAGGTTTTAGGCTCTGAAAGCGCTAAATCAATGTTCCGTTCGCATCAAATCGGGAATTACGGCAAATGAAGAGGGATGAAAAGGTGAAACTTTATCCGTGAAGATGGTAGGAAGGGGAAGGCTGCTGCCCTGTGCAGGTTTGGGGCTGCTTGGTGTCCTTTGCTGGGTTTGGGTGTCCTTTGCCTCCTTTCCCGACGACCAGCTCCCCCTGGAAGTCTTTGACAGCGTGGACCGCGGCGCCTTTCTACCTCAAAGCGCTTTCCGGGAGATGGAGTTTGCCTCCATCGCGTCGTACAAAGGACCCGGTAACAATGACGGTCGCAGTAACAAGCAGTTGCCCATTCTGCTGTGGTGGAGCGCGGGGCTTTTCCCACATTTCCCGGGGGACACTGAACGCATCGACTGTGCAGCGTCCTCCTGTCTGGCCACAAGGAATCGCAAGGTATCAGACATGCGCAATCTGTATTTCTCAGTTGGAATCATCTCAGATTATTATTCTCTTGCTCTTGTTTTGGAAAGGTCCAGCTGTACAAGAGGACCACATCGATCGTATTCTATGGGACAGACTTCAGGGCGTATGAGGCGCCGCTTCCTCGTCTCCCCCATCAGACCTGGGCCCTGTTTCACGAGGAGTCCCCCATGAACAATTACTTCCTTTCTCACGCACCTGGAATCAGGCTGTTCAACTATACAGCCACCTTTAGAAGAGAATCTGACTATCCTCTGACTCTGCAGTGGCTGCCCTCCCTGGATTACCTGCTGCAGCCTGTGGCTGTGTCCCTGGAGGAGAAGAATCAGCTAAGGAGGGCCGGCATGGCCCCTGTTCTCTACATGCAGTCTCACTGTGATGTGCCATCAGACAGAGACAGATACGTCCAGGAACTGATGAAATACATTCAGGTACCATCGGAAAATGGAAATTACACTTCTGTCACCTACGTCCTTAAAATGAATAAAAATCAAGGTCAGAAGTAGGACACCATCACACCCCAGATTATAGTTGAAAATACATTACCGGTGCAACAAAAATGGCGAGCAATATAAGAGCCATCCAGCCGTACGGTTTTGAGCCAGATGGCAATTCGGATGAGGAAAACAAAGACATGCACGGATCTATTTGTATGCAAGTAGATGAATCAGGATGGAGCAGAGCAGGGAGCTTGTGGCCCACCATATTTTCTATGTCACAAATACGATCTTTTTCCAACTGCATTTTTTTTGTCTGCTCTTGATTAGCTTGGGGGTGTGAGGGGCTGTAAGCTAGCGGGAGAAAGTGTAAACACATTGCTGTTAGCAACAGGAAGGGGGTGCAGGGTAGCTCTGCAGTGCATAATCCTGTCCATAATTCATAGGTAAATTTCTTATGAACTACTATTGCTCTGCAGAAACTTTGTCCCTTTTTGATTTTGGTTAAAATTTGCATAATCATAATTAAAAAAACACTGAAAATGCTTTTAAAATAAATTAAAAGATTATCGGAATGGGACTTAAAAATTAAAAATTATCCATCAAGAATGGAGCGGTAGCATCCACACGCTGGCTGCATCAACTGATTTGAGTAAAAATGAACACTGACAGGTAGATTATGTCAGATTCCCTCTGCAGGAGGCTGCTGCCACAGAGAGCACACCTGCTGAAGTTTGTTAGAGCTAGCAACTTTGTTTGGAAATATTTAGTTGGTTCTATACCTTTAGTTTACGTGAAAATAATCAAATAACTTCAAATTCCTCTAATAGAAAATGAATCACTCCTTACAAGTGAAAAGATACTCACATAAATTAATATTGACTTGATTAGCATAAAAGTCGTGCGTTGGTAAAGGTCAGCTGGCAAAGTTTTCTTTGAGCATCACATGTGTGTTTTGCCAGAACTAATCCCGAGTGTGTCCTCTCCTGTGCTTCCTTCCAGGTCGACTCCTATGGGAAATGCTTAAATAACAAACCCCTACCAGAACACCTGGAGGACACAGCCACTGCAACTGGCGAGGAGCCCGGGTTCATGAATTTTGTGGCCCGATACAAGTTCCACCTGGCCTTTGAGAATGGCCTGTGCCCAGACTATATGACGGAGAAGCTTTGGCGGCCTCTCCATCAGGGCTGCGTCCCCATCTATCGAGGCTCGTCTGCCGTGGCTGACTGGCTTCCCAACGGCCGCTCTGCAATAATCGTTGATGACTTCCCCTCGCCGAAAGCCCTCGCCGACTTTCTGCGGCATCTGGACGAGAATGATGATGAATATGCAAGATATTTGGAGTTCAAGAACTCCAAAAGCATCACCAACACTCGCTTGCTGGAGGCACTGGAGACCCGAGAGTGGGGGGTGAATGACATGAGCAAGCCCAACTACTTGAATGGCTTTGAATGCTATGTGTGCGATCAGGAGAACGCCCGGCTGGGAGCGGAGCAAGCGCATAGGAAAGACCCCAAAAGGAACCCGCCCCCTCAGCCTAAAATGGCTTCGAACTCCCACATGGGCTGCCCGCTGCCCAGCCCTGGATATGGACACATCCAGGATCTGCCAGCAGATGATGGGTGAGTGAGTTTGTAAATGATTCCTCCTGCCAGGTGCAGTATATCCGTCTACTTTTCAGCCTTTCATTTGAACGCCATCTCGGAGGGGAGGGAATCGTTTTGTTTTAATAGCCCTAATTAAAATATCTGCTGGGATGAGCCGGGACTGTTTGTGTTTGTGTCTACAGATGGTTGCAAATATGGCCTCAGGATTACTGGCAGAGCTTGGACCAGGCAGAGGGGCTGGAGTCTCTGATAAGACATAACGAGTCCGACCCCTCTCTGCTGTGGAGGCACATCCAAAGCATTACGGAGCACCGAGCCAGAGGAAAATACCGACCCAGGCCTCGGAAAACAAATAGATGATGGAGCGCATCCAGGATTAAAAGGGTTTCCCAAATACCACATCCCAAATGAGGCAGACATGACTCGCGTTTTGCACCTGAGCCAAAACTCCTTTGAATAGTCCAGTTAGACCAGGTTTTTTAAAAAAGATTTTCAGCTGATTTAAAGTCCCACTCCAATCATCTTTTGATCTGTTTTAAAAGTGGTCCCAATGGACTTTTATAAATGATTATTCAGATTTTAGCAAACATTTAAAAACTTGTTATTTTCTAGGACATAGTTTTGTTAGAAATTTATCTCTGAGTTGTAGGTGGGACCACTGGCGTAGCACAACCCCGCCCCCTTTTCCCTCCCTGTGTCAGAGCTCAGCTCAGGGAGCTTGTGGCCACTCTGACAAATTTCTAACGTTTTTGGCTGCTCCTGATTCACAATGATTTAAAGGAAAATTAATGCTCAGAAATGCAATTTTAAGCATGTTTTTAAAAAAAAGTGTCCCTTCTAACCAGAAAAAGAACATGTTAAAAACATTTTTATCGGAGTCTTTAATGTCACTAGTTCAGCAACAGTGCAGGGTTATGTCAGAGTTTTAAGAGCTGCCTTAGTGTTTTCCCGTTTAGTTCCGTAGGCACAGACTGCACAGATCTCTGTTCTGGTGGGATGCAGCTTTTCCGATGGTCTGAGGCCGAGCCTTCCGCTTCGAGGGAGCTCTGCTCAACTGCGTGTGAAGAATCATCAGGACAGTCGCTAATGAACTGCCTTCGCCGCTTTACACACTCACTCGGCGTGAGTGGGTGGTGGCAGCTATTAGCCGCTCACATTTTTATACTCCAGTATAAGCAGCAGATATCAACTCACAAAGAAGTGGAGCTTCTCGGCGGGGGAACCACCTCTGCTCCTACAGCGCCTTTTTCAGTGAGGGGTCCTCTGAATTTTTCTGGAAAACTTTTTAAAATTCGTCTGAACCTTTTAGCGGTTGTTACATCACCCTCTGCTTTTCTGTGTGCAATAATTAATAAATTATTTACCCTTTTTTTCACCATAAGAAAACCTTTGTAGAATTTTTATTACAGGAATTTAAGAATGTCTTTATTTTAATAATAAAGCAATGGCATATTACTTTGCTTCAAGAGGTGTAAAAGGAAATAAACTTTATTGTAGCAAAGTTCTTGTTTCTGAATAACATTGGGGCCTGTCCTCCAGGCTGTGCAGACGCGCGTGCAAGACATCAGGTTTGACAGAAAGATCCTTCATCATGAACCGAGGCAGGAAAAAAAAAAACCTCTTTTAAAAAAACAACAAAAAACCCACAAACTTGTAAAAGTTGTTTTAGAAATGTCAGCATGAAGTAGTCATGTTCATGGTTGCAGTGAGTCCGATCCCGTTTGACTATCAAACCAAGCAGTGCAAATGTTGGAAGGTGGAAAAAACTTCAGTGGGGAGATTGATGACGGGCTTCTAGTTAGATAACGCTGGAGTAGCAGCTGTCACAGTGGACCTTTCCGGCGTGAATGAACATGTTCAGAAGAAGGTCTCCCATGGGTTTACTACACACACCGCACTGAAAAGTCACAAGTGCATAGTTAGGAGAAAAAAAAAGAAGCTATCAAAGCATTTGAAGACACCTTTTTCTCAGATTACCTTAAAGCAGGCAGGGTGGCAGTGGATGTTGAGGTGATCAATGCTGATCTTTGCATCGTTGCCCACTTGCTCACCGCAGTACGTGCAGGTAGATGTCAGAGGAACTCTGGAAGAAGTAAAAGAAAACTGAATGGCTGACCACGAGTCCAAGATCTGGCAAAATACTATGTAAACTTCTGTGTGTTTGTGTGAGAAAGTGTAAAAAATCCTTTTTTTAAATAAATCAAGCTTAGCCTTGAAATCAGCTCGATAGCAGACATTTTAGCTCCAACACTGACCGATGTGACTCCATGAGAACTGGGGACCAGAACTCAAGAGGTTCTGACTTGTGACTAGTACCAAATTTATTCTAGGTAATTTTCTTTTCTAATCAGCAATGCAGCCACAACTGTGTGGTTTCTAATTCATTCTGTACTATGTTATAGAATTATGACCATCATGAGATGCCGACTGAAAAAAAGAACACGGATGAATGTGTATAAACGTTGAGGCGGAATGTGGGACCTGGGATGTCATACTTTGGTTGAAATAATGCCCCTTTACCCATAAGCCCTACCTGCTCGATGCTGATTTTTGAAATTTGGGTTCCATAGTTTTTTCAAATGCCTAGAGCTGTGGTTTCCTTTGGATCACACCAATACCAGACTAATTCAGGAGTCCGCTACCTAGGGGCAGGAGTCCCACAGTTGGCACGTGGAGGGAAAGATAGTGGCACGCCAGGGTGTGACAACAAGCACATGATCTGTCGTCTACCCGTATCTTTTGGATTAAAATGTTGTAATAACTCAGATGACCTCCAGTTCACAAAGAAGCGCAAATGTATGGGTGATGAAAGTGGAAAAGATAAGTTTTGAATTGTAATGTATATGTTGTCATGTCTTAAGCCTTGATTAACTGCATACACACACTTGACCAATCTTTTTCATGTTCTTTTTGTGCCTGATAATATGATAATATGTCTAACAGTGAGCTCATTTCAAGGGCCAAACCTCTTGCTGCAGCAAAGCCCACTGATCAGACCATGAGCTTGGAAGATGACATGTTCAGTACAAATCATTCATTTCAGAAAAACAAAAATGCCCAAATACAATGCTAAAGATCACGGGAAACTTGGATTTACAAAGCACTCGGATTGTTTTTGAGCCTGCCAATAACAAGCTAAAGGGGAACGGTCATTCTCCAGTCTGGCTCGAATAAAAAATGAGCTCAGGATGAAGATAAGCCAAAATCGGTTGAATTCACTCCCCATTCTTGCAAAAGAATCAGAGTTTGTTCGACAGCTCAATTTTGATAAGTTAGTGGACGATTTTGCAAGAAGAAAGAGCAGAAAGAAACTTCTGCAGAATCCTTAGGTACGGGAGGTCGGTGCTGGGTTTGGGGGATTTGTTGGGGAGGCCTTTGCAAACTTTTTGCCCTGGGGCCCAGACTCCCCATAATCCGCCCCTGGTTGCTGGTGAGATGACAGGTGGTATGATATGAGCTCGTGTCTGTGGATGGAACTTGAGCGCGAGCATCAGTGTGAAAAGCGCAAAGTAAATTCCAGAGCTGTTGCATGTTTGTGGCTGCACGGCTGTTTTTTTGGTCATGTTTTTGGCGTCGCAAGTTATGTTTCTACATTGGGATTTTTTGAATGACTTTTTGTTTTTTGCCGCGGGTGCTCGCTCTTGCCCAGGCGACTGGGGTCCATCACAGTAACCTCATGGCTGTGGAGTGGACCCTGTCACTGACTGGTGCTGTGGTGATGTTTTGTGGCTGAGCTGCTCCTGGTGTATTGTTTCCTCACAGCAGGGCCAAGCCTTACTTCTCTTTTATAAATCAGTATTCCTGCCTGCATGCATTGTGTGTGAACTCAGCGGCTGTATGTGTGAATGGAGATGAGGAAAGGAGGGTAAAGGGGTGGGTTGGTTTAAGTTTTTTCTTTTTGGTATTTTGTTGTCTGTTTTTAGTTTTAAAGCACTTTTTATAAAAAAAGGTTGTTTGATTGTTTCAATAGTTCAGTTTGTTGAATAATAGTCTAACAAAGTCAGATTACACCCAGACTTTCTTTCTGTTCTGCCAAATGTCAATTTGAAATTTGAACAAATTTTAAAATTAATACCACAGCTGATCACTACTCCATGTACTGGAGGGGGGGGGGGTGTTATAATGACACTGTCCACTTGTGGAAATTATAAATTACTTTAATTAGCAAACTAACATAGTAAAAGCATTTAATTTTACACACAATAACAGAACTAACTTGCATTAGGTTTCTTTGGTCCCGTCTCATAACGTAACAAAAGATAAATAAGCCAAAAGAATACGCCTGTTTTATTTTCTCATGGTTGTGAAGTTCTTAGAAATATTTATGGTATTTTTGTTCTGAGATATCTAATCCTATTGCTGTAGATATGAAACACCACAAAAGCAGTACTTTTGGTTTCAAATAAACATAGTTGCAATACAATTCTAGTTTGGCCTGTTTTCCTTATGCAATATTGTTATGAAAGCACTTTTTTTTTAGTTAAAAAAGCTATTTGACCCGCTATTTGTGAATTAAATAACATTTCAGATATATTTGAAGTGTATTTCTTTGTATTAAAGTTTGCACTATATTTAGTGGTAGCTGGATAGCTCAGTTGGCTGGGTGGAGGCCCTTAGTTTGCTTCTCAAGGCGTGCAACAAGCTAAAATGCAACGTGGGTGTTTAGGCAAGACCCTTCATGCCGCTGCCTAATCACTGGGTCTTGAAAATACATGGTTGTGTTTGGGTCTCCCAAACCACCGGTGAGAATCAGTGAAAGCTGATATGCTGTTGGGACGTGTCTCTGGAGCTTCACTCCTAACACTGGAAAAACAAAAGCACTACCATGGCCTCCATGTTTTCAGATACCTTAAAACAAGCATTTCCACTTTAAGGTTGGATTCTGAAGTAAAACTGAACTCAAACCGAGGCATGTTGCCGGCCACGGCACTTAAAGCAAGACCGTAAAATGGAAATGTAGCTTCAGGGGTGAAATGGCGTCAGAGCTTTAAACTTGAGTCATGAATTGGATGACCTTTGTTTTTTTTTTCTACCCTGTCGTACTTGATATTCTCGCTAAAATGACGAGTAAAATTTGCTCCAGGGTGACAAACATTGCTGCTAGAACACGCTTTGCCTTGAACATGTGACAAAGTCTGCTACCAAACCATGCAAACTTTGCTATTTATCAGCTTTAACATCTTAAAATAATATTTAAAACCTGTTTTAAACATTTTAAGTTATGCATGTGTAAAAGAAAGAATGTAGGCTTTCCTCCAGTTTTGTACATCATGTTTCCTCCAGAGATGCCTGAAATGGTTTTGCTTCGGGGTTGAAAATGACGAATGATACTTTGGAGTTTAAGCTCGATTCTTACTTAAGTCAAAGTCCCATTAACTCGGCTTGGATTTAAACTCACAACCTTCCAGTGTCAGGGTGAACACTCTACCAGGAGACCACTCTGACCCTGTCCTTCCCCTCTTTGACATTTAGAGTGATTAAAATGTGTAAATTTAAGATGAATTAGTGGAAATTCTCTCATGTTCAGGTTTTGTAAAGTGAAATGTGAATGCCCCCTGGATATACCCCAGAGTGCTTCTAAACAAGTGAAACAGGCAATTAAATTGAGGTTTTACCTGCTGTAATTGGATGGGCTACTGTACGAGTAAGTGGCAGGGCTTGAAGTCAAACAATCAGAATCTCTATAATAAAAACAAACAAAAGAGGGTTTAAAAAATACCACTATAAATAATAAATAAATAATAAACAAATAATATAAATTCTTACCCGTTGATTTGATCTCTGGGATTTTGCAGGGACAGGTCCGATACATTCACATACTCCTTCACCAGAACCAACCCCCTTAAAAAGAAGCATGTGAGGCATGTTAGTGGACGTGATAGGTGGTGTCAGTGGCCACTTTCCTGCAGATTGCTCACTTTTTGGGTTTGCGTTCAGGTTCGGGCGTTTCGACTCGCTTCTTCTCTTCCACCACAGTCGCAGAGGAGGTCGCAGATCTGGAGGGGGGAGGCAGCAGAATCATCTTTCACTCAACTGTGACAGCAGTGGGATGGATTTTCTTTTTTTTTTTTATGGAGTGGCCTGTCAAATGTGGTTTCCTTCATTTTCTGCTAAGAGTCAAAAATGACAAGCTGTGGTTTGACTGAAGGACATCTCATACACGTGATAATAAAGGCAGGGAAATGAGTGGGAATTTAAAGGCGGTGGGAGAAACGATCTTGTCATTTACCATTGATTGTAAAGCTGATTTGGGAATCTGTCAAAAACAGAATCTGCTTAGTTGAAGCTGCGTGGGAAAATGATCCCCAGTTTTTAATCTGTGTAGAGTTTTTCACATTTACTCAAGGAGGAACATAAACCCAGATCTGTCTGAGGCAAGGCTCCACTTCAGTTGTGAAATGCTTATACAAGCTATTGCAAATATCTTCAAGATCATTTTTTTAAAAATCTTCTATGTTTTTAAATACAAGAATTTCAAAGAATAATTTTTCAAACTGATGATGACCATTAGGTATAAAATAGAAGACAATAATGATTAAAAAAATCAACTTTGTGACAGTTTTATAACTTGCATCATGTATTTTTCATAGATTTAGTCATGATACCTTTCCTCTTCTTCCTCCTCCTCTTCCTCTTCTTCTTCTTCCTCCTCCTCCTCTTCCTCTTCTTCTTCTTCTTCTTCCTCCTCCTCCTCCTCCTCCTCTTCCTCCTCTTCCTCCTCCTCCTCTTCCTCTTCTTCTTCTTCCTCCTCCTCCTCCTCATCTTCTAAACCAGAGATTGTATAGACAGTGGGTGAAGTCCACTTGTCCCACGGTGAGTCATTCTCTTTGGACCTTGAGCACAAACGAAGACGTGTAAGGGGGCAGCATGCTGCTCACTTTTACACAGAAAAACGGGGGGCGTCTCACAGGAACTCCCTTCAGCATGGCGGTGAAGGAAAGTCGGATCAAATATCTGACCCACTTTCATCAGCACCGATGCACAATGGATTCCAGTTCATTGAGTGGATGCTAGGGGACGTTGTGGAAGGAAAGCAGCTCTAAGTCAAAAGCTTGACTTACTTTTTCTCAAACATGATCAGCGTCTGCTCATCCACTGATGGTTCTTCTTCTGCTTCTTGGCTGCAAGGATTGGTGGGGGTGGGGGGTGGGGTACATTGAAAGCCTTTTAGCAAATGTGAATGGATAAAAATACAGCAGACAACACTGCACAGAAGCGGGGAAATGGGAATCAAAGTGTGTCATCACCTTTCCTCCTCCGTGTTAGTCTGCTGGGGTGGGCCGGTGTTTCCTGACTGCTGGGAGCTGGGGGGGAGAGAGAGAAGAAGAGGATGTCAGATTGATTCCTGCAGCTTCACACGTTTTCTTCTTCCTTCATCTATCAGTCTGAGATTCATTACACGCTGTTGCAGTGGGGGCTCAGTTTAATACCTTGAGGTGTCGGCGCTATTGGGGATGATGTCTTCTGTGAGGGATTCCAGTGCGTTACTGCTCATGAAGTCACACACACACACACAGAAAATACACTGTTGAAACTGCAGGGCTTGTTTATTTTAAATTGTCAGAGCACATTTAGTCATTTAAGGAATTCATTTTGTCTGGAGGCCTGTCCAGGGGGTATCCTGCCTTCACCCAACAGTAGATGGGATAGGCTCCAGCAACCAGTGACACCAAAAATGATTCATTTTAGGGGTTAATGTGAGATATGACCACTAAATAAGTAAATGTACTTCATCAACAATCTGCATTTTTTTCAATTAGTCAAAGGTTTGCTTAAATCTATGTATTTTAAACCCATAATTAATTGGAATATGCGTGCGTGAATGAAATTGGTTTAGTCATTTAGCTTACTTCTTTTCTGAGTTCAAACTTTTGATCACTGTAGATGATGAGCTGAAAAAAATGTGGAAAAACATCAAAATGTCAGGGAGAATTATGCTTTTGGCTCATAAAGAGCTCGGGGGGCACTAATGAGGGCCGTTTGTTGCACCACGATAACATCAGAGCGACAGAGGTTACAGTACAGACAAAAGAGAGAGGATCCGCTTTATCGTTTCTGTACCTGCTGATGGAAATATCGGAGACAGGCTGGAGCAGGTCAGATGGGCTGCAATAGAAGGAAAAGTGGCTCATAACTAGAGAGAGTGCTGCATTATGCATGCTGAGATGCTATCTGTCTAGATGGAAAACAAGTCACAGCTCCCAACCAATATGATTACCTGCTATGGGATGTGGTCCCTATCGGATATGGATCAAATGGATCAGTCGAGCTGAAAAACAATTTCACACTAATTTCACTCTCAATTGTCAGCGCGGCCCGTCTCATGTCAGAGAAATTCTGATCACATTGACTCATAATGGAAAGGTTTAATGCAGTTTGAATGCTAAACGGGACTGGATAAGGACCCAAAGTTAAAGTTTGGGTTGTCTTTGCCAAATGGAAGGACATCTCTGCAGTTCTGCAAAGAGAAACTTGTCTTGTCTTTAATATATGCAGATGTTTTTTTCCAAAAACTCATTTAAATGCTCTTTGCTCACAGATCTCATATAGGTAAATAAACTGTTTTGACTCGGGGATTGAATATTTTGCTCCAGAGGTCGTCGTTCTTTTTGGCTGCACATTAAAACAGATGCAACAGAGGAGTGTTGGGATAGAAAGAGAAAAAGAAGCATGTAAAGGTCGCCGTGACTGTCCTCATACACTATTTACAGTGCTGCTCCATTAAGAGAGCAGGGAATCTACTGAGCTGAATACAGAACAGAGCAGGTTTAATGCCTCTTGTCAGGAAGAAGAGCGGCTTTTGAAGGGTCTGAGCTGCTGCAAAAAACCATCGCCAAGCACATCTGAGAGGAGTCTGTTTTTTAAAGGAAGCCCCTGTGTACAAACAGATAATTGTTTAAGAGCGGCTTGTCATCTTCTCTCTACCTTTGGGTTTCCTCGCCTGTCTCATCTGTCTGCTCCTGCTCTGCCTCTCGAATGCTGACGCCGGGGGAGACAAAACAAAGATGCAATCCTAATCAGTACGGAGTAGTTTTTTCCCCCTTCTAGTCCGACTGCAGATAATAACCGGCTTTCTGCTTCAAAGTGTTTTATTTGTTTGTTTGTCTTTAAGAAACAGATTGACATTAACATGAATCTTCGGATCACAGAAGTTCTAAACTTAGGGTTTATTTGAGGTTTATCAAAAGTGCTGGAAATGGGGATGCTTGTCTCTTTTTTTCTGAAGAAATTTTAAAAAATTGTTGGAAAAGTATTAAAGGAAAAAAAACACTCTTTGCCTCACCTGCTTGGTTCAGGATCGACAACAATGTTAGTTTTGGCTTGGAGATCCACAGAGCCGCCAGTTTGTGTTGGTTTTGATTCACTGAAGACATCAAATTCAAAATGAAGTTTTAAAAAAAGCACATTTAGCATCAGAAAAGTTAATTAACCTGACAGTTCAGATCAGGGGTGGAGTTAGAACATTTTATATGGGGGGGCAGAAGACTCTGGAAGGATGGCAAATGAGAACAGCAAAGTGAACGGAAGGTCTTTACAAATGATCAAAAGTACGTATATCAAATAGTTTTCATTATTGATTAGTTATATTGGAAGTATATATAAGAAGAATTTCCTCTTGTCATCTTGCAAGGAAACTGCATGGATTTTGGCTAAGGTCAGGGTACTGACAGTCTAGATGAGCCGGCATACACATTACAGGGGCGTAGCAAATAATTTCAGGGGTTCAAGATTTACTTTAAAATATTGCTTTCTTCTTTTTTTTTTGTTGCAATGCTTAAAGAAGCTTCTATTGATCATTTATTAATTATTGTCAATAATGAGACTAATATTAACTCAAAAATTGGGGGGGGGCAAGTCTTTTAGCTTGCCCCCCATAGCTCCACCCCTGGTTTGGACTGAGAGATAATCTTTGTCACATCATCTGAGGTTCTTAGCTGCAGGTGGAGCAGCTCTTCCTGCACCTGTGTAGCTCACTGAGCAGATCCTGACTCCAGCGTCCTGGGCTGGGGGGAACGGGGTCTTCTGATTCCTCCGGACTGCGGAGGAGGAGGGGGAAAAAAAAAGAGTTTTGAGATTTAGGCAAGATATTTTAACGGCCAGTCCAAGCAGGAGGTGTGAGGTTTATTAGAGATTCAACAATGCCACCCCGTGGATGAAATTCAAACTTTTAAGATTTTGAAAGCTGTTTAATAGCACAGTGAGAAAGAGGGATTTTTTTGTAGCAAACCTATCATTGAAGCCCAGGAGGTCATCAGTTAGGGGTTCAGTGTTGCTGAGAGGAGCTGGTTCTTTTTCAGTCCTGCAGATGTGGAGGGAACATAAAAACACATGCAGCTGCATGAAAAAAGAATGCCATCGTTCAATTGGACCATTTGATCCAATTGGATTTCAATTGGAATTGAATTATCTGCTCCTCACTGGATTGTATGTTTAAAATGAACAATACAGTCGCCCTTTAACAAAATAAGTGTGCTTGGGTATGTTTGTGTGAAATATGGAGCAGTGCATAACCAGCAAAAAGCCCCAACTTTGGTTTATTTTGTCCAAAGGAGATCATTCCAAAGGTCTAATAGTTTGTTTGCACACAGCTCTACAAACCAAACTTGTGTTTGCATGATCTGCCTAAAACGGAAGACCCTCCCAAAACAAGCCAGGCTGATAACATGCTGATAACACCTCAAGATCTGAGACACTGTAATTTCCCAAAAACACTATGAGTTCTGACTTCTTTGTGAACTTGCTGAAATGACCTCTGCTATTTAAAAAAAAAAAAATCTGGAGACTTCACTTATGCCTCATAAAGGAGGAGCTGTGGAGATATAAGGAGAATGCTGCAGTTTTCAGTCACATGTGTTAAAGACCAAACCCACTAAGAAAACCACTTATGACACCAACTGGAAAACACATTTGCCTCTAATCTAGGTTTTATCTTTATTCTGTGGAACAGATGCAGATATTTACTTAAAAGTACTGTAAATACTTTTACTTTTATGCAATAAAGTAATTATTTTGTTTGTGTTTATGTTAAATGTAACTTAAGTAGAGAGTGCCTTTCATTAGGATGGAAGATCATTAGGAGAAAGTGGCGGAACAATTTTTGGTGTTCGGACGTTTTGTAAAAAATGAATTATTCTTTTGTTATGTGATGAAGAAACAATTAAAGAGGAGTGTGACAACTATGTAGCTTTTGCAGGTAATACAACTGATTTATGTTTCATCTGACCTTGCTTTTGATGCTGTTACAGATGTTGGCTCCTTTTTCATTTCTGGTTCGGATTCGGGTTTAAGCTCAGGTTCAGGCTCTGGTTCCACTTTAGATTCAGGTTCCGGCTCTGGTTCTGAGGATTCTGACGTGGACATTGGTAACACATGTAGGACGGTGTCTACTTTAGTTCCTATGTACTTTGGGGAAGCTGGTCTGACTGGCAAATGAACAATTTCTGGGGTGGTGACACTCAAGAGTGAATCATCTGATTGTGGGTCACTGGAGGCCACTTCCACAAGCTCAGCAGTGACCAGTGACGTGTAATCTGCTTCCTCGTTTTCAAGCAGGTCTGTCTTTAGGGTCTCCTCCTTCACCTTTGTAGCCGTTTCGCCAGCAGCTGTCTTCACCACAGTACTGCTTCTGTAAACCACATGGATAGTGACAGAACTGAAGCACTTTGATCCACTGCTTGCTTCTGCGCTGGATTCAGAGATGTGATGCAGGACTTACGTTTTCCATGGTGTGGACTTAGGTATAGCAGCAGCAGATGTTTCTGCACCAGCATGGGACGGTGACGCAGAGCTGGCAGGAGCTGGAGCTGGAGCTGGAGCTGGAGCTGGAGCTGGAGCTGGAGCTGGAGCTGGAGCTGGAGCTGGAGC
>BSAI01000162.1:11644187-11811423 GCA_036245035.1 Adrianichthys oophorus | reverse complement strand
GGAGCTGGAGCTGGAGCTGGAGCTGGAGCTGGAGCTGGAGCTGGAGCGTTGTCATCCTCAGTGACCTCCACCCTGCACAGACAGATGTTAGAGTCTTAATTGTAATTTATAAATCCCACTATGAGATTAAAACACAACACAGATGAAGAGACTTTTACCCTTCAGCAACAAATGATGGACTGTTTCCATCTGGTGCTGGATCAGGTGAGGCCTCTTTAGCTCTTAGAGTGATAACCCAAAGATTATTTTAATCAACAGACGTGTAGGAAGTTCCAACATCCATAACACATTTGAAACATACTCATATTTCTTAGCAGCAGAGAGCACGTAGGACCGCTGCCTGACCGCGGATCTGTTCAAAACACTGCTGGCTGCCTCCCTCCTGCAAGATGAATCATTGTGATGTTAATGCAATGCGTTTCACGGACGGGTAGCTTCGGCTTGTGAGGGCTCGCCCACCGTTTCTCCTGCTCCTCGGGGCTGAGCAGGCTCTCCTCGGGTTGTGAAGTGGACCTCACAGTGTGGGGGGCTCTGAGGAACAGAAATGCCTTTGACAGGTCAAATAAATTCACTGACAGCAGCAAAATCCTAACTAGATACTCACATTAACTTGTAGCTCTCTGAAGGTTTTTTTAAGAAATGTCTTGTAGTGCTGCAACAAAAAGAAAAAGGTGATTATTTATGGAGAAGAATTTTCTGAAGCTTTTTTTGTCCAAAAACGATTTTACCTGATGCCATTCGGGGGCGGAGGAGAAGCTGGCTTTTCCACCTTAGTAAAAACACCTCTAAAAAAGACAAAATGAAATGATTTTTTTTTTTTTTGCCGATCTTTCCAATGCAGGTATTCACCATCGATTTGCTGGATTTTAAAAGTTTCAGCCTCAGATTCCTCTACCTGATCAGGTATCCTTGTGTTGGCGTTTTGCTGTAATTTCAAATTAAGAGTTGTTATGAGTGCTCATATTCTAAAGACCATGACAGATACGCTCGTGACATTTAAAGGGGATGCTTACTTTTCAGCTGTCACGGGAGGTGGGGTGGAGCTTACGGGTGAAGAAATTGGACTGGTTGGGGCTCCGTTCAAACGGCGAGCTCTGACCTCTGCCACCCTGCAAGCAGCACGCGGGTTGAGGCTTTGTGCAACAAATGGCACCAACAGAACAATGGGTTTTAATTAAACAAACAGATAAACGTTACCATGGTTTCTCCTCCTGGGAAGTGGTGGATTGAGTTGTGTCCTGTGGCTGAAGCCAAAAGGCGTCTGGCTTCAACTTGCTCCGCACTTTGATGTTGTCAAGCACAGTGTCTCGGTTTCCCTCTGGTAGATAAATGTGCACATGATTGATACACGTTATTTATTTGTTTACTAAAATAAGTGACTGTGAGTATTTAGGCTTTGATTGCATTAATGCCCAAACTTTTTGGAATAAGGGCCAGATTTAGGAAAATGATGCGAGGACCAACCATTCGGCCTGCATTCTTTGAACGCTTATAAAAACCTTAAATGCAAACGAACTATTAAGTAAAAGTTTATTGCTATGGTTTACTATTCATGTCTTCACATAGAACACAATATACATTTTTACCCAAATGACTAAATTTGATGTCTGAACACCAGAATTAGATATATAAAATAAAAAGACTGTCTGGAAAAAAGCCTTTCGTCAACATTAAATTTGGGTTCATATGAAATGTTACTTATTGTTCGCTATTAAATGCTCACCTTCAACTTCTACATTTAAACCATGTGAAGAAAAGTTATCTTATTCTTAAGAAAAGAAATTCAATAAATAAATTCTGTTTTTTGATGTTTAGCCCTTTAAGCTTTGAAGGTCAAGAAGCCACAAGTTTATAACAGCTTATAACGTAATTTAGCCAATCAAAATAAAAACAAATCATAGTTCTTAGAAAGTGCTGGGGGCCTCATGTTATAGATTTTATAGAAACTTTCACATCTGGCCCACGCGTCACGCTTTAGACATGTCTGAATTAATAGATGCCAACAACCTTACCACATATCTCGCTAATTTGCCATGTACTATTAAATCTAGGACTATGAAGAATATTTTTTAAATAACAGGACATACAGTCAGACAAGAAGAGGTTAAAAACAATTTAAGATAATTAGTTTTTAGTTTTGATACATTAAATAAAGGCCCAATTTTTTTTACTTTAGAAAACGACGCACTTAGTCCTCTTACCTTTTGACATGGTTATTCGGGGCGTTTCTCTGTAGCTTACTTTATAGGCCACCTGAAAAAATATATCAGGGTCAAGCATCTAATGAAGAGAAAGTGTGTGATTTTTATCAAACTACACAGTATATATGAAATGCTTTGTAAATAGTTCTTCTTTCATTCTTTTTACCACTCCCATTCAGATGCATTTTCTCTGCTAAGCATTCCTGGGGCTCATCATCAAAACATGCAGATCATCCTGTCCAACCGCTTTCCAAAAACACTGCTTTCGCCTACATGTGAGTCAATACATCAACATATCTTATGGTTCCAGCATTCATCTATATGGCTCAAGCCAAGTGTCCACGTAGTTCTTAATCCTTAAGCTCCATCATCAAAATCATCCACAAAAAAATAACAAATGTAGTTAAAACTGCTCAAAATAAGAATACACACATCAGCATTTACAATATAACTCCTAAGGATGTGAGTTCACTCCCAAATGCCTCCTGGAAACAGTCCTGGATACTAGTGGCAGATCAAGTACACAGAAAAAACTGTTTATTCTGGCTTGAACACAACAGTCTAAACAAGATAAATGATTAATGAGGAGCAGAAGCATGTGAGAGAAGCACTGACAGAATCCAAATGAGAGGGCAAACAGCAATAATCCTCATTTCAGGCTGTAAACCATTCTTTTTAACGTGACCTATTACTCTGAAAAGTCTCACCACACTGACAGCGAAAAGTACCAGTGAAGAAGAAGTGAATCTGGATCCCAGAACATACCTGCGGTCTCCAAAAACGCAGCAGAACAACGTCCACACAGCTGATACGTCCAAGCGACTGGCCAGTGAGCACAGGGGGAGAGTGTTTTCTATCTGGCAGGTGCCAATGCAAACAGGTGTGGGCGTGAGCTCCAACAAGCCCAGCAAGTCGAGGTAGGTAGATTAGAGGTGGAGCTTTGGGTGCGTAGCAGAGGTTGCTTGGTTTTTGTTCTCTGGGAGTCAGCTAAATGCATGGCACAGTGAGCAAAGGGGGAAAAAAGGATGAGCACAAGATGCTTGCGTAAATGAAGTGAAACGACTGGCAGCAACTTTTCCAGTGGGAACACTCATCTCAAGCTCACTGGGTAGGAAACCCAGCAAGTACTCACATCATTAAAGTAAGATCAAGGAAACCACATAGGACTGTTCCAGGAAACTCACAAAAAACACACAGAGGAAAATCACAAGGGGATGGGTTTAATTGGCAACTTCCTTACTTTATATTTAGCTTTTTTTAATATAAAATTGTATTTTTCTTGAATTATCTGTATAGTCAGATAAAAATATTTTTCCAGACTGCTGATCATACAATAACTCTACTCATGACAGCCTTGTAAAAATATCAGCAACAATTAAAACACGTGGAAAAGGTTGTGTTGTGTCTTAAATAATGATGTGCACTACTATAATATTTTAAAATCTAATCACTTCACACAGTTCTTTCAAAATACCTTCCTGTGTTTTCTGAAGGATGTAGGTGACCACGTAAACCTTCCCACCAAAGTTCACAATGAAGTTTTATTATAAATCTGTTCAACTCAATGAAAGCCTGTGTTTCAAGTACAAATGAAAAAAACGCTTTGATATGCGCTGTAATCAACTATCAAGAACAAGACATTATGTGGCATTAAAACTCATTTATTTGCAAATTCTAAAGCCTAAAAATTAGACTGTTACAACATTTTGGAGAAAGACTCTCCCAAGCATGACAGAATATTTAAAGACTACATGTGTACATTTACATTTTGTTGCATTTAATTTAAGGTTGAGGTCACTCCCGGTGAATCAAAAACCCAGATTTTTAATGAAAATTTGCTACATCAATTTCATTTTATTTCCTACATTTGCTTTAAATTAAGACAGAAACGGTTGTAAAACTAAACCAAATGTCATTTTTACACAGCTAACAAAAGACAAAAATTGCTCATGAGAAATTCCTTTTCAAACAAATTTTAACAAGGAATTCAAGAATTATAGGGGGAAGAAACTGTCTCATATGTTGATTTTACCCACAGTCAAACAAAGTGAGTGCACACAGATTACACAACAAAAAAAGGAGGAGGAACAGCAGATTAGCAAAAGTTTCATTCTAGAAAACACATTGCTAAACTTTTAAGTTTCTACTTGGATTTGCCCTGCCTCTTCCACAAGAACCTGTCAGACAGCCTTGCCCAGTGGTTTCAACTTTTGCAGTGAATCATTAGGGTGCTACTGCCGCAGAATTTAAATCAGAATGTAAGGAATCCAAATGTTACCCTCACCACACCAAAGCAGGGAATGGCAAAAATGCTTTAACGACCAGCCATTAAAAACATCTATCGTAGACACCGCCAGCCCCTCTGCTACCTCTGGATTCTGATTTTATCTAATCAAAACATGTCAAAATAATCTAAAAAAGATAAAGGGGGGGGGATTTTAAAAGAAAACTATGTTTTTGTGTCATCTAAATATCTGTGCACCACTCAACAAACACTCCAAACTGCTTTCAGTCATGTGTTCCTTTAAATCCATCAAGACTTCTCATAGCAAATGTTCTGGCCAATTTTTCACCAAAAAGAGGTCTCAATACATCATACTCTTAATTATCAGTGAATTAATATAAAATCATGGACAGATTGGCATAGAAATTCTAGAAAAACCCATCAAGTTAGACTGTCCCCTGGCTTTATAGTGCAATAAATCTGTTTCACCCTTTTATCTATTTTATCTATTTTATGGCCAGGATTCACACGACGGGTAGAGTCCTCAAAAGCAAAAATTGAGCAAAGTCACATTCTTTGCATTTTAAAGTAATCATTGCTTCACACAGGGATAAGGAAGATGGTTATGATCTATAAGCAGAGACGTCCAGCATTCTGACACTTCAATCATGTAAATTTCAATTTTGTTTTGTTTTTGTTTCATTTGGGTTTTTTTTTTCCCTATTCTGAAAAATATTTAAGATCGTAGCTGTACATATTTTGCACTTAAATTCTGACAACTGTACTTTAAACAGTTGCTTTTACACATATCTGGAATGTAATGTAGAGTATTAAGGCTTTGTGGCAGAAACATCTCTGTTGTATCCCTAAATAAACAGTTGGAATGAATCAATACTCCTCAAAAAGAGGCTATTTGCTGCCATCTGCTGGTGGAAATTGGATATAACCACCAAGTGAGCAGGAACACCTGGAAATGTATGCATTTACACAGATTTGAGTCCATTCAGCACAACCTTGCCAAGTTTTTGACACCGTTTTTTTGGTTCTATAATGAAGCTCCGTTTTTGAGGTGTGGGTAGCTCTGAACTGTGCGCGCGATCCCCTCCTTTAAGCTGACCACCGGTTTGTAGCCCAGGTGCTCTTTGGCCCGTTCGCAGCTGTAGTAGTGGTAGGTTCCAGCCAAAGCCACTCTCATGGGCGTGAATGTTGGTTTGAAAGAGACAAAAGGCCGCAGGAGCACGGTCAGCAGCCAGAGGAGCATAGCTAGTCCATATACCAGCCGGTAAGGAAGGTGAAAGCGTGGAGCCGTGTATCCCAGACCCACCAACACCTCTGACATGAAGTCCCAAAAGGGAATTGGCTCATCATTGGTGATGTGATATGGCTACAGGGGGATCAGAGGACACAAGATAATTTTTTTTCTAGCTCAACTAGAAAAAAGAAGAACCAGGAATTGCACTTTTTTTAAACTTACTTTCCCACAGATGGGAGAGTCTGGTCTCAAGCGCTCAGCAGCCAGGATGTGTCCATGAACGACATTCTCCACATATGTGAAGTCTACCAAATTGGCGCCATTGCTGGAGAACATAAATTTAGGTGAAGAAATCTACCAGAAAAATCAGAGAATTGAACCGTACAAATCACTCGGAACAAAAAGGAAAAATAAGTCAATGACGTGATCAAATATGTGAACACTTGTAAATGTATAGGTTTAATAAAAGGAGAACAAAGAGATTCATTTAAGTGAAAAAAAAAAAGTTAAACAGTTAAAATCAACTTAATGGCACCTACAATTCAATTTTCCATAATCAAAATCAAACAAATAAGTGATTACCAACAAAAAACTGCCAAACAGTAGAAACTAAACAAGAATATAGTGTTTTGTTTTCCAGGATTAAAGAGATTTTTTTAATGCTAGAACACAACAACATTAACCTCAACAAGCTTCTTGTTGAGGTTAATGATTACTAAAGTCTTACCCAATAATAAACTTCATTTTTCCCCGGCGAGCTGTGTCCACTAGGATAGGAACCAGCTGAGGGTCCCGCGGGCCGAAAATGCCATGAGGTCGGATAGCAACTGTTAGGAAACCTTTCTGCTTGTTGCAAGCCCCAAGCACCAACTAAAACACACAATATCATCATTATTATTATTATTATTTTAGTTTTTAAATTAGGAGTTTTTATTGTGAGTAGAAGTGGTTAAGATTAATTATTTGAGATATTTGCCACCACTATTTTAAAAGAAATTGTCAACTGCTTGGTATGAAGACATGTAACAAAAAATCCTCACCTTCTCCTGCTCAATTTTGGTCTGTGTGTAATAGTCAATTGGTTTTTTGGCGTACGGCAGATTCTCATTTCCATTCTTAATGTCCGTTCCTTCGTACACCACACTGGCACTGCTGGTCAAAACCAATTTCTGGCAGTAACGAAAGCATAATCATAGCACCACCAGGACTCAAGCATAAAGCAAAAAACTCTGACTAACTGAAGACTTTGATTACCTGCACTCCGGCCTCGATGCATGCTTGGATAACAGTTTGTGTTCCCACGATGTTGACCCTTTCAAATAACTGACGGTCATCGCTTCCAGGAAATGGGGAGGCACAGTGGAAAACTAGTGAGACATCCTGCAGAGCTGAGAGCAGAGCCTGGAAGAAAAACAACAACAACAAAAAAGTGAGGTGGATGTTAGAGGGAAAAAAAACAAAAACTCTCATTTAAGAACAAGTTTATGCAGGTTAAACACCTGCTCCAATGAAAATATTGTTTTGGGGTGTTTTTAACATCTTCTTGTAGCAATTTTCTCGTGATGGAGGACATGTGTAAAAGTATTTAAAATTGCGTTTTTGAGTATCACATCGTGATGGATCAAGAGCTGGCGGCAGAGAGTGTAAACAAAGGGATGATGGGATATCAGTGGAGGGTTACTTCCGCGCCAACAGTCCCGCCAACAACTCAGAGATTAATATCTCATAAACTGCTACATAATCTTAATTTCACTTATTTATTTTATTTTTTTTATAAGTATACGCCATTTACGCCTTCTTTTTTATATTATGAATAAAAATATAGTTGGAGTTGGACTTTAAAGCAAAAAAATAAACACTGTTTTTTGTCATTCTGATTTTTGGGATGTATGGTCAAGTTAAACTACATTTGAAGTCCCCATAGAGTTAATCTAAATCAAACGGATGCTGTGCTTTTGCTTTGGCAGGGAGGACACTTTCAACTTCCGGTTCCCTGAACTCGACAGAGCCGTGAAGTGAATGACGGTCTCACCTGCTTGTTGCAGAGATCTCCTTGGTGAAAAGTGACGCCTGGAAGCTCGTAGCTCTGCCGGATGTCAAACACAGCAACAGAGTAGCCTCGCTCCAGCAGCTTCTCCCCCAGGTGTCTGCCCAGGAAACCGGATCCCCCGATCACCGCACAGCGTTTGCTGCTCTGCGTGACCAACAGATGACAATTACCATCAGGTAAAAGTTTGAAAGGTAATTTAAAAGTGTCTAAACTCACCGGTCGAAGTCGTGTAGCCATGATAAAGTTTCAAAGATAAGGGTGTCAGAGCTTGTGACACCTGGTATGACTTTTGAAGGTCCTTCCAGGAGTGGGACAACGTTTATAAAGTCTCGTCACAATGAAATCATGGACGGGTGCTCATCTATAGAACGTTTGAATCAGCCCAGACATTGCTTCCTTATGATTGGTCAAGCAGCTGTCAATAAAGAGGGGACATGTCGTATCAGCCAATCAGATCTGGAATACGTCAAAGAACGCCATTAACAGAACCAACCAGGAAACAAGTACTGTTTGTCCCCGCCTGTTTTTTTTTTTTAAAGAACCCGCACCTGTACGTCGATACTTACTCAATACCGGTGTAGCTAAAATATGAACTCTACGTTGTCAACCATATTCTGTTTTTTACCTTTTAATTTTCCCCATGTTTTTAAATATACTGCCAATGTATGGACTCCCTTGAATGATCATAAAGTTCAAATTTATTTTATTTTGTAACAAAGAGGGCTCCGCCAGTAAAGCAAGACGAACTCCTGCTTTCATTCCTGTTTGTGACACGCATATTTTTTTTTTTTTTACGTTTTCATTTATTTTCATGCTTATTTCCGGTGAACATGAAAAAAATATTTTGAAATCTTCATCTTGAAACGATTCCGTAATCCTTAGCGACCAATCACCGTTTTGCCCGACTGGTGCGATTGTTTTATCCTTCCTTGCGTCCCTATCGCTTCTCACCTGACGAACCTACTGTTAAGGTCACTCGTGTAAACACACCGGCACGCGCGCAGAGACGAATCTGACTAACAGTCTTCGTGACAACGTTTGGGTTTTTGCGCGTTGTTAGCTAGAAAACTGTTCGCTCCCCTGCGCCTAGTAACAGGTATTTGTGCGACAAAAGAAGAAATGGTTGGATGAATGACGTGCTGGTTTGACGCTAAGCTTAGAGAAGTGGTTTATGCTAGCGACTGGAGTAAAGAATAAAAGCATTTCATGTATTTTTTTCCCCTCTTCATAATAGGGAGGCTGCGAAGCTTTGACGACACCAGTAACTGCTTTGTTCCTTAAATAAACTGTTCAAGTTTGACAATTATTCAACAACCAATGGTGAGTGAGCAGATGCAGAAACACTTATTTATTAGTTTTAATTGTTTGTTTTTTTATTTAGAAATGCAAGTGCTTTATTATTATTATTATTATTACTATTATTATCATTGTGCTTTCAGCAGGCAACCACAGCCAAGAGGCCATCCCTGCAGGGTCCGGTTCCTCCTCCACGCAAGAAAACCACTCCCAAAGCGGAACTGACTGAGGAGCAGAAGCAGGAGATCAGGGAAGCCTTTGAGCTGTTCGACACCGATGGCTCCGGATTTATTGATGTAAAAGATCTTAAGGTAAAATAAATGAAATCAGGTAAAGTTGTGATCTCAGCAAGCAAGGAAGAGGTGTCGGAGGTGTGACCATTTGTGATCCAGGTGGCAATGAGAGCTTTGGGGTTTGAGCCAAAGAAAGAGGAGATCAAGAAGATGATCAGTGAAGTGGATAAGGACGCCACCGGAAAGATTTCCTTCGCTGACTTCCTCACTGTCATGACGCAGAAAATGGTAGGGATCCCGCTGCATTCCATGAAGCTTAATCAGTTCGTCGCAGTCCTAAAAGTTTCCACATTTCAGGCTGAGAAGGACTCCAAGGAGGAGATTCTGAAAGCTTTCCGCCTGTTTGATGATGATGAGACTGGCAAGATTTCATTTAGGAACCTCAAGAGAGTCGCAAAGGAGCTTGGGGAGAACCTGACAGATGAGGAGCTACAGGTGAGCTGCTATTATAATGAAAGTTTTGACACCAGTTCTCTAAGTACCACTTCCCCATTTTTGATCTATTTTAAAGTGTTCCCAGTGGTCTTTTAATTATGATTATGCTGTTTTTAGCCAAAAATAAAACTATTAACTCCTCCATTGTGAGAAAAATGCTGCAAGAACATCTTAAAGCTAGCTCTCATGTTTTTTTAAGGAAATGATCGACGAAGCCGACCGGGATGGAGACGGAGAGGTCAACCAGGAGGAGTTTCTTCGCATTATGAAGAAAACCTGTCTGTACTGAAGGAGGTTCATGACATCAGGGGTTGTGCAGAGTCAAGGGGACCAGCTGCTCTCATGTTCTTCTAGAGAACTTCTTTTCTCGTGTTGTGCCACACACATTCACATGGTGAAAATCAATCAAACCATTTTCTTCCCTCAAATTAAGTGTCAGATCGCCCTAATTTTATCGTGGACTTTTCATTTGCCAATGCAAAGTGTCCTGTTTGGAATGCTGCAGACTTTTTATGAAGAATATAAATCTATGTTTATGATTCCAGGTAGCTGATTTATTCTTCAGAATTCACAGTGCCTGAAAATTGCATTCGTTCCGCTCTCCAAGTATATTTTTTTTGTCCTTTTTTTTTCTTCATTGATGTTCCATGGACTCGGGTGAAGGTCTCCGTTTTGTGCCTCTGAATGGTCCAACCACCAAATTCAGGGAAGTGGCCCCACAGGCCCCCCTCTGACCCGCACGCCCTTCTCACACGTCCCTCCTCCATCTTTGAAGTATAAATATCGTTGTATTTTTGCGTATTTAACCTCTATTGCTGAATGGTTTGTATTTTGTGACTGAAGCTGAACAGATAAATATATTCAAGCAGTACATCCTGTCTTTTGGATTTCACTTTTGGATGCTGTTGTCATTACTGGTTATTTTTCACCCTTATTTAAACTTTTATTTATTGCCATTAAGTCAATTTTCTCTCTTTAAGATGGAAAAAAAAAATGCAAGAGCTTTTCCGTTTCTAAACAGATTATTAATATGTGCAAATTTTTGACTAAACAAACCTTTATACACCTAATATTCTTTTAAAATATAGCGGATAAAAGAGAATGACCAAGTTGACATACATGCTGAAAGTCCTGTTAAGCAAAAATGTTTAAAAATTCTGTCAGGATTAGCAAGGTGTAAAGGTATTTTAATAGAACAACTTACAGATTAGGGGTTGTTCTGAGGTCAATGTGAAAAAAAAACAGTGATAGAATAAAACTATAGTGTTGCAGCATAGCAATATTTATAAATGCTTGGAAATTATCTAAGTTGTAAAAAAAAAGACATGAAAGACGACCAAAAAATGTAACATATTAGCACTTTAGAAAATACTATAGCAAAATAGACGAGTATTTTTTTCTTGAGCATCATACTCTACTTGAAAATAAGCCTAAAACTGTTCAGAAACTTCATTCTGCACCATAGACAGTGAAAAACTCAAGTTTTTAATCCAAAACATGATTATCTATCACTCAATCAACATGTTGCATAAAGGGCTTTCTTCTTTTTTAATCCATATTTTCTGGGACACATCTTTCCATTCATTGTATTTTATACCACATGCACACCTGAAATCTACACAATATCGTTAATTCTTCTTACCATCCTCAACGATGCTGGTTTCTTGATGGAGCAATGTTCTTCCCAAAAGCCTCTGCCTGTCACCAAAGGCGAAGAAACGAGTATTTCAATCAGTTTCATTTATTTATGAAATATTTTCATGAAACATTCCAAAATGAAAAAAAAAACCACTCCACAGCAGCAGATTCCCAGAGTTTAATTCAATATTATTTGTTAAAAAATGTCAAAAGTAAATTTGTTCACATCATAAATCAATTTTATTCAAGTACAAGTTAAAACCGTGTTTCTAGTTTTAAATGTTTATCAAAATTAAAAAAAAAAAGAGTGAATTTCAAATTATAAAAATATATTTAGATGTTAATCATCCAACTCTAATGCCAAAAACAGAAAAGACAAATAACCTTAAAAATATTCTTTATTCATTTTCACAGAGGCACAGGAATGTGTGGGTGCTCTAATGGGATCATTAGGAATTTGAAGCAGCTTCCTGTGGAAACAAAAGCAGGTCAGCTGTCACTGAGTTTGGTTTTGGAAGCAAAGTCTGTGCTCAGTTTTCGCATCACTTCCGCGTGGCTCTGTCCTGCCAGTTCCTGCCGCACGCTACCGTAGTTTTCCTTGACAAAGCTGGCGAAAGGCGTGGGAGCGCGTGGTTTGGAGGGAGTTAGTAGGATCAGCCGGCCCGTGCAGAGGGCGCACGCAAACTTCTGGGTGTCCAGCGACTTGGAATGACGGCCGATCCTGTGAAGCATCAACATGAGAAGAAAAAGTACAAATCAAGTCCACAAAAATATATATAAATAAACATCTGTGTTTGAGCTGGACTTACGTGTTCTGGCAGCGCGTGCACTGATACCGGAACTTATAGGTGATGTCATAACTGTGACAGCGCGTCACCATGGGCAGCTCAGGATGGAGCACTGTGGCTTTGCGGGCATACAGCTTCCAGAAGGAGCCGTGCCCATCTCTCACGCCATTGATGAGCCAGGTTGCAGCGTGGCACATCTCATGGATGAGGGTGTCCCTGAGACGGTCTTCCATGGAACAAAAGCAGGAGAAGATTCCATCAGACAAACCAGTTCTTTCTTCAAGACCCCAAAAAATGTAATATACAGCATTTATCACAGGAGTTATGTTCTATAAATAACCCGCAAAAGGTATCGCAGTAGATATCGCGAGAGAACACTGCATTATCCTTTTAGCAGCAATACCTGCAGAGTCGCACACTTTCTCTGAAAGTTCAATGCGGGCGTAGCGACTTCCTCCACCCTTTTCCTGCCCTGTAACACAGTAACCAGCTGTTTTCCGCATCTTCTTATTCCAGGTCACGGACATGTTGGATGGAAGCTGGAAAAATGACAGTCAAAGGAAGTTAATAAATAGTAGAACTGTGCAAGATTTTCATGGGACAGACTCTTTAAAAAGCCAAGAAGGAAGTAAAAAAGGCCATTCCAACTTTTTAGCAGGTAGAACGACCTCGAAAGGACAGGACTTTCAATATTTAACATTCAGCTTAAACCAAGAAGTTCATCAGAAGATAACATTTTCAGGACTGACAAACCTGGACCCTATTGTCATTCCAAACATGAAAAAACTTTAAAAAGCTGATATTCTAAACAGTCGTGATGCAAAAGAGCGGAGTTATTCATCATCATTTTCCTGGTCTAAACTAAAAATATTTCAGGCTACACGGTGGGGTCGTGGCTAACACTCTTCTCTCAAAGTGAGAGGACTCTGGTTCAAACCCCATATTCATGCCAGCCATCCAAACCACCAGAATTGACTGTGGATGAGGAGTATGGGGCTCCACTGTGGCTAAATCCAGCATAAATCTGTAATGAGTCTGGCGAACCGCTGGCAATGTGGAGCAAGCTGACTCAATCCAAAGAAGCAATTATTAACAAACAAATACTTAAAAACGGAAGAAAAGGTCACCTTATTGTCAAATACGCTGGAATTATACAGCTGGTAGAGTTTGATTGTGAGTTCTTCCTTGTTCTTTTTAAAGTTGGTGCTGTAGTTTGATCCTGGGTTTGAGAGGGACTCCAGGAAGCAGCCTGGAGTCTTACACAGCACCCTACAAAAAGGGTTAAGACAAAGGAAATGTTCCTGAAATAAAATGAGACATTGACTAATAATGTTAAAGCAGGAGTGTACTTGTGAAACGGCGTGCACCTGCTGGTGGGAGCGCGTCTGGGCTCCGTCTGACTCACGATGGGTTTCAGAAAAGGGGTTTTTGCAGGAGTCTTGACATGCTGAGGCTTTTCCTTTAAGGTTTTAGAGGTAGATGATGGCCTTACAGGAGGAGTGGAAACTACTGGCTCTTCTTTTGTTTCTAAATTTAAGAACAAAAGGTGAAGGAAAAATAAAATAGATTCTAAACTCGAAAAAACATAAAAGCTTGACAAAAAGTAGAAAAAAAAACATTATTTACCTTTGCTGGTCTTTGGAGAGAATGAAGTTCCACTGATAATGCTTTTCTTTTTAAGCCTCTCGAGTAAAGACACAAACTCCTCCTCTGAACTGCTGGACTCGTCCAGCCGAGAAGGTGCAGAAAACGTACGCTTTGGCGAGAGGATGGATGCCAAAGCCTTGCCAGGGGGACGAGAGAAAAGAGGAGGACTGGGAGGCAGAGGAGGTGAAGGTGGAAGGTTTTCCTCCTCTCTAGCATGGTTTTGAAACTTTGGGATGGGCTTGGAGTGGCGCACTTTCCAACTGCTCCTGATGACAATATTATCTTCCAAATCTTCACTGTCGCTCACAAAGACAGGGGAGTTCAGCTGTGACAGTGGTCTCCTAAAAGAATGCTGGGAAGCTGGGGTCATGCCCTTTTTGGGACCTTCAAAATAAAAGACAAACTGTGAGTAGAAAGGGCAAAAATTCAATTTTAGGCCTTGCATTTAATTGGAGATTGTTGTCAATTCTGAACAGTTAAAAATTGTTACAAAAATATTCTGTTATTTATGTAAATGAATATATATAAAAATGTGTTCATTCTGCTTAGAGCCATCTGTTTTTAACAAAAGTAAACATTCATTGTAAAGTGCAAACATGAATAATTGATTAAAATTTCCTCTTTACTTTTACTATAGATGAGAAGCCTGTAGTCTTACCCCTGGACAACGGATTTGTCTTGATAAAATCATCATCGGATAAGCTGTCATCCACTATAAAATCTTTAAGGCTGTGAGAAAACCACAAAAGAAGTTGCTTCATTTACTGTGGGCAGCAGAGATAAGTTTAAAGAAACGAGGGCAATAGCTCACCGATCCCCACTGTCGCTCTCTGCTCTCTTGGGTTTGGTAATGGGGGTTTTCATTCGTTGTAGAACTTAAGTATCCGATAACGGAGAAAAAAAAATTACTGCCATTACTATAAATAGCTAATTTGAACTTAAACTACACCAATAATAGATAAGAAATGCAGCATTGAAAGTATATACACTTAACTTATCTTCAATGTGTTAATTATTTAAATTTTGTTTTATTAGGTCAAATCAAAAATATATTTTTTAAGTATTTTCATCTATGGATGATCAATAATTTCAATGTAAGTGGCAGTAAAATAGCAAAATGTATATTTATCAGGGATATTTTTTAAACACTGGTGCAGCTATTTTGTTGCTTTTTGCAGGAAAACTTTATAGTAAATCAATCCCATGGTTCAGGAATGTATAAGGCATATATAAATAGTTTTCCGAATATTTATTTCTACTTACTTTAATTTGTTATCCACAAGTTTGATAGTTGTATAAGTAAATTGGTTGAGTTTGTAGAGAGCCCCAACACTTCTGAATTGTCCTCAATTTGTTATCACTTCTTTTGTGCACAAAAAAACAAAGAATTTGATTGAACAGTATTAAAAATAGGTTTTAAATCCTTGCCAAATATGCTGATCTACTCCAATTACTCTGAATAAATATGTAAAAGTAAAACTAATTTTGCACTTTTCTTGTATTCTTAATCCAAAGAGTTTAATTTTCCGCTTCGTTTATGCATCTTGTGCACACATGTGGTTACTTGGTTCACACACAAAAAAAACATCCAGTGACAAGATCGAAATAAAGTAAAATGTCTTCTGCGACTGATTGTAACATCAATTAATTTGTTACATTTTTGACCCACTCTAACATTCTTTTTTAAACTCTCACACCAGAGAACTGCCATCACAATCTTTGTATCAAAAACATCTTAAAACCTGGCTCCTGATGCATCAGACAAGCCACCACACACAATGCCCATGACCTACTTCAATCTGGCAACGCCACTATAAAAATTCACAAACTTGAATTAATGGTTTATTATTATTTATTTCTTATTTGTGTGTGGTGTTGGTTTTTTTTGGTATGTTTATTTTGGTTATTTCTGCTGCTTTTATTTTTTTACCACTTACAATGTTTGTGAATTACTATTGTTCTATTTGCATTAAGTTTTTACTTGTTAATTTTGTTCCTATTGCTCATTTATTGTTTTGTATATTATATTTTACCCTTTACAATGTTGTGATATATTTTATAATAATCACTTATACTGAAGCTGTATTAATGTTGTTAATTTCACATACTTTTTGAGGAGACAAATTTAGCACCTGTCTGGGGAGTACAGATGAAAAATAGCCTTTTAGCCCACTCTTGTGTGTTGCTCTCATACTCTTGTGAGATGCTTTTTAGTGTGCAATGTTTCTGTCAAACAAATATGCAAAAGTAGCTCAATACATACATGTTTCAAAAGGTGCATCATCGTCATCTGAGCTCACCACAAGCACCAGGCTGGAAAAAATAAATAATAATAGTATTTTTTTTAAAGACACGTGATCTCAGAAGATTTAACAAATGTACAACTTCTATAGAGAAAAGGTGAGTCGTGACAATAGTTGGTGTTCAATCATACCATGGTGGTTTAGCTGCACTGCGAGGTTTCTGTGAAGATGCTTTAGCTTGCGGTGTGAATTTCTGCTCTAAAACTGAAGAAGTAACTTTAAAGCGCTAACCAATGTGCATATTTTGTAAAAATACGTATAGTACAAGTATGTTCTGTAAGAAAAAAACTTACACTGGTCAAATTCATCATCGCTTGACATGGTCATCGTAGACGCTGTTCGATAATGGTTTGATCCAGCATTAGGCGTCTTTCCAGTAAAGTTCACAAGCTAGAAAACAAACAAAGCAAGTTCTGGTTTCAAAAAGATTGTCTTACATAATTGTCAACATTTTCTGCATTTTTTTTTTTACCTCATCCATCTCGTCTTTATATCAACTCCTTTAAATAATTCGCTATTTCATTGATCAGTCTTCGTGTCTGCTTAACGTATCAACAAATGCACCTCAGTAAGACGGCTACCACCTGCTCTAATGTATTTATCGTAAACACGTTTTTGTTTTTTTCAAACGTTCAGTACCGGTATTTCAATTACTACTGTTAGCAACTAGCTAAATAGCATTTGCCTGAGTAAACTCAAAATTGACTTGTATTATTATTAAATATCATCCGTTTTTTGCTGTGTTTGACTACGATACAACACGGCATTTAAATATGTGTAAACGCTTAAAACATTTAAATCTAAAGTGATTACCAATAGAGTGTATGTTGGTTAAAGGGAAGAGCCGACCAGTGACGATAAAAATAAATTTAAAATACGTGTGTCGGTTAAACCGGAAATAGTCACAGTGGAATTTAACCAATCAGGCTCTTGTGTTTGTAGGCGCATGCGTACCAAATGCAAACCGCGTGTATTTGTCAAACCGGAGATGGTCAAAAAAAGATTTAACCAACCAGGATTTTTTAAGTGTTTGAGGGCGTGTGTGGGTTTATATAATAATAATAATCATCATCATCATAATACGTTTTTATTGCTTAGAGGAAGTTGCTCTAAGTCTAATGCAACGTGTGTGTGTGTGTGTTTTTTTCTTTTCAATTTTAGCTTCAGTTAATTAACCATGTTCTGCCAAAAATGCCAATGAGCAGAAGAATAGAACAGCATTCACATTCATACTTTGATCCTGTAAGCAAAGTTCACTTAGGTTGTTGGGTTTGTGGGGTTGTCAGTGAATAAATCCTACAAACTATTTTTTATAAAACTCTGCAATCTAGAGAATTTAGAACGCTTAAAAATGTAACATTGATTGTTTATTTGGTTTATTTCAAGCAATACAAAAAATACTTAACATTACGTAAATAAATACAACAAGAGGAAAAAGACAGATATATCAAATCTATTTGAGGTATGAAATTATAGTTTAGAAATTAATACAAGAAAAGTATCAAATCTTCCTGACATGATTGCTCAGAATCATGAAAAGATTTACTTATACATAAAGTACACATATATAATACTGAATACATTAAATACAATGATTAATCAAATAAGATTGACTTTATCTAATTTTATGACTTATTCCATTTGACCTTTAAGGTTAATAGAATAAATAGCCAAACACTTGAAGGAATCCAGTGATATCGCATAGGTAAATGTTGAGTTTATAGTGGCTTTTTATTGTGGGAAATCGAAGCACACCTGTGCAATGATCATGCTGTCTTATCAGCATTTTGTCACGGCACACCTGTGAGGTGGGATGGATTAACTCAGCAAAGGCGAAGTACTCACCATC
This sequence comes from Adrianichthys oophorus, assembly GCA_036245035.1. Classification (NCBI taxonomy): domain Eukaryota; kingdom Metazoa; phylum Chordata; class Actinopteri; order Beloniformes; family Adrianichthyidae; genus Adrianichthys; species Adrianichthys oophorus. Next base: position 11,793,447 of record BSAI01000162.1, on the reverse strand, counting down.
ACAGATTCAGACAGATTTGTGAACAATATTTAATAAAAAGTTTTATTTTGTAGAAAATTTTTGAGATCTTTTGAGTTCATCTCATAAAAGATAGGAGCGAAAACAAAAGTGTTGCGCATATCTCATCGTTTGTAGATTGTTTTCTGGTTTTGTGTGGTTACTGGAGACTGCTTTGCTTGAGAAATAAGCAGCCTATTAACATTTGAACTAACAAGGCTTTAGACAGATTTGACTGTTATTTTGACACAGTCTTGTTTGTGTACATTTACAAATAAAATGGTGAAACACAGACATCCATGGTGGACCAGGGGGATCTTTAAATTGAAATACAGATTTTAGCAATTTATTCACAAATAAATTATATTGCAAGTGTTTTGCAGTTAAAGGCGCAGGTGAACCGTGCCTGACAGCTGCTGGGTTGGCTCCTGTGACCTCAAACAGAACTTAGAGAGCATCCTTTTATCACACTGTGTTTTAATTTACTGTCATTTTGAGAGATCATGCTTGTTAAAGCTAAAAACATGCCTAAATCTGGGTTTGAATGGAGAGGAAAAACAGCAAAAAAAGATAAAAGAATCTTTTGTTGATGCTTGTTAGCAATGCACTTTACCTCCTACAAAAGCTTATTTTTAAATATGATGAAGATTTGCTTCTTTGGGATATATTGGACTATAATAATCTGATGTGTTTAGAAATATTTGTATTTTTCAATTACTCTTTAAAAAATGGATTCTAAACTTGTTAACAAAATCAAAACAAGAATAATCCATTTCGACATAATTTAAAATATTGCTTTTCAAAATAAAACCATTCCCAACATTTTTTGCAATCTCTTATTTATTACACAGAGACTTGCAGCAGCACTAACAGCAAACAGTAAGACAATACAAAAACAAAAACAGTAGAAAATACTTACCCAGCCCTGGTTTGAAAAAAATATATAGATTTATGAACATCCCAAGTCATCAAACGGGTGCTTTTAAACAACTTAGACTTTAAGTTCCTTTTCCAAAACTCTAAGACAAACAAACAAAAAAACAAAAAAAAAGAACTACTGAGCATGTCTCTTGATTGACAAGACTAATAAAAGTTGGGATTTGCTGAGGGAAGAAGACATTACGTAGACTAGGTCCTTAAAACTTTACTCCAGCCAAACAATCAATATGTTTTGTTTTACAGGGTAAAGCTGATGAAACTCCGATCATTGTTTAGACTTTCATGGGGCAACACTGAAAAATGTAAAACAGACAGCATTCTTAACCCATTTATAAATAGATCAGAAATGACTGCTGGGTATTCTCTCACAACAAGAGGAAAAGAGAAAAATCCACAGTTCCAAGCACTGAGGGAATAGGACATCACAATCCTTTCATGCTCACCAAGTACATATAGTGTTTCAAGAGTCTCAGACACAGAGCCTGAAGGCTTCAGGCTTCATCCGGCTCAGATGATGCAGATGCGTGACTCCATGACTGATGCAACGGGGGACAAATGTGAGCGTGTGCGAGCTGTTTGTAATTAGGAGTGAATGATAGAGCTGAAGACAGTCATTCACAGAGTAGACTAAAGCCTGCTCTCTCCAAAACAGTTCAGATGGGGTGCGGGAGTGTGGTCAGTTCAGGCGCTCTCAGTGGCCTCGGCCGGCTGCAGTTTAACCAGGTGGTCTGGCTTGTTGCCGCTGCTGTGGTGCTCCCACATTAGCTGGTAGAGCTTTTCCAGGTCCATTGTGTACTGCTTGGTGTTGAAGAGGGGGCTGCAGATTCTATGCTTCCACACACGTGCTCTGATCATCTTTAGGCTGCAGAAAAAAAACGACATTAGATGTGGAAAACCATAAACTCCTCATATCCCTAATGCTCAACTTACTACTCCATGTCTGATCCTAGCTTGACCGCTATGTCCTCGTAGTCCTGGCGGCTTTGTGCAATCAGCTCAGGGCAGCTCAGACAGCGGAGCTGAGATGCTGCCACACGGGAAGCTAGGGTCTCACCTACAAAATAAATATTTGTTAGATAAATAAACACAGTCAGAAGTCAGTCTCAATTGACAGCCTCCTCACCTGGCATGGTTACCATGGGAGTTCCAGCCCAAAGAACGTCCATGCCTGTCGTGTGACCGTTGCACAGCGGCGTGTCGAGGCACACGTCAGCGAGCTGGCCTCTCCTTACATGCTCCTCCTTAGGAGCCACAGGGGAAAAAATGATGCGGGAGGCAGGGAGACCCAAGTTCTGAGCGTACTGCTGAATGTTGGGCTCCCCGACAGCAGGGAAGCGAAGGAGCCACAGCACACTGTTGGGCACTCGTTTCAGGATCTGCAGATGGAAAAAAAAAACTGTTGATGAAAGCTGGAATTTGAAGGATGACTGGGATAAAAAAAAAAAAACAATATTCTGATCTTTCCAGCTTACATTGGCCCACATCTGCAGCGTAGGCGGATCAATCTTGTAGAGCTGGTTGAAGTTGCAGTAAACCATGGAGTCTTCTGGGAGGCCATATTGGGAGCGAGTTGTTACTACAATGGTTCGGGGCACCTCCTCCCCGGTGGCAGCTTTGTTGTTGATCTAAAATAGGAAAAGAACTGCAGATTTACTAATTTTGCATTTGAGGATTGGAGCTTAAATTGAAGCATAAATGCAGCAGTTCTGCACATTTGAACAGCATGTACACTCAACACCTACCTGGGTGGTGGCCAGGCCATTGCTGACAGTGAAGTTATTGATTGTGACCTGGATTTGGCCTTGATTGATCATGTTAATGATTGCCTCTGCGGCTGTGTTCATGGGAATTACAGGCATGGACAAAGCTCCGTTTGAGTCACCAGCTGGTTCCTGGTTGTTGTCACACTTCATCTGGAAAATGTCAACACAAAGGTTGGATTAGAGGGACAGACAACGATCAACAATTTAAAAACTTTGGAAACATTCTTTACTCACTTTGATGACTTTGACGTCAGGCAGACTGTCCAAGAAGGCCTTCAGATCAATGCCGTTGAGAACGATGCGGTTGTCAAAGATGTGACCGTTTGATTTGAAATCAATCACTGCCTTTTTCTGAAATAAAATGGTTCAGCTTTTTTTTAACTTGTGAGAATTCTTTGAGATCAGCAATGACAGGATTGGGAGTAAAAACAGACCTTGAGGTGGGGGAACATGTTGGCATGATCTCCAATGAAGAAGGTATTGGGCATATAAGCAAGCTTCTCAGAGTACTGCTCAGCCACTTCAATAGGAGACGTCTCCTTGTCGGTTATGATGTAGTCCATGAACGGGGCCCCACTGGTTCCAGGGTAACCAAGCCACATGGCCTGTTAAAAAAATCAGGACCACAATGAATGCTTTCTAGAAAACTTCAAAAGCTTAACGAGATGAAAAAGAGCTCACCTGAATGGGAGCAGGGCGAAGGGCAAACAGCTCATTTCGAGCTCCTTTGGTGTATCCGTTCATGTTGACCAGAATGTTGATTCCATCCTGGTGAATGCGATCAGCTGCTTTGCCATTACAAGGGATCTGCAAAAGATAAACACTCAGATGAAAATAGTATTTTTGGTGTTTTATAACGTGTTCTTATAGTATTTTTCGTGCCAAAGAACACATTAAGATTAAAATTACATTTCTGAGCATTTCTTCATTCAAATCGTGTTAAATCAGGAGACAAAAACCTGCTATATAAAAAAGATTGAGTTTGTGAAACAGCAACTGCCATGGGCAGTCTCCCTTCTCCACTATAATTTTGATGCATCCACTTGCAGACAAATAGATCAATTAAAGTCTTCATTTTCCATGTCCGAGTTACCATTGACTCAAAACTGTACGACTGGAGAGCTCTATGATTTCCTGTTTTTTTTTTTTTTTTTGCAACACTAATGTTAACTTGGGATTGTGAGGTGCTATAAGCTAACAGGACAAAGTGTGAACAAAGGGCTGATGGGCAATTAGCAGAGGTCAACATCTGCGCTGACAGTCCCGCCCACAACTCTGAGGTGAATTTTCAAAAAGCTTCTGCTGCTCTGCAGAAAATATGTCTTAAAAAAACGGCACAGGCTTTTTGATTTTGGCTAAAAACTGCATAATCATAATTAAAAAAGACTTCTGGGAACGATTTTACAATAGAAGAAAACATAGTTGGAGTGAGACTTTGAACTTAAAACATTTCTCACATCAGCTATATTAATTAAGAGGAATAAAACAAACTGATTAGCAGAAATGAAGCATAATAAAAGCTACCTGTGAGAGATCTGTGAAGTGATGAGCTTCTGCTACCACCTTCACACGGAAGTTTGTACTATCGTCAGGGCTGAGCGCGTAACAGAACACCTTAGAAAGAAGAAAACAGATTTTAGTACCCGAAGTGTTAAAATTCACTGTCAAAGCCAAACTAAAAATTGTGTGAACAACTTAATGATTCATCAAAATTAACCTCAAACTTTTCTGGATTGTGCATTCCAGGGATGGACTGCATCAGATGGGATGTGGGGTGGTTGCCGAAGTCGGAGCTGACATAGCCAATGCGCAGACGTCCACCGCTGGCTTTCAAATCCTTGGGATGCTCGTAAGCAGGTTTGTGCAGTGCGTTAATCTATGGAAGAAGCAACAGCAAGAAATTAGAAATGCAGGAAAGAATGAGTTCCATGTCTTCATTCCATTTTGCAAACACGCTGTGGGTTAGTGGTGAAATTTCCGTAATTTCTGCAAAGTGCTCATTAACCCACCAGCAGGATCCAGTTCACCCTTTTATTTCACCACATTCCCACAGACAGGGAGAGCCATCACCAGCAACCTCAACCATCCAAAATTGAAATGAAAAGTTACTTGCTTTGAACAGTGCGTGTACCTTGTCCAGGCAAAGGTTTCCATGGCGCTCGGCGATTGCCTTGCGAAAGCTGTGGGAGAGTGGGTAGAGCATGCTGTGGTGTGGGTGAACCGAGGGCAAGCGGTTCTTTTCCAGCTGGTCAGCCACGATGCTAACCAGCTTTTTCATCCGTTCGTCATAGTCTGTCCAGTCACACACAATCTGGAAAAAGGGGAGGAGGCCAAAAATAAGTAGAAATCTAAGGCAGAATCCAAATTCTTCCCTTCTCCCTACCCCTCAATTTGTAGGGGCTTTTGTAGTGGAAGGGGTGTCCAAAATATTTTTAATTAAGGGCCAACCCTCCATGCGGAGGGATACAGAGCCCTCCGTCGCGAGGTTGTTCAGAGAAGCGCTTTTCTTCACGTGGATGTGCTCTGAAGCACAGAAGTTTACATTTAAATGTAAGTAATGACTTTTTGTTTTAGCACGGCCTTTTAAGTTATGAAACTGCTGTTTTGTATATTTGAGCGCTGGAAGCTCCGCACCAACGTAGCTGACGTGATTGGGTGGAAACATCTGACTTTGGAAACAATTTTTCCATAGATCTCCGTTTGGAGGGCTAAATGTAGGGGTAGGAAAAGTAGAAGAATTCAGATTTGGACTATATTTCAGAGTTAAATAAAAAATGAAAGAGGAAGCTCAAAGTACCTGTAAGCAATGTGCCAAGTTACAGTAAGCGTCAGGAAAATCTGGCTTGAGTTTCAAGGCAGTGCGATAGGATGCTATGGCCTCTGGGATGTTTCCAGAATCCTAACGAATATAAAAAAAATCAAACTCAAAAATTGTACATAAAAATGAACATTGAAACAATATTGAGTAATAGTAGATGTTGTACCCACCTTATGAATGGAGGCCAAGTTACTGTGAGCATCAGCGAAGGCTGGATTAATCTGGATGGCACGAGTGTAGCACTGCAGGGCTCCCTGGACATCTTGCATTTCCTTCAGAGTATTTCCCATGTTGGAGTAGGCATCAGCGAATGTGGGGCTGATCCTAAAATGATGAGAACAAGAAAATGTGTCAAAACACAGGACTGCGAAAGTGGACAATGCTTTCTGCTTCAACAGTTTCTAAACCTGATTGCCTCCTTGTAGTGCATGAGAGCCTCCTGAAGTTTACCCTGCTGCTGCAGGACACTAGCAAGGTTAGAATGAGCTGCTGCAAACTCTGGGAACACCTGATGGAAAAACAAAACCAACCCATTAGTTATATTTATTTTGTCTGCGCAAAAGACAAACACAATTAGAGCAGCGAGAAACCATAGACTCACCTCCAGTGCCTTTCTGTAGAGCTGGACTGCCTCCTCGATGTTGCCTTGTTCACGTTTGATATTTGCCAAGTTATTCAGGGAATCAGCGTGAGTAGGACACAAACGCAAGGCTGTGTTGTAGCACTCTTCTGCTTCAGACACCTGGAAAAAAAAAAAAATTTTTGGAGTAAAAAAAATAATAATACAAAAAACAAGCTTGTGCTTATAGTGAATGCTAGGCATTACATTTCCTTTCTCCTTTAGTGCGTTTGCCAGATTGCAGTAGGCGTCAGGGAAGTGGGGCTGCAGTTCAATGGCCCGCCGGTAGGTGTCAATGGCCAGGTCGATGAGCCCCTGTTCATAGTAGACGCAGGCCAGGTTTCCGTGAACCACTGCATGGTTGGGGCTCAGACTCAGAGCTCTCAGGTATCCAGCGACAGCTCTGAGGACGCAACACAACAAACAAGGAATGTTCACAGCCTTTCTTCAAGCCATTTCCCAGAAACCATTACAGGTACAACAGTTTAAAAGTTTTTAGATTCTAAATAGATTTTTTTCAGACTTTTCAAACTACTGCTGTGGTTTTTAAAACCTGTGCATTTTCTCTGATGCTCCTTGTGGATAGAAAAAAAATTACAGAAAAGAGTTTGAATCTTAAGCATAAATCTAGCAGGATTAGAAACGTCACAAATTCCATGTAAAGTTCAAAGTGAGGTAAACATAAAGCAAGAGTTTAAAGCTTGTTCTACTTGAAAACTTACCTGTCAAAGATGCGAGCTTCTTTCAAAACATTTCCTAAATTGATATAAGCATCCAGGAAATTTGGGTCCAAGGTAACGGCCTTAAAATAAGGAAATAAAAGTAAGCTATAAGGATAAATATATTCAACTGAAGTGCGTATAAATATGTAGAATTCTTCTTACTTTTTCAAAGTGATGTATAGCGAGCCATATTTCCCCCTGCGCATTGAACACACAACCGAGGTTGCTCCAAGCCACTGCAAAGTTGGGCTGAGTCTCAATGGCTTTCAGGTAACAAGCCTTCAGTAGGTTTACAATGAAAACCACAGAAAACAGGACAAAAAGAAAGGAGAAAGGTGGAGGGGGGAGGGGGGGTTTGAAGGAAAAAAACAAAACAAAAAAAAGGGCAGAAAAAGCTAAATTAGTAACCATTCTCCATGATAGCAAAAAGTGAGTCTACAGCATGAGCTCGCTGGCGCAGAAGTCTGCCGCGCAAAGCTGCAACGCTTTTTCCTACGCTGCGCGGATCCAACCAGCACCCACACACACGTTCTCATCCTTAAGTTATGACCACCTTTCATCATACCAAGTGGTTCTTTTATTCCTCAAATACCATCTCTGTCTTTACAAAACAAAACAACACTAAAAATAAGCAGAGGCTGATATACAGCCAGTGCTGGCTTTCACAACCTTGGATGTGGAACAGTGAGTGCAGGTGATAGTCCCTGTAATGCAAGCGCAGTCAACGCAGGCGCGCTGTGTGGGTCTGCCGCCAACACCACAATGCACCATGTATCGCTGCTCACATGACCTTGCTCCTGGCAAAGTTCTTACTTCGCTTGTGCGCTCGCTGAATGGCCAGATGATAACGGCTGCAGACCAACGACCCCTGGCAGATAATCTGCGACACCAGACTAGCACACACTCTGCAGCCATGTGTATGGAAGGATAAACAAGACAGTGCAGGGGCATTAATAGAAAGAGTTCAATATTTTACTGATGGGGGAATTTTTTTGTGTTTAATCACAAAAATAGAGCGACAATAGCTGAATGAGCCAAAAAACACTCCATGCATTTGTCATACTGTCTTGAGAGTTTTGGGGCACTGGGGAGCGAGGCTGGTTTTTGGGTGGGGCGAGGTCCGCAACCATACAGGCCAAGGGGAATGAGGAGGGAGGGCATGGGGAATTGCACGCGTGCGCTTTCCGCCATTTAGGTCGCTTGAAGGGTATCGCTGCGCAGCCCCTGCGCTACTGTAGACTCACAGCGCATTTTCTGCATCATCAGAATGCTGCAACTCCAAATAAAGAAAGGGAAAAAACAAAACAAATAGGAAAAATAACCAGCATGTAAGAGTTAGAGGGTTCTTAATTGTTTTTCATAATTATAGCTTCCAAGTCTCTTTTTACTTTATATTAAAATTGGTTAATTAGTATTACAAATTTCTATAAGTACTAACTGCAAAATATTAAGTTTACTTTTTTTTCTTTCATAAGAGAGAGGAGCTCAAGCATGAAGTAAGGTGGTTTTTCTTTTGTTGGCAGTTACAAACCCGTTACCATATTTTTGGACTTTGTCAGAGTGGTGGTCGCAGCTGGCTGGAAGAAGAGGAGAGGACTGAGGCTGCCCTAGTGTTCCTTTCCGCCAGGCACCTACGCAGGAATAGTGTCACCCACCTGAAACCTTCTAAATAACAATATCAGTTGTGGAAAAAACCAAAAAAAGACAAAATCAGAAAACAAGATCGTTAGTAAAAGTTCTTCAAACAATACATTAATGTTGATTATGGAAATTAAGCACCAAATCACAACATAAAACAAACAAAAAAAAACTGTAGAACTAGCTTTAGCTTTCAGTCATGCAATGAAGGTCTCTGACAGAAAACAAAAGGAATGCTTATAGGCTAACTGAGGGAAGAAAGGCTTTGTGGTTTAGTTTATCACTGACATGATGTCAGACCTCCATTTTTCTGCCAATTGAGAATTTAAAACAAACTAAAAAGAGGGTGATTACTGGCTTGATCTTACCCAAATGAACTGATCCCATTTCAGTGGGAATAATATTACATATTTGAAGGAAAAGGGAAGAAATATGAATCAATTAACTTCTTATATTCCACTAGCATTTTCAGGAAATGTAAAAAACAAAAAAACACTGATTTCTTTATCCTGGCCTGCTTTCTTGAATCCTGGCCAATAGATAGGGAGAAAAAAAGTCTGTGGTTTAAGTACTTGTATCTAGAAGTCTCCACAGATCTGAAATAAAGAGGTCATTGCTGCTGCTGCGCATCATACTGTCTTTCTAACCCAGCATCTGACGCAGGTGGTGGAGCACAAATAGTGATTGAGCTGTCTGCTTGACACTACTTCAAAAGTCTTACGGCACTGAAGAATGAGCTTTAATAGATATTACATGTGAACAAAGGGCTGTGCATGCCAATTTCTTCCAGGACTCATTAAATCTCAGTGGAAGAACTGACGCCTTTGTACATTTGTACTTTAATACATAAAAGGGACGTGGGATGTGCCTGGGCATCAAGTGGGTGAAGCAGATTGGTCAAGAAGACAGCTCTGGTTGCGCACACTCCACCGATCCTTAGCAAGCGCGCGGGGGGGCAGAGCTACAGAGCTGGGGAGCTTGTGACTCCCTGATGCTCCTCCACACTCCTTTACCCCCCTCTAGCATGAAATAAGATGGCCTGTAACCAGCAGGACAACTCCATATGTCCAGATTTGAACTGACCAAAGGTACCCCCCTCCCCCTGTAATAAGCACATTTCAAGGTGACAAAGTTGAGCTGTAAACTCCTGGTGGAGAAAAAATTAAATTAAATTAAAAAAAAAAAAAAAGAACCCACACTGGCAGAAACTACCAGCTGAAAACAGGGATGAAAATGTTGTCATTGGGCACTTGATATGCAACACAGGAGTATAGCAGTTAGGTTAGAAACCATCTTATCTTTTGCACTTCAAATAAATACTAGCTTGTCATCAGTTCATAATAACTCCAAAGACCGAGCCAGCATTTTCCCTCCCGAGTAAACATAATGAAGATGCAAGGCCAAGGTTCAATCTTAAGGGTTCACTTACTTCAGCCTTTCTTCCTGAAAGGGGAGGGGCTGACCTTTTATTAGGAAGGTCAGCAAAAAACAGTGGGACTAAGAGTAATATGGAACTATTTTTTTTAATATATGCAAAAAAAAAGATCTAAAAAACCTAATTAAAGGGACTTAATGTATGTAAGTTCTAAAACACGTTTAAACAAAGGACAACCTTAGAGTGTCATTTGAGTCTTTTTTGACTCTTTTTAGATCAATATTTTCAAAAAGACTTTTCTAGATTGAGGTGCAAAGTTCCTTGCAACTCTGTAAGAGTAGTTGATGCTATTGCTCATCTGGCCTCCAGAGAAAAGAGGAATTCAATACTCCTAAAAAATAACTAAAATAAAAAAGGAAGAAATGATCTATGACCTAAAAAGACTCATCTTAAAACTATAAGAGAAAAAAAAAGACCACATCTTTAAAATTGCAAACCCAAAGATACGTACCTTAGCCTCTTCCAAACGCCCCAGGGCTTTGAGCAAGTTGCCCAAATCGCTACGGACACAATAGAGATCCTGTGAAAGAAAAAGTACAAAGATTTAACCATTAGAAAAAAAAATGTCAGTGACGGCATACGTTTTTGTTTATTTTTCAAGTACTTGATAACGAGACTTACTGGGTTGTATTGTAAAGCAGACACATATGCTTGAACTGCTCCCTCCATGTCTCCTGCAGCCACCAGAGCTGCTGCCAGGTTGATGTATCCATCAATAAAATCCGGCTTCAGCCTCAGTGCATGACGATAATGCTCGATGGCCTCCTGCAACTGACCACGTTCCTTGTACACGTTTCCCAGGTTGGAGTAAGCCTCTGCAAGCATTGGATTCTGCTTGATGGCCAAGGTACTGAAGTGAGCAGACCTGTAATCAAAAATATAAACACAGTTAAAGTGGTAAAATGGACAGCACCAGGATTATATTAGTCATCATAGATTGAGCAATGACCCCCTTTACTGACTACTGCTTGTAATTTTGCAACACTGTCTTGTACAAGATAATTATTTCATTGTTTGCATATTTTTAAATTCTGTTTTGCAGCATGTAGATTAGAATACAGCTACAAGAAGCATTTTCTGCTTATAAAGCCCACAAACATCACAAGAAATACCTATATATAAAAGGTTGATTAATACTTTGCAAATAGGAAAATATTTGGGCTACAATAAAAATCAATGTTCTAATCTAAACCAGAATTTTTCACACTTTATTTCAAGCTCAAGAGCAGATCTGAGGATTTTTGAAAGACCTGCCCGTGGAAGTCATGGCAAGAGCATACAGGAAAACATGTCTGTCTTTAAATTAACAGCAGAGAACCAGACTTTAAAGAAAACGATTTACGATTTCTATAAAATATCCCTGGGGAGACCAAGGATATGTCAGAATTCCATCCCTACTCCCTAACTACTAAAAAAAAAAACTATATAGTGTAGGACTATCTAGTGTCCTTGATTTAAAAGCATTTCAAACACCATGCTCACTACTTTTTTTTTTTTAAATAAACGGCAAATATGACAGATTTTCAGAAGAACAAACTTAATAAAAGTAATTATTTTACAAAGACTTTGTGGATCAACTGTGTTCTGAAAATGAAAACTTTGAATTGTTTATGAAAAAATAATGAAAATAAAAAAACATTTCCACATGAAAAATGTTTAAACGCAGTGCACGGTGGTCTATATTTGCCCATCTAGTGAGCATCGATGCACAGTGTTTTTTTGCTAACTACAGGGAAAATTCAAAGGCACTGGATTTTGAAGTTTTAGATTTTTTACAGCTCTACAAAATGGCGATAGTGCAAAAAGTAGTGAGTAGTGAAGGAATTTAGACTTAACCCGAATCAACATGTTTATCTGCTGAATGCAGTTCAACATGCATAAAGTTTTCCCCATTAACCAACACCCTTTTCTGATGTTAGATAGAATTTTAACTGAAGGAAATACACAAACAATAGACAGTATTTACAAATCCCTGCATGCAAATTTGTACTTTTTACTTCTTGTAAAGCATGAATCAATAGTCTGTGAGCACCGCCATTGTTTTTCTTCTTCTTCTTTTGGGATCATCCACAGAAATAGAGACAACAGACGAGAGAGCAACGAGACTTCCAGAGGACGACTGTCGCTCTATAGGATTCCTCAGTGGACCCGTTTCTCCCTTTTATTTGCATCTCACGTTCTTCTCATCCCTCCCCTCTGTCTCACCTGTCAAGTCTTCTGCACTGGAAGTGAATGGAGGACAAGAGCAACAACACTCCAGTGTTATCAGGCTCCTGCCTCCACAGCTGCATGCAGTGGCGCTCGGCTGCCTCAAAATCCCCTGACTGATACTCCCGGTGTGCGAGCTCAGCCAACCCTTGGAAGGAAAGCATATGTTTTGTTGGTTCTGGACCACCAACACAAGCCAAGGAGGGGGGGAAAACGACATGTTAGAGGTGATGGAAAAAAATAAAGACGACAAATGAAAAACAGGAAGAAATAAAAATAGAAACAAACAAACATGACAATGGTTGCATTCAAATTATAAAAAAAGGCTGAAAAATGTAATCTCAAAATGAGACAAAAATGATGGGGGTCACAGGAGGTGAAATCAGGAGGTAATTTCACAATCTTTATACAAACTATAAGCATCTGGCAATTAAAATGATTAGGTATATAAGAGACAATTATGTGGTTGCATCTGTTCTTGGGTGGTCGGAGTGCAAAAAACACGATAAAAACATCCTATTTCCCATTTTCACAAATCAAATAAAGGTTTCACAAATCAGAAACTGAGTTTAATGTATCCTTTAATATCCAAAGCATAATTTAAACTGCGTTTGAGCAGTCTACGCCCAGTGGTTCTTGAACAGGACCTGTTCTTAGGGGGTCAGAGTGCAAATAATACATTGGAATGTTCCTTTGGTGCCCTTATAAATCGGAATCTGTGAACTGGAAGCTAACTTTAGCGTTGTGGTTGATGAGCACCTCGTCACCTGCCAAGTGTATACATCGGAATAGAGTGGAGCTTGTGTCCCCCACCCCTCCCTACTGAAGCATCTACGTCACAGCTTCAGGCTTTTTTGTGTGCTCCTCCCTCACGATTAAAAAAATAAATAAAAATCAGTTTTTATCTTAATTTTCTTCATATATGTCTTCCATCATTAAAAAAGAGCTGCAAGAACATGTTAAAAACACCAATTGGAGTGGGTCTTTATGGGGGTGGTGGAAAAAACCGACAGTGAGAATTCTGCTGACCCCTTTGAGGCTAGTTTATCGTTAAAAACTTAGCTTGTTCGTTATTTTCAAACTTTGGGAAACAAATCATTCAGAAATCATGTTTTCCCCCTCCTCTATAAATGAATAATTAAACAAGATGCCTTTGAAGGCATTTTAGTAGGACACTGCAGCGCCCGCTTATTTCAAACAGAAACGCCTTCATAGCTGGCGGCCATTTTCTCGGACAAACCACGAGATACACTTTTAGTTCAGGGTAAAAATGTATAAATATTTTTAAACGAAATTACATTCATTTGCTGACGCTGAACTGGGGGAATGTCGTTGCAGCGCCGAAAGATTTAAGCGTTTTCTACCCATTTAAAGTCACATCTGCAAATATCCCCAACGTTGGCTTGTCTGAGCACTTTATTAGGCTAAAGACACCAACATAAAAGAATGTGCAGCACAAATCAGTGGAAAAAATATAAAACAGTTGTAGTGTAACAAATTATATGTATAAAACAATACCGTGGTGTTGGGAAGAGCTGCATTAGCTAAACCGGATCGTACTAGCATCCTCGTGTGTCCATCGTGACTTGTATTAGTGTTGATTTACCATAAAGGGTTAGCCTAAAATCTTCTATGAAGGTTTTTATTTTTATATTTAACTATTTGCAGCTAGCTGATAAAGAGTAGATTCATTAGAGCCACTAACCTGTACTGTCTGCCACGTTTCCCACAGAGCTCGCCATCTCCCCAGTCTTCGTTTCTTGCACGGCGGTCGTCAATGTGTCGTCTGGGAGCTCACAGCTTCAGAGAAGAAAGTTGTATTTCTTATACAACTGTCGTCTTTATCGGACGAAAACCAGTAAGCACGTTGCCTGACGAGTTAGACGGGTTACCTAATGTCGTCGTCGGTTTAATTTCCTGAAGTCCCAACTTAATGTCGCTGTTAGTGTATATTTATACAAATATTATAGTTACCGTACCTACATACGAAATAAAAACCATAACGCTACATTTCACGACGTTGTATCCGAACAACAAAGCAGCTATTGAATGCAAAATGGCGAATTGGGTGGAACTCGTTTTTCGGATCAACTAGATCCTGACACCGCTATTAAAAGAAAAATATAGTTAGGCTGTATTGAACGCGGCTTTAAACCCAATATATATATATATTATTTTAATTATACCAACAATTTTTTATAAAAAATAATTTTTGCTTTAGACTAGACTGGTAAAGTATGACCTCGCGGAAGAATACAATGGTGCAGTGCGACACACACGGTAAAAGGCACCAGCACTGCACGGAGGCATCTGGAAGAGTCACGTGTCAGTGCAAAGCTGTGCTGCAAGGAAGTGAAAGGTGCACTGGTCTGACAACAAAGACACCAAGATTACATAACCGTCGGTTGTTTGATTGTCAACAGGTTCTATTCACATCTTCTTTTTGCCAATATCTAATATTTTTCATAAATGTGTTTTGTCAAAATTGATACCCAAAATAAAAACCAGTGTTTTCCTTTTTCTAGCACATTTCTTTCAATCTTTCTTAAGTTTAATTTAAGGAGTTTTCATTTTAAATAAATGCTGTTAGATCCCTTTATTGCCACTGCAAACAGCAAATGTGAATTTTGTCTATATTATTTGAATCTAAAAGCCAATCTAATAATCTAAAAGCCAATACTGACATTGTAATTAAGAAAATGACAAAAATTGAACAAGACAAGTGAGTACGAATGTTGTTTTATTATTATAAATCAACGGATATGCAAAAGAAATATCAAAGTAAATTCCCTTGAAGAGAACATTTTTTACGACAATGCATCTGTTTACTTTTATAACTCAGAACCACCCTCTGCATCTAGATGAAAGTAGGAAGCAAAAGCACATTTTTACTGAAGCAAACATATTGCAGACCAAATTTGACAATTAAAAGTGAGAAATATAAGCGAAAATTAATAGAATCTGTCCAACAAGCTAAATATCAGCAGTTAAAATAAATCCTACCCAAGGAGGAACACTTTACCCTCCATATTTTGGTATGTACAAAAACAAAACTGGAGTCAACTCAGTCTTCTATTTTACAGGTTAGTTTTATATTAAATACAATGTGAAATGGGGCTGCACGGTGGCGCAGTGGTTAGCGCTCCTGCCTCACAGCAAGCATGCGTGGGTTTTCTCCGGGTACTCCGGCTTCCTCCCACCGTCCAAAAACATGCTTCACAGGTTAATTGGTTACTCTAAATTGTCCCTAGGTGTGCATGTGAGTGTGCATGGGTGTGTGATTGTGGCCCCTGCGACAGACTGGCGACCAGTCCAGGGGTGTACCCTGCCTTCGCCCATGAGTAGCCGGGTTAGGCTCCGGCAACCCCGTGACCCCGAAAGGGATAAAGCGGATTAGAAAATGAATGAATGAACAATGTGAAATGGCTCTGCGGTATAGATTTTTTAAAGTCTAAAATATCAAGTTCAAATCCACTTTTATTTCTCCTGAGAATGAGGCCTAACACTAATCCACTTGGCATGTATGAGGTTGTCCTTTCCTAAAAGTCAATAGCACTGCTTTACTGGATGACTTAACAATAACATCAGACCAACAGTAAACAGTTTCAAACATCAACTTCAGACCTACCTTTTCAAAATGGCTTTCAGGGGCATATAATATTTTGTTTTGTTTCATTTAATTAGCATTTGGCTTTGACATAATTTATTGCCATTTTTAATATTAAGTTTGTTGTTCTTAATTCTTTTTTTTTCACAATTTCCTCTAAAAAATGTTTTTAATCTTTTTTTTTTTTTTTTTATTTTAAAGCACATTGGTACCATCATGTGCTGTAAATTAGATTGATTGATTGGTTTATTTCAAGCCTAAATTGGACAGTAAAAAAATGACAAAAAGTGATCACAGAATGATCAGACTCATTACTGAGACAATGAAATGCATTGATTGAAAGAAAAGAAAAAACAAACAAGAAAAATAAAAATAAAAAAAACAAACAAAAACAACGCACTTGAGTCACATTCGTAACATTTGTTAAGTATAGTGATTGATAGTTAAAGTCTAGTGCTTTAATAGGAGTGCAAAGAAGCAAACTTCTATAATAATAGGACAAAAAGATTAAAAATAATTAATATAAATATCTTGCCTATCTTTACTTTGTATTTCTGTTTCCTAATTTAATATAAAAAGCAGTCAGTTCTTTTTACATGAACTTTCATGTGTGTTTATTCAGTACTCAAAATTACCAACAGAGGGCGACCTCTGTTAAGCCTGTAGCCATGGAGATTCATATGAAGGAGGATTTTTCTTATTTTATTACCTTCTGATCAATTATACATAAATAAATAAAACACAGTGTTCAAAAGTGTTGCTTGTCTTTCAGTTTAATCTTAAACACAATACTTTGCAGGTGTGCTAATCCTCATGTTGTGTTCTTGCAAATTTGAATGATTTCAAGCTTTAAACTAAAATTTATTTAACTGAAAGGACTTTAATGACCTGGCTTTGACTTAGTTGGTTAAATGATGTTTTATCAGATTTTTCCAGTAACTTCTGTCAGGGTACTTATCTTCAGAATGCATAAACTCAGATTATTGATGCATAAACACAGATTTTTGATGCATATGGGTCATAAACAATGTATGAAAACTGAAACTTTTTAACTTAAGTCTGTAAGATAAGTGGCTAAAAACAAAAATCCATAAGTCATACATTTATTATCTTAGTTTGAGTTGAATTTCATTGAATTTTTGAATAGGAACAAACACGTTTTAGATGTACTGTTCAGCTTAAGGATTCGTTGATGCTTTTAAAATGTTTGTGTGTTTTAGAGATGTTGAAAAAGGATTTGTTTGTCACACTCCCCTGTTTTACACTGCCCCTCTTCTACAAAGCAGCTAAAATCAATGCTTATGTTTGCACTGAAAGCCCAAAGCATCCAGGGGGTGCTGGGTTCATGTACTCTTCTGCACGTTCTTCTCGTTCACACTCACTCCTCACACTGCTTAGGGTCGCCTGTGCAAAGAATGATGCAATGGATGCTGCATGTGTACAGCAATCACATTTGACATGCTTTATCTTTGTGCATGGGAATGCAATAAAACTGTCCACATCTTCTCCATCTCAAAGAGTCTGTTTGATCCAAACACAAAAGATCCACTTTCCGGGCACTATTTTAGGAAACACGTGAGAGTAAAGTTTTTGTTAGCGCACAGATTAATTTGGACCAGACTCCATTAAAAATCAAATCTGCTGATACTTGGGGTCTGCTGTGCTGGTTAATTGATGGGTCCAAATATGTTGTGACCGGGAGAGTGGCCTACTTTTTTGCAGCCCATTTGTTTTAGGATAAGATCCAGTGCACAGCAATGACCCATATTATCTGAAATGCTTTGGAATGCTTGGGTTGCTTTGGGATACAGACGCAAAAAAACTGTTTATGTCTTACAAAGCTTTCGCTCAAACTGTCAAGGCTCAATGTTATTCTACTACTGAGCAATTACCTAAAATACTTTCCTTCTTTTGCAGGATTATAGTAGTTTGAAGAGAACCCAACAAGCCAGGATAAATCTTTATCTACAGGATAACAATAAAAATATACTTTTGTTTTAAAAAGTTACAAAATGTTGTTTAAAAATGTGAAAAAAGAAACATTTAAAACTATAATCGTCTATTCTTCTGACGTCACCTTTAGAAATTGCTATATCTTTCAAATAAAAGCAAAAAAGATTAAAATGATAAGAGGGACAATAATTCCATGTTCTATCAACAAACACGTTTGTTTCTTTAAGTTTTTTCTGTTTGGAAAGACAATTAAATTTAAAAATAAAAAACAACGCTTTCTAAAGTGTCTCAACCTGTATAAAGACAATACGGAAAGTTTTCACCAATTCAAAACATGTCACCAGATGTTGCTCTCTTAAGCAAAAAAGAAGGAAGATGCTGGATTTTTAGCTGCCAGCCTGGTTAATCATCAGGTTTAGGCACTTTGATTCATCCTCCTGGTCTTTATTTAAGACATTTGTCAGGTGCAGACTGATGTTTTATAGCCTCACATTTTGCGGTTGGAAGTTGTGTGAGAACATAACAAGCATGCACATAAAAGTGCACCTATAATAGGTTTGTTTTTGCTTCAAGAATGTACAGTTTTAGGTCAAACATTATCAACGCAGCTGTAGACGACCCCCCCCCCCTTTTTCCCCACATTTTTTCTTCCCTTCTATGACCCGATTGTGCATGCAAATGTGGGAAAAAATGACTTGTAGAAAAACATTCATGTTTTTGTGGGGATTTTTATACTTAAAGGTGTCAGAGAGAGGACAGTTCAGGACTGGTGTTTGTAGTCGAGGTGTCGGGACTTGCCTGGTACCTCTTTCACACCTCAGCATTCATCACCTGTTGTCCCTCTCACTATTTGACTCCTTTTGCTTCAGCCAGTCCTCCATTTCCTCTCCTCTCTTGTCACCTTCTGACTGACACCTTCTTCTGCCCCCATCCTTGTTTCTGGAAATTCCTTGATTTTCCTCACTAAAACCACTCCATGAATTCCTCCCCCAAAACATATTTTCTTTCTCTGAAATAACAGTTGAAGGACATTTTTGAGTAAACTAAATGTTCAAAATGGGACTTATCCCAAGGGTTGGAAAAAAGATCCCAGGAAAAAGTCTCCTCTGATAGACGACAATGCTGATCCCTGCTTCATAAGATCTCATTTAGATCCACCTGAGGGGCACCGAGTTGAGTGAAGATCCAGAGACGGGATGTCTGGGATGCAGAAAGACTATGGTAGACCCCCACCCCCACCACCACCCTCCAGCCAAACTGAAGACCATCTGGGTCTGTTATATGTCTGACTTGTTGTGCAAGTTTCTTCTTTTTATAATTGCTGCTGATGTTTCAGAAACAGTGTTTGCCTTCAGATTCAGAATCTCTTTCATTTTCTCTTAAAAACAAACACTTTTGCCAAAGACTTTTGATTGTGCAATGACTTGACTCCTTTTGATACACATTTCCTTTTCAGTTTATTTCACTCAAAATGACCTTGGCAAGGTTACAATTTCCTTCACATAAAGGGACAGACATTCACTTCTCTCTATCTTTTTAAACTGGAAACTCAAGACTTGTCTTGGCAGGTGCTTTGCTTTGTTTTCTTTTTCTTATTCAAATTCAACTTGAGAATTACGTTTGAAAAAAAATAGAAATACTGTCATTAAGTCAACAACACATGCTGTAAATTCTACCGGCACTATAACAGATGACAAAACATTAAAGACCCACTTCAGTGAAAAGTGTGTTTCTGATGTTTTTAACATGTTCTTGTAGCTTTTTTTTAAAGATTAAAATTGCTTTTCTGAGTATTACTTTATTCAAATCATTGTGAATCAGGAGCAGTTGAAAAAATGTTGTTGGAAAAAGCCTGTAATTGTTACGTAGAAGCTACTACGCAGGCCACGAACTCCCTGCTCCGCTTCATTCCGATGCATCCACTTGAAGACAACAAGATCCATTAACATCTTAATTTTCCTCGTCCAAGCTGGCATCTAGCTCAGAACTTTACAGCTTTTTTTTTGCACTGCTAATGTTAGCTTGTTAGGGCTTCAAGCTAGTGGGAGAGTGTATAAACAAAGGGATGATGGGAAATGAGGATAGGCTTACTCTGCACCAGTGATCCTGCCCACAACTCAGAGGTGCATTTCTGATTAACTATTGCCCCTCTGCAGAAAATGACAGTTTAAATAAATCACTAAAAATAGCACAATAACAATCAAAAGACCACGGGGAATGCTTTTAAAATTGATCGAAAGATGACTGGAATGGGACTTTAAATAGAAAAACTGGTAAAAAAAAAATTGCTTTCTGAATATATAGTATGTCACTTTAGTTTAGATGAATGGAACTGACCTTTCACCTGACATTTCCTCCCTCTTTTGGCCACTTTCTCTGGTCTCTTCTATATCTTTCTAAATGGTTTTCCTCATCACTGACACTTACAGCCTTATTGACATGTGGCCAGCCTTGAGCAGACAGGACTTGTTGTATACATTCACACGCAGAAGTCATCCTCTTCATCCAGAAAAATTGATCATCCATCACTAACTTCGCCAGTTGCATAACACCCTGTACCTTATGTCATGGTTGGGGGGAACACTTTGTCCCAAAAGAAGGTCACCATCAGAATGAAGAAAACAGCCTCTCTGCAGCCTCAGGGCACAATACACCAGTGTTCACCCAAAAAAACCCCAAAAAACTCCCAAAGGTCTTCACTTGCTGACTTAAGTCGTTTAAAGGGAAGTATTTGAACTGTGCTTATTGCACCTGCTTGAGTTATATGTTGTCAGAATTTACGTCAGGTCCAACTTACCAGTGTGTGTGAGAACATTTCCCTCTTTTCTTATTGAAGCAATTCCAAGTTATGTAACTGTTCATATGCCACAATAAAGGATTAGACCAACTTTGAGAAGATAAGCTTCATACTAATAATAATAATACTAAGCAGCCGCAGCACGAGGCTGGATTTCTATGGGATATTTCCTATCTTCACCATCTCCTCTGGCAGCTCCCGGCCATGGTTCATGGGGAAATCAGTTTAGTTTGGAGCCATCTTCTTCTCTTGGCTTGGATATTTGTTTTTTTCTCCAGTGTGCAGATCAAGTAGTTCCTGTCATACAGTCATTCTGCCAATATTTGTCAACTCAGTTTTCTCCTGTGCTTCCAGCCTTTGCCAGCTTTTGTCTTTTCCCACCATTTGACTTTCCTCTCTAGATATCCTGTTTACATGTCATGCACAGTTGTAGAAATATCAGGGAAATCAGGACTCCATTCCAGATACAAGACATGCTTCATTGAAGTTTGTGTTGGAAAATACAATTTCACGATTCATTTTCTAAATATTTTCACTCATACCTAACGTTGCACAAGCTTTTGTGTTTTTGATGTTTAACAGACGTTTTTGTCCCCCTCAAGCAGAAATAACGGTTGTTCTTGTCCAAACGCACATGAGCAGTCATGTGTGTATTTATCTGTGTGTACACAGCACGGTCGGAAAAGGGCTGGACCACTGCGGCTGTGGAGGGAACAGGGAAAGACTGCGGAGGAAAAGGCGTAGCTGCAGCCTGTCAACCACTACTTCCAGTAGATTTGCCACAGAGTGCAGTAAAACACACGCTGGAGGCAATTTCACTCCCGTACACACCATAAACACTTCTGCACACGACCATAGAGCCCATAATACCAGGGTACAGATCTGGCCACTGCTGTGAAAGTTTTTCTTGTGAAGCAATCGTTCCGGAAAAAAATGACATATGGGATTCAAGGCTGTGCTTGATAGTTGGGGATATTTTCAATATGAAAATAACATTTTACTCTTTGTTGAAATGTGGTTGAAACAATTTTTAAATTCTTCTATGAGAGACTTTTTGAAATGGCACCAAAACAATGGCAACAAAGCTGCTAAATATGTAGGTCACTGACATTTCATTTAAGGCAAGACCAACAGAAACAATGTCAAGCTGTCATCACTCCAACATTTGGCAAAGTCATTCATTTCTGATATTTCAACAGGCTATTTAGATTCAAAAGATTACTTCCTCTCTTGTTTCCTCTGTTATCTCCTGTGAAACAATTGCAGGAATCAGAACAACTTGTGTCTGTAAGATTGAAAAGTGAAAACACTTGGGATGTAAATCTGGTGAACATCAGAGAATGGAGAAAGTGTGGAGAAACTCCTCATAAATTACATATGCCGCACTAAAATCTTCCCTCTTAAATTAGTAGCTCTCAAGTGATCTTTAATCTTTCAGAGGGGCTTTCAGTTCTTGCCAAAAAAGAAGGAAAAATATCTGTGAAAGGTAGGTTTAAGGGAAGCAGGGCATGGGGTGAAATGTCAAGGGTTACTGGTGGAGAAATAAGGGTGACTGGGGGAATGGATAAGGCAGTGACCTTTGACAGCTGCACTACTAAATAGACTCCAAAGACCCAAAACAGCATCAAGTTAAAAGCCCTGTTAATTATAAAGTATACCTTCAACCTACTTTTTGAAGGTTTAAATGTTTTTGAAAAGATTGAGTAGTAAATAAAAAAAAATACATGTGAATCATTAGCAAATATTTCTGTTTAACTGTGCAAGTGAACCTCCACATGCTGAAATTGATGGCTAAACCATTTTAGCGCATGCGAAAGATGTTGGAATTGAAATTATTCCAGTGGTATTACAACAAAAATCAACTATTTGCAAAAACAATTCATAGTTCAAAAGTGAACCAAAAGAGCCAAAGAGCAACATTGTACATCTTAAGGAAAGCATATGTCAGAATATTTCCAAGCAAGGATACGGTAATTCCTAGAATCGGATCACCTAGTTCTCAGTATTTGTAAAGTTTCCCACAAAAACGTAAAAAAATGTCAGCCTTGCTAGAGAGGGATGTCCATTTTAGCTGTTAATCCCTAAGAAAGCCTGGTCTGTTACTAGTGCGTGAGTTTGTTTTCCATTATGTACATCAAGAGTGTGCACTGCAGGCATGCAGAGGGTATTTTTATTATGTAAGTATTACTGCAGTTAGATCTGTGGGACAGGGAGGAATGAAAAATCAGAAAAGGAGGAGAGTCTGAGCTGAAGTCTCAAGCAACACTCACACCAACCTCGGCAATGCACGTTCAATAAAAAAGTCTATGTAAATGCGCATTTTGGGGTTCTGCGATCAAAACTCTTGCATTCAAGCATAGTTATGCACATTTTCAAGACGCTTTTTGGGCTCTACGTACAAAATACGAGTACAATGGTCCCCTGTTGCAAGTTACACTAGATTGAACTTTGACCAATCAAGGACTCTGATTTAGCAGTGACCAAAATTCACAGAAATTTTAATTCAAGGATGTGCCAACCAAAAATTGATCAATAATTTAAAAATTGATCAAATTGATTGAGAAATTAATAATTGTGGTTTGTGCCCAGCCAAAATGAAATGACACCAAGCCCGAATCTGAAATAATTCCCTGTAGGCTCTTCAATGGTCATCTACGTTAGCGTGTAGCAGTCCGCTTTCGGAAAATACATAAGAACATCAGTTTCAGAACATTAAAAAGTCATGCAATATAGCGCTAAGTATGCTAAAAAACAACAACTCAATACTTACATATAAATGCAAACTTCTGTTCTTCAGAGCACATCTACGTGAAAAAATGCATTTGTTCTCAGTGTCACAAGGGCGACTTGAATCACCCTACCGGCGGAGCTCCCCCTTAAAAAAGCAAATTCGGACACCACTACAGCTTCAAATGCCCCTACAATTGGAGCAAAAGGGAGGAGCCGAAGTGGTAGACTAGGGGATGAATGGCTGAAGGTAGTTATGACACTATTATTTACCTTCTTGCAAAACAGTTTGTAGGATCTTCTGACACTTTTGTACAGTGTGTAAAAAAAGTTATCAGGTTGATTTACAAAAAAACCAAAAAACTTTTTGACAAAACCCCACTCTGCTCCTCTTTAAGGCTTTGTCATTACTGGGTGCAATAATAAGTATGTTTGGCATATGTGTTATTTTTGTGAGAGTACTGTGTTATTAAGGCCACCGTTTGTGGCTCTCCTGTGTTTTCACAACTATATTAAACACTTTGAGCTGAACGAAGAACTAACAAAGAGACACACATGTAATTTAGATCCACATTTAAGCCTCGGCTCCATACAGATTTCTTTCATCCCTAAATATCAAACACGGTCTTGCATATTTTTCTTTGTAACAGATCTGTGTGCATGCTTGTATTCCAAGTTCACTGTCTTTTAACTTTAAAGAAAATATCAGATCTGTCAGGGTTCACCAAGCTGTTATGTGACTGATCCACTTGGTAGCCAGGTCTTCACACCGTGGACCATCAATATTTAAAGGCCACATTCCTGCTGATAAAAAAACAGTCAGGATTGCTGTGTACACTTGAACACAGTACCTATGAAAGTCAAGGAGGAACCCAACCACCATTTTCCTTTTTTTTGGTCTTTCGGCTTGAGGTGTAAAAATACACTCAATAAATCTGAGCTGAGTCTGTTTTGTGGATAGTCGCCGTGGTTTGTTACACAGTTAAGTTGGTCTCCATGTAACTCAATAAAAATTAACCTACTTTAGACCTAAAACACAGTTAGAATCTGGCTCCAAAGCATTTTTTATCAGTTTAACATGGGTAATTGTAGCGGTGGTAAAATGCTAAGAATCTTCTTGTTTTACTGGACATTTTGGACATTGAAATCACTCTCAAATGAGTTCTATCTTCTGTCAACTATCATAGGGGTTTTTTTTTTTAGTTCCTCATATGTGTCAGTTTTCAAATTATCCAACATTTGATACTATGAAGTTGGTAACAGATCTGAAGCTGAAAGAACTTTAAACCTTTAAAATCCCACTTCGATCATCTTTGATCCATTTTAAAAGCATTCCTAGTGCACTTTTCATTATAACAATGTTAGCCAAGCAGTAGTTCATTAGAAATTCCCCTTTGAGTAATGGGCAGGACTGTTGACACAGAGTGAGCCTGCCCCTACTTCCCATCACCATCTGTTTATGTGCTCTCCCAGCAGCGGTGCAGCAAAAATGGCAAAAATTGGAGCCATCCAGCGTACAATTCATCCAGACGCCAGCTGGGAACAAGGAAAATGATGTTCATGGATCTAGTCGTCTGCAAGAAAATACATTGAAATATAGCGGAAGAGGGAGCTTATTGCTTCCTATTGTAGGTTCCACGTCACAGCTACAGGGTTTTTCCAACAGGATTGTTTCATTGACTCCTAATTTATGACAATTTGAATAAAGAAATACTTTCATATGCAATTTTAAGCTTAATTTTCTTGAAAAATTAAAAATGCTACTAGAACTTATTAAAAAAACCAAAAACATGATTTTCATTGGAGTGGGTCTTTAACATCAGAGCTTTAGCCATGGTCATCTAAATAACACACACTTTTAGACAGAGCATGAATCTTTGATGCAATCAATGTGATAAAAGGTGATTCTGATGCAGAGACAAGCAGCTTATCAAAATCGCTTTTTGTCAATACTTTTTGATGAAACCCTTTCCGAACCTAAAGCTTTTCATGACGTTTTTCTTCCATAGATGTATAAACAATAGACAAATCGAGGAGTGACATCACCTATAGAAAATGCCTTACCTCCGGCTCTCACAAAGTGAAGCCAAATCCGTCACCATTGCTTCCAGACACATGTGCCGCCATTTTGAAACCAGTCTACAGTGATTGATCCGAGTCGATCTGAGTCAAGTTTTTCAGGGACACTACAATCGCTAATCATGAGTGAGCTTGTTCCAAGTCCACACCCCTTCCGCTGAAAGGGGGCTCAGGAGAAGCTGTCAATCAAATGCTCAAGGTGGGGCCAGTGGGCACCACATGCTTTTACTGAGGCATCTGATTCGTCAGCTCATAACTTGAATAATTTGTGATAAAGAAAAAAATGTGAATTACAAAATTAAGATTAGAAAGAAGATCTTAAAAAAAAAGGTATCAGAGCAAGAATGATTATTCTGACAAATAAAATGACTGAGTAATAACCGAGTATTAACTGTCTATTTCTAAATAGAAGTCCATTGAGATTTTGATTACTTACCAGAACTAGCAGATACTGGTGGCAGCTGGCCCAGCATTTATTAGAGACCGGCCCCCACGAGATGGTGTGTGAGCACTTCTCTGCTGTACAGAGTTCTCTGTGGTTTAACGGCGTGCTGAGATCCACTTGAGGTGAACAACACTCACTGTTAGGTTCCTACAAAACAACAACCAAAGCAACCACGGTGCCAGAGTGAAACAGAAAGGCAGGTTTACTACCAGAAAGTGCAATAAACGCGGCACAGGCACAAGTGTGTTGGATGGGATATTCCAGCTGTTTCTGTCTGTCAAACCATTGGGGTCAGTCAGAAAGAATAACTTTCATGTTCTGTTTGACGTTTTGTACGATTACCTCAGTCTGGTCTGTTAAACTTTATTGAGCCCAGTAAACAAACCAAACAATTTTTTATGATCTCTGGGAACAACAAGCAAATGTGAGCCGTAACAACAGGATGGCAGGGTTTAACACCTCTGCTCCTCAGTGACTTCCTCTCACACCCCAGCACCAAGTTCAGACACACCCAGAACAACCAGGCAGTTATTCAGCCAGAAATGAGAGAAAAAGAAGCTGTGTGTTTGGATGAGGATTGATGAGAGCTTTCACTCCGGTTTTAACCTCTGAATTCCTTCTCTGGGTTAATCACTTTAACAGTGCCATAGCTCCTCTACTCAGACAATTGTCGTTAACCCTAAACAGCTTCTGATAACCTTAAGGTCTGGCCTTTGACCTCTGACTTTATCCTCAGGGCTCTTCAAACAAGACATTGGCCTTCCAGGGCTTTAACATGCATTAGCGCAATATTGCATTTTTTCCCCCTCTTTTTCTGTTGTGCCTTCTCCTTCTTTAAGTCTTTATATTCCTGTCTCTGCTCTTCTCTATCTGTCTGGTTTCTGTTCAGGCCAAACCCAAGATAATCCACTACGTCTGTTCCCTTTGAGGGATTCCTCAACTCAAACTGAGACAATTGTGTTGTTTAATGAGGAGCACAGCAGCAATCTAATCTTTTCTCCTGTGAAAACAGCTGTATTTCACAAGTGAAGCTAACTGTGGCCCACCTGAAAACACCTTAGAAACCCAATCAATCACACACAGAAAATGTTAATAGACACAGTTTTAAAATAATTAACACACAAACGTGAGCTTGTTTTATTTTACCGCCACTTTCTAAATGTCAGTTTACAAACCATCCACAAGACAGGAATTTTACCACTGCAAGCCATTTGGGTGTCACAGAATTCTTTCATGGTTACCCCCACTACATCACCCTGTTCCCACCTCCAACCGAAATAAATAAAATGATGAAAACGTAAGATTCAGAAATATTGCTTTTTTTGTTGTTTCGACCCGTAAGATTTCAAGAAATTTAAAAAAAATGCTAACTCAGCTTGAAGATTTTCAACACTAAGCACAACAAATGATGAAGTTAAACCAAAATTAAAATTGATATGTGCTTTTCAACATTCCCTGGCAGCTTGTGTCATTTTAAATACTCTAGAAAATGTATTCTCAATAACCTGATGTTGATGCGATGGGATAAGAACAGTGCATCTTACCTGAACCCCACATTGCCCCTCATGGGAGGATGGTGCCAGTGCTCAGCAGCAGAGCCGCCATGAGTGTGTGAATGGGTCAATGTGACTGTAAGCGCTTTAGGCCTACAAGGAAGGTAAAAGCACTATGTAAGTATGCGCCATTTACCATGAAACTCAGACAAATAAAGATCCACTCTGATATTTTTAACACGTTCTTGGAAATAAAAAATTGCTTTTGCTTTTTTTTTTTTTTGGTAAAATTGAATAAGAATACTGGGATAATAGGGATTTTGGTGGATCGTGGGAGTTTTTTGTGTGGATAAAAAGGCTGTTATATTAACTGACACC
This sequence comes from Adrianichthys oophorus, assembly GCA_036245035.1. Lineage (NCBI taxonomy): Eukaryota > Metazoa > Chordata > Actinopteri > Beloniformes > Adrianichthyidae > Adrianichthys > Adrianichthys oophorus. The sequence continues at coordinate 11,765,829 of BSAI01000162.1, read as the reverse complement.
CTGCTCAGACACAATGTAACGTGTGACATATTCTAAATCAGTAAATAAAGCACAAAAGGCACAAAACCCCTTCTATGTAAACACAGACAAGTTTTTCTCAAATGCACTTACTCTGGAATTTGTCTCTTCTTACCTGGACTTCCACTGGTGTTTTAGATCTTTTTTTTTTAGCAAGTTGAGAGTCTAATGAAGACTCAAGAGAGTGATGGGAGGTAATAGCGGGTAATAATACTAATTGGCTGTAAACACAGTGCTTCTAAACGGGTGTATCTCTGTGAGTAAACAGAGGGCGGTTTATTTTCAATAAGCTCAACCAGAGTGCTCTCTTTTTCTCATAGCACAGCCTAGCAACAGTCTTTCCTCCCATTTTACTCGGTTTGACCAAATAACTCAGCTGGCCACCGCAACTCTCCACTGGTCACTCATCTCTTTGTTTGGGCTCTTTTTTCTTGTTGCCAAACATGCCACATCTCCATGTGCTGGACAGAGAGGAAGGAAGGAAAAAAGGACTTGAACGTGACTGCCAAAGAGAAAAAAACTCTAGGGGTTCCATTTATCTCATCCTATTTATCCCGTTAAGTCATCTGTATCTTCCTCTTTTGGACTCTATTTACGAAGCTAAAATTAACGTTATTTTGACGCTAAAGAAACACTCAGGTAGAGAAAAGGGAAAGATTTTCTATCAAGCACCTATTCAAGACTTTTAAAGATTTCCTAACAAGATATCATTCCTGCTTTCTCAAAGAAAGTACACAACAGCAAACACCTCTCAGACGGAGAAATCGCCGGCCTCTGCTCCACAGCTGTAAGGTCACCTCTGTATTCATTGCATGAGTGACCTTAGACTTCTAAAGCACAGTCAGCTCTCCTCATAATGCACAGTTTACAATGCCCTGTTTACTCTCTTTTACCACCCCATGAAAACACTACATCCCCCTCACACTTACTGTGGTATTGCTCCAAACAAACTTGACCCCATCTGAGGCACCAATCTATCTTGGTCCGTTCTTAACAAACATTGTTCCTCCGGCATTCATCAGGTTTCTTTCATGCCGTTTGGGATCATTTCACCCTGGGTTGTTTGGTTCACAACAGGGCCTACTTCCTCCAGTGGTCTGCTTCTTTTGGGTAGGTGTGAAAGCTCATCTGTGCTCTGGTTCAGCGCCAACACAAAGGAGCGAGAATCCTTAAAAAATGTCAAAACGTGCGGTAGTGCAGAGATAGGCAACTCCAGGCCTCGAGGGCTGTATTCCTGTATATTTTCCAACATACTATGCTCTGGCGTGTTCTAATTGGCTGGACACACCTGAACCAGGTAATCAGTCATGAGTGGTGATTGGATATCTGGAAATCATGCAGACGCTGCGGCCTATCCCTGCTGTAGTGCATAGATAAAGGTGTGTAAAAGGCTTTTTTTGTGATTTTGTTTCCTCCTTGGTGACTACAAATGAGAAGCTGTTTGCATTTACAGCTATAGTCCACTCTCAAAGGTGCAGTGTGAAAGCAAACCAAACCACATAAAGCAAGTAATTTAATGGAAATATACACTCAGTGGCCACTTTGTTAGGTATACATTGCTTGTAGTTAAAGTTCCTTTTGCCTTCAGAACTGCCTTAATCCTTTGTGGCATCGATTCAACAAAATACTGGAAATAATTCAGTACCTTTGGACAATATTATCACTCAGTTGCTGCAGATTTGTCGGCTGCACATTCACGATGCCAATCTCTTGTTCCACCGCTTCTCAAAAGTGATCTATTGAGTTGAGATCTGGTGACTGTGGAGGCCAAACTTATCTCATTGTCATATTCAAGAAATTAGTCTTAGATGATTCCATATTCTGCTGGAAGTAGCCATCAGAATATGGATGCACTGTCTGGGTACCAGTCTGGCCATTCTCCTCTGATCTCTGGCACCGACGAGGCATTTCCACCAACAGAACTGCCGCTCACTGGATATTTTCTCTTTTTCTGACCATTCTCTGTAAACCCTGGAGATGGTTGTGGGTGAAAATCCGAGTTGATCAGCAGGTCCTGAAAAACTCAGACCAGCCCGTCTGGCACCAACAACCACGTTCAAAGTTACTTTAATTACCTTTCCTTCCCATTCTGATGCTCGGTTTGAACTGCAGCAGATCGTCTTGACCATGTCTACGTGCACAAATGCATTGAGTTACTGCCATGTGATTGGCTGATTAGAAAGTTGTGGACAGGTGTTGGACAGGTGTGCCTTGTAAAGTGGCCTATGAGCGTAAAACATCCTAAAATCTCACACAGATCTAAAATAATGATGTGAATAGACACAGTTCACATGTTGTTTACTGTCATCTCACTGCTTATGAGGATTAATTGGAAAGCATTTCCCATGATGATGCAAAAGTTTCATTAGGAAATCACACGGTTTCCCTGGGCTCATTAATTTCCCCCCACAGTTATGACGTGTGCCCCAAATGTCCAGCGACTCCCACAAACTGTAGCCTCAAATGGCACTCCCATAACACAAGAGGACTTTGGCTCAGGACTGCTGGGGCCCAAGGGTGTTTTGATTTACCAACATCTCTGGTGGTGCTGGACAAGGCGAGATGCATTGTTATGCAACAAGTTGGTGAGGATGAATGAGCATTGTGGGGTTCCAGTGTGGAAATAAGGGGACAAGAGTGGCAAGGGTAATCCACACTGGTCTCATCTCTGTTTTCTTTTCACCCTTAAACGTTTCTTTTTTAAACATGTATAGGAAAACGAGCAAAAAATTAAAGCCAGGGTTCTGCGGGTTCAGCAGCAGAGCAAGTTTGTTAATCTATGCAGTCACAAGGGCTGCCCAGAACTCTTGGGGGTCTCCCCAGATTTTTCCTTCAACTCCTAATCTCCATTTAACTTCATTCTTCTCTCCGCTTCTCCTCTCTTTTTGTCAGCAGGGCCGCCCTCAGGCTTGGAGCCAAAAATCCCACTGTCTCCCTGTGGGTGACATCACCACTTGGCATGGAGAAGCAGGGGTGGAATAATTAGGTTTAGTTGGTTGAAGTAATTGACGATGTGTATTCGTAAATGGTGAGTGTGTGTGCAATGATGTGTAGGGGAATCTGTTTTATTCAATGGGATCCACGTAGATGTTCCAATCATCTTGAAGTCAACAGGAAGGAAGATTAAATCATAAAATTTATAATCTAAAGATTTTTCTTTCAAATCAACACTACCCGTATAGATTTTCTTTATTGAGAAGCAGGGCATAAAAGAAGATGCTGAAGTATTCCATCTAAAACAATTAATGTCACAGAATCAAGGTTTTTATGTTAGTCTAGATTAGTAATATATATACCTGTCTTGTTAAAAACTTGATTAAATCCTGAGATTATTTAAGTTTGGAGTTATTGTAAGGGTGGAGGATGAAGAGGTGGAGGCGCTGCTTTCTCCACAGGCTCCATGACCACCCCAGCAAATCCAATTCGCTCTATGCTTTTCATGCTACGTACTCAGCCCACTTAAGCAGAAGCCTTTGTTTAAATGATGTGCTTTGTCGATCTCCGTTTAGTGGCTTCTTTACAACAGACTCTGGCCTTTGAATATTAACCGTATGATCACTCTTGCCACACAGGCAGTGGCCAGGACCCCCTATCGACACGGCTCAGCTTCCATGCACTCTGCCACCAGGCTTTGTGTTAAAAACCACGCTTTGGCTTAAGGACTTCAGTGGGTCGACAAGTTAAAGAGTAATTTCCTTTCCATTCCAGACAGTTAAAATAAACAGGTTGATGAAAAAATCCTCACATCTCAATTGTAAATAAAAGAAAAAAGAGAAAATGTTTGATGAGCTCCTGTCTATCCACATCACTGTGGGGTTGTAAACCTTTAGTGGTGTGCGACTGTATGGTCATACAACGGTTGCAAGAAGGCATCAGTGGGTGGGGGAGTCTTACTGCAGTGTTTTTGCAGGCCAATGACCCTCTTTATTGAGTCAGGAAATCCTAATTGGAGTCGGAAGAGTCTTTAGTGGCCAGATGCGTAAAGACTAACAGAGATGACCCAGCCCCCTCGAAGGACAATCGACCACCAGCTTTTCAGCCCTCTCTTCCAACCTGCTGTGTCAAAAAAAAACGAATACTCAAGGCTGTGTCCCCTCTGTCCAACTGAGAAAATTCTATCTGACGGAGCAAATCCATGCACAGGCACACATGTGCTGCTGGGATTGTAGATAACTTGGTGAACAAAGAAAAGAATCTTCTGTTCGAGGTTCATGAAGACGACAGAGGTCGGTCATGTGATCAAGTCAAGAAGAAATTCTTTGAAAGTCATTACAAGCAGTCTATAAATGTTGAGATGGATGTGGCAGCTTTGACATAGAGATGAACATTTTTACGAGTGATTGCTGCTATGTAGATCCTTTTCAGCTCTTCCCTCTTGACTTACTTTCCATCCCACGATGCTGTGTGGGATGTTACGATCCCTGTCTGTGAGGTTGAACTGAGTCAATCCGGACCTGTGTATTTTACTTTCAAAATAAAAGCAGAGTACCCACATTTTTTTGTGTTTGCTTGCGGCCAAATTGAAGGGTATGTCTGTGTTACCTTTTGTTTTGTTGTCAATCCTTATCAGGTGGTTTACCCAAAGCCAGAGATCCCTGCCGGCATATGTGGGCACCCGCACATTATCCAAGTGCAGCTGGGAAACTACGAAAGATCTGAGGAAGCTGGATTCGATTTGGAAATACCTCCCCAGACCTGCTATCCCAGTCTGGAATCAGCCAGGTTTGTGTTCATGTGTGTGCCATTTGACACATACACATAAGTCTGTCTGTGTGTTTTTCACCCCAACTGAGTCAAAGCCACACTGACCTACATACTCCACCAGACTAACATGAATGTCATGATTCAGGGACATCAATAGTTAAGCATGGGACACTTTTAAAGCCTCTTTTGCATTTGGACAAAAAAACAAATGGCACAGATTTTTTTTTTCTGTTTCCGGATTAAGTGAACAATAGCAACTTAAGTCTTTAAAACTAATATCACTTTTAAATCATCTTTTGATGATTTAAAGGGGGTTAATCCAAAGTTTTAAGCAAACCTGTACTGTGTTTGCACTTTTGTGTAACCCCACTGGGACTTCAAAGTGAGATTAAGAAGCAAAAACATTGCGGGGCTAATGCTTGCTGCAACCACCTCTCTGAACTCCGGGCTGAGTCATGTAGTACTTGGTACTGCCATCTCATGTGTTTTGCTTTATTTTTTTCTTTTAAAAAAAGAACAAACTGATTATTTTTTATTCAAAAAGCTGTGTAAATCGGTACAGCTGATTGTTTTCTTTCCTCTTGTAACAGAACCAAGTCGGAAACAAGTGAGTTTGCTCCTAATAATTCCATAATCTTTGTTTCAAAATCAAAGCTGGAGAAATAATTGGATAAAATGTGAATTTGTGCAGCACTGTTCCTTATATGGACTACAAAAAGCTTGCTGTCTCTCAGAGGCCTTTCCTTGTATTCTGAGAAAAGCTCTGTAATCTGAAAAGTGAGTGACTGAATAGAAAATGGAGTTTCCTGAGAGAGGTTTATTTTGGCACAGAGAAATATAACATGCCTTGCAGTTCAAACACAATAAAACCTAAATCTACGGGGTCATAACCTGCTAATTACCGTGGCCCCACAAGTGATGATGACCGTCCGTCAGCGCATCCTGTGAACGAGGCTACCTGAGTCGGCCCAGGTGACATGTGCCAGGAGTGCTCCAGCACCTTAGATGAAAGGTCGCTGTTATGGGTCTGCATCCCAGCTCATATGGGATTTCAGCACTTTAGAGGAACTTCTGGCCTCTTGGCTTTCACCCTGTGCATCTTTGGTAGACTGGGGAGGAGATCCAGACATCATTTCCCACGTCTGATAGCCATCTGCTCTCTACTCAGCTTCTCTACAGCCTCCTACACACATGATCAAGACTTTCTACACACTAATAGATCAGAAAACTCACTGTGAGGATTTGGCCTTAAAGTCCCACTCCAATCATCTTTTGATCCCTTGTAAAAGCTTTCCCAGTGTTTTTTTTTAATTAAGATTATGCTGCTTTTAGGTAACAATTAAAAAATGTGTGTCATTTTCTATAGGGCATAGTTTCTGCAGAGCAGCTTTTTCAAACTGCATTTCTTGTGTTTGTTTGATCCTGATTCACAAAGATTTGAATTAAAATACAAATAAATGCAAGTTTTACCGTTTTTTTTAAACATACGACCTCCATCATGCTATATGAACATGTTAAAAACGCCCCAAACACCATTTTTATTGGAGTGAGTTTTTAAATTGAAACATGTTACATCTTCACAGCCTTTTCATTAATGTAGTCCTTTCTGGAATTAAAAGGAAAACTAACCATCCTCTTAAAACAAAACAAAAAAAAAAAAAAAAAACAGAAACGGCAACATGTGGATTTGAATAAAATTCAAGTTTCTGTCATTATCAAACTTCAAAGTGTTCCGCCTAATAGAAAATGACCTGAGATCGACGAGTCTCACCTGACAGCCTTCAATCCGCCCATGGGAAAACTGGGAGGATACAGCATCGGGGGCGCGCCCGCGCGTTCACGGGGATGAGTGTGGAAGTTTCCCTGATGTCCGACTGGACTGGGACCAGAGACTCCGGCGAATGAAGCGGCGCGATCCGCCGGAATAAAGAGGAAACAACCAGAAAAAAAGACATTCTTCTAGAAGTTCATACTTGCTTTTGGAGTCCGATCTTTGGACTAACAAAGAACTGGTAAGCTTGGAAACTTAATTAAAGTTTGACTCAAAGAAACGAAAATGATTTGATTACTGTTTCATTTGTTAGTTTTATTTTGGTTGTTTTAAATTTTAAATAAACACGTGCTACCATGAATTCTACTTTAAAACAGTTTAAGGATGTAAACCAGACAAATTTGGAAGAAAAAAATTAACTAAAAAGTGCAACTCTAGGTCTTGTAAGTTCTGGGGGAAACCTTTAAAAAGTTTTTTTTGTAACTTCTCGAACCATTGATGAACTTTGGAGCAAAGCGAGAGCATTTAACGCATTTTTTATATTTTTACGCGAGATGATGGAGGCTGACGTGCGCGTGGCTTTGCGCAGCGCGCTCCCGCGGCTCTGCAGTCTTACGCAGTGATTCATGCAGAGGCTTCATGCTGAGAGAAAAAAGATGATTCTCCATTTTCTTTCTACCAAAGTCATGCCATAATTAAAGAGCTTCAATGCAAGCAGACGCCTAAAACCTCTGAGTCATCACCAAACCGATTTCTAAGCCTGCTTTAAACGTGCTGCTGCAAGTGTGTTCAACCAGCTTTCAGTTGTTTCCATGCCATGAAGTGGAAGGACTATTCAAAGTCATGCTTGGAGAAGCTTCAGACCCTTAATCCCCCAGCTTTGTGGTTGTCTCTGCGTCTTACCTTGCATGTGGTCTTAAGTATTTTGTAATTAGAAGGGCAAAAACTTGGCGGAAGTTTTTGCTCATGCACTGAGGTGAAACTGAACAGGATGAGACAAGCTGCCCAAACAGCCCACATGCAGGGAGGACTAATCAGAAATGCACTGAACTTTGAATCATAGGTTAGATTTTTCATCCAGATGCACTTTGTTTGCTGAAGTGTTCCTTTAAATAAGAAGTGAGACTAGTTGAGTCATCTGCCCCACCGCTTGGCATGCTCTGGCAAAACTCCGGGACATGATTTCCCGGTCTAAAATATCCCTGATAAGATTTTGTTTTGGTTTTGTCTTATAGACAGTACAGGGGTATACTGGAAACTTTGCTGTAACCCGACCTTAAAACCACTACCAGACCTCCCCTGTGCCTTACCCAGCTGTCTGCGGCCAACAGAAAAATCTTTATGGACCTCGGCAACCTGAGCATGCAGCTGGCCCTGACGCTGCTGAAGTGACCGCCATGGATCCACATCAGGTGCTGGTTGCCTCTCCTCCACCCCCGCCCCCACCTCCCCCTCCTCCCCCACCACCTCCTGCATCCCTGAGCCGGGTGGACAGCGCTCGGAGTCGGCTGAGGAAGCTCAACTGGGAGCGCATCCCCAAGGAGAAGGTCGAGGGGAGGAAGAGCGTGTGGAATGGGGGGGGCCCTGGCGAGGACGAGTTCCCTATAGACCTCAGCTCTCTAGATGAACTGTTTGGTCAGAAGGAAAGCAAGCCGAGGGACAGAACCAACACCCTGAGGCGGCGGTCAGCGTTGATGCGCTGCAGATCCCCACAGGACCCTCCTGAGCAGGTTATTCCCACAGAAGCCACATTCAGAGTTTTCTTTATTTTCCATGTCAGACTTTTTCGTTTAAATTTCTCCCATTTACAGATTACTCTGTTGGACTCTAAACGCAGTATGAACATTGGAATTTTTCTACGCCAGTTCAAGATGTAAGTTTCTTTTTGCTTTTTGAGTTAATCACCAGTTTTAACCTAATTTCCTTTTCATCATAACGTTATTTAAATGTACTAATGTCTCCTGATTAGTCAAAATGTCTTATAAGGCTTGAAATGAATCGAAATCAAACATTTTTTTTTATATTTATACTCTTTATTGACCTAAAAAAGCCTTAATGATGCTGTTAAAGGGCCCTAATCTTACTCATGTTCCCAGAAACCAGGATGAATTCTTTCACTAGTTTGTAAAGCTCATATTTGTTAAACTAAACCTTATTGCGCCTCTTTCTTGTCACGCAGCCTAGCATATTTAGATTTGGGTAGTGTCTTGTGTAATATCACCACAACCACACTTTCCACTTAGTTTTGGCTTTTTATTCTCTGACTGACACATGCAGTGTTTTATCAGCAGACTCCTGGCTTGGCATAAACTCTATAATTTGAGTTTTGTGAGAAATATCCCCTTATTTATTCTCACCATTGTAGAAGACAGGCACACTTATGAATTTCACTAAGTAAAAAAAAAAAAAAAAAAACTATACTGCTGCATTCTGTACCCTAATCCCTGTTTTGATTGTTTTGAAATGTCCTGACTTCAGTGGTTCAGAGGATGATGCCTTTTAGCCAAGGAATGCAGTAGTTTTTCCATGGCCCCACATAGAGAGAGTGTGAAGATCGCTGCCTTTTTTGTTTGTGTTTATCTGGTTGCTTTAAGTTCATTTTCAGCTGTTTTTGTTTCACTTAATTAGTCCTCAGTCTCTGGTTTTCATTTAGTCACTTTCATCTGTTTTTAACCATCGTTTTGGTCCCCTTGTATTGACTTGATCACAGTTCAGCTTCATTTTATTGTCACATTTGAGGTCATTTATTGAAGTCGATGTTTCTGCCACCAAGCCAAGTCTCCTGCATTTTGGCGCCTCCACCACCACAACTCTTGGTAGAGGGTGGTGGTGTTGCAATGTAAGGGAGGCTTCTGAGCAGCTGTGTTAAATTTCAAAGAAGGGTGCTGAGGACGTTGCTCCAATGGTGCGTTGACACCTGCTGATGCTACTTTAACCGTGTAAAGCAACACCCTGCCAAGAGAGACTCGACTGGTCACTTAAAGTTTATTTGACTTGGGAGGTTCTAGAAAAACGCTTACTATGAAGAAAACAATATATAAAAATTGTGTTGGTGTCCTTACATTCTACTTAGTTGTGATTTTTTTTTTACTTAAAAAAAAGATGGAATATTTGCTTGAGTATTTGTGTAGCTGTTTATTGTCACGCCTCCATGACACTGTCAAACTGAAGATTGTTTCTTCTCTAAACTAGATTTGTCAAGACTTGCAGGGAGAGCTTTTGTATCTAAAAAATCCTCTTCTATACACAAGCGTTTGTCTTCTTTGGCACTTGTTTGTGCTCTGCCCTGCAAAAAAAACTCATCTACCGTTTTTTTTTTTTTTAATGGGTGTAGTTTAAACCAAATCCAGTTCTGCGTTGCCATTGTCTGAGTTGAGACTTAAGTTACGCCATGTTGTGGTCTTCATAAGCCTCCTTTTGTTTTCGTTTTCAGTAGATTTGGTTGGGCAATAAGCAATGTTTGTGTTATGAAAGACAGTTCTGCTGAAAATCATTAGTTCGTGTGCGACTTGATGTCATTCCATTGGGTGTCAAATGATAAGATAATGATGGGATTGTTGAAGAAAAGGCTTGAAGAAAAGCTTCAGACTGTAATAAGTGATCACTTGTTATGGACAGTTGAATGAAAAACGGAGTATAATAGACTAAAATCCCAATTTAAGAATGTGTGTCAGTCTGGTAAAACAAAGTCAAAGGTAACAAAGCCAGTCTGCTCATGCAGGTTGTTATGTCATCCAAACACCCGGTATCAGGCTTAACACCATGGTCAAACCTCGCCAAATCCTTATTTGATACATTTTGTTTGTATGAACTTGATTATCTGCTGCAAAACTTAGCCCAGTTTTGTGGGCACACTACCCCAAACTCATGCTCTACTTAAACTTGTATATCTGCAGGGCTGCTAAAGAGATAGTTAAAGACATCAAGCAGGGTTCTGGAGACCACTACGGAGCTGAAAAGCTTGCCGAACTCTGCAAGCTGCTGCCTGACAGTGAGGAGGTAAAAGGCTTCTTGGCTGAAATTGAAAGAGAACCTGCCTCATACCCCACAGCTTTTCTTCATAACGTTCTGGTTTTGAGTTGGATGTTCATCATCTATTCTTTCTTAGGAGTCTCGGCTGAGGAGGTTCAATGGGGATCAGAGCTTCCTGGGAGAGCCAGATCTTTTTATGCTGCTGTTAGTTGAGGTACCAAGGTAAACCAAAAAAAAAAGCAAAAATATCACATTCGCTTTTTTTAACTTTCTCTTACCTATACTTTCCCTCCTCGCCGTACCAGCAGTCTTCCTTTTGTGTGACGGCGTGTTTGTTAACGAATGGAGAGACCTTCATCGCCTGTCATCGCTCAAATCTCCCTGTTATTCAATCCATCTGTCTCTCTCACCAGTTTTCGGCTTCGTCTCGACGCCATGATCCTGCGGCAGGAGTTTGACCCAGCTGTGACCTCTCTGTGTGTGGCAGCCAGATGTCTCAGGGAGGCGGCGAGAGGTAAAGTAACAGCGGGGAGTTGTTTGTACTCCACCACCATAAAGATCAGAGACTGCGTTGCCCTGCTAAAAGGCTGGGCTTTGCTTGGTGATGTCAGGCTTTTAGATAAAAGGGAGATAAGATTTTTGAATTTTTAGAATAATTTAATGATTTAAGAGAAAACACTTTTTTTTTTTTTGTTTCTGACTCACTTTAGGGCCTCTGTCAGCTCGGCGGACAAATGGTCATGGCCTTTTTAATTTTCTCATTCATGCTCTTTTTATTTTCTCTTTTAGAACTGCTGAGCTGTCCCGAGTTACACTCCATCCTCCGTTTGGTGCTGAAAGCTGGGAACTATATGAATGCTGTGAGTTATTTAAGCTAACTCTTTCACTTATTTCAAAATTGACTTTTTGTTTGGGTGACTCTTGCTTTGCTTTGAGATGGAGCTTTGTTGCTTTAGACTGTCTTGTGTGTTTGGTTTTTCAGGGTGGATACGCTGGGAATGCTGCTGGTTTTCGAATTTCTTCGCTTCTCCAACTGGCTGACACCAAAGCCAACAAGCCAGGCATGAATTTGCTGCATTTTGTTGCCATGGTAAGATCCTGAGTTTAGGTGTACATTGGTGTCTTGTTTATCATGGGGGATACGTTCCATAAACAACAGGTTACATCTGAAAAGTAGATTATAGATTATAGACCCCTCACTAGACACTTTATACACTTTTCCCAGACAGGCATGAACATTTTCACACTTTTCTCTCATTTCATCTCTCAAAGTTCAAACCTTTGCAAAAAATTAAGTTCAGTATTATAGAATGAAAACAAAGATCTGGTCGCAATCAAAGATTTATGTAACTCTGGCAATCTGAACAGAGACCTCGTACAGATATTACATTAGATTGAATGGCAAGGTGAACAGCCAGTCGGGACGCAGAACACAGTCCACTATGAGGAAAAAAAAGTTGTGTTGAAAAAAATACACAAAAGTGCAAGATTGCAAAAAGCGAACTGCGATTTAGCGAGGGAACACAGTATTTAAAAAATTAACAATCAGATGAAAAACATGCTTTCAAGTATCTGTTCACTTAATGTGAAAATTAACACATTTTCTTGCAGCTTAAAAGAATTGTCGAACAAAACAATAATATTGTAATGCGATGTGCAATAAGCCTTTGCACAAGAGTGGCAGAGAAAGGCTCCAGCAACCTCATAATCCCAGACGGGATTAATTGGGTTCAGGAGATGACTGAATGTGTAACAAAGTCTTTAAGTTGTGAATTATTTATTTATTGTAATTATACAGAATAGAAAAGTTTTAGAGCTGTTTGGTGTCACACTCAGTGTATTGTGGGTTACTGACATAACTTCTTTAGAAATACTGTGAATCAAGATAAAGGGATGCTGTGGTTATGAGCTTGATGATTTGTGGGTGGAAAATACCTGCTTTTGGAATTTGATCTTCTTGTCTGATGAGTAGATTTTGATTTGTTTTTTAAACAGTTCGTTTTAATCAAAGTGAAGTAAACCAGTTTTAGAGCAGCCTTAAAGGACTTTAAACAAACTTCTACAGCCATATAAGAAGACTGAAATTACTGTTAAAAGTAAATGGAATCAAGCATCTGCTGATCATCCTTAAAAAAGTTTGTTTATGGCATTTTATGTTAGATTTTTAATTCACATTTGCACCTAAATCGACACCACTGGAATGCTCAGTGATCGTATCTATGGAAATGTTGTTACACAGCCATCTTAAGATATTTTGGCAAAGTAAATGACATTTTTCTGTGGAGAAATAGCTTTTTGATTGTGCCACATTTGCCAAATGATGTGTTGCTTGTTTCTTTGGAGACAATGGCCTGATAATCAATTGTTTTGTCTCCGCAGGAAGCTGTGAAAAAAGACCAGAGTTTACTTTCATTTCCCAGCCAACTAGGACATGTCGGCTCTGCCTCCAGGTCAGTCCCTTCCCGCAATGTGGATCCTGTCTGATTCTTCCGTGCAAAAACAAATCCCTTTGGAAAAACTACAATATCCCAGGAAATGTATGAAAATACAGAGAAAATGTTCTGAGTGGAGAGTGTCTTAATACCATACTAATTGCACTGCTGGAGGTTTTTTTTTTGTGTCATTTTTGTTGTTGTAGTAATAGTTTCTTTTCTTATTTATGGCCATTTCTCTATCTTACCCATTCAACTACAGTTTGACAGGACTCATGAAAGTTCCACTCCTATCAGCTTGTGATCTATTTTAAAAGTGCTCCCAGTGATCATTTATTATGATACAGTTTTTAGCCAATAATGAAAAAAACGTATAACTAAAAAGAGTTGCTTTTAAGGACTTAGTTTCTGCAGAGCGGCAGTAGTTCATTAGATATTCCCCTCAGAGTTGTGGGCGGGATGGTTGGCGTGGAGTAAGCCTGAATTCGTTTCCTATCATCCCTTTGTTTACACTCTTGCTAGCTTACAGCCCCTCACTCCCCAACCTAACATGAACCGGTGCAACAAAAATGTTGAGCAATATCAGAGCTATCCAGCTGTACAGTTTTGAGCCAGATGCCAGCTCAGACAAGGAAAATTAAGACGTACGTGGATCTTTTTGTCTGCAAGTATCAGATTGGAGTGGGGCATGGAGCTTTTGGTTTGCCGATTGTAGGTTCTGCACCACAAGCATAAGATTTTTTACAACTGCAGCTTTTCATCTGCTCCTTATTCACAACAACCTGAATAAAGAAATGCCCAGTAATGCCATTTTTAAGCTTAATTTTCTTAATAAATGTCCTTCATCAAGAAAATCCCCCAATAGCATGTTAAAAACACCACAAATGCAATTTCCATTGAGTGGGTCTTTAACACAATGGACCGACCTTTCAGCACATTGACTTCATATCTGTTTCAGAACAATGTCTACTGTATATGTCTACAGGTTGAGTGAAGAAGGTGTGCTGGACGACTTATCAAAGTTAAAGAGCAGGGTGGCCACTCTCAAGGAAAATGTACAAATTGAGGCTGAAATTCTGCAGCAGACACAGTCTTTTCTGGAGGTATCAAACATGATGTTTGACGAGTTATCCTTTTAGCAAAAATACATTTTGACAGGCAGTTTCTCTTCAAGGTTCAGGAGGGGTAAAATACACCTTTACTTGTTTTTGTTTAGATGGCAGAGGAGCGTTTGAAGGAGGCAGACGATGAGATAGAAGGTATGAGGATGTCGAGTCAAGCTCTGGTGGAGTTCTTCTGTGAGGACGACAGCACTTTCAAACTAGAGGAGACCTGCAAAGTCTTCCATTTGTTTTGCCATCGTTTCCAAAGGGCTGTCAAGGTCAGACTCTAGTTTCTATATTTAAATTTTATTTAGTAAAGAGAACACTGTAAAAAATACCAATTACTATTTTTCTTGATATTTGATTGTGTTTTAAAGGAAAATGAAGAACGGGAGCTGAAAGAGCAGAAACATCTGGAACGTCAGCGAGAGATGTTAGAAAAGCGCCGCTCTCTGGCTGTGTGTACCGGACTCAACCTTAGACTGAGTCTTGCCAGAGATCCCCCTCTCCAGGAGAACCAAGACGAGCTGGAGAAACTCTTAGAAAAGAACCTGAGTTACTCTTGGAGTCGTAGAAGTCTTAGAAGTTATGATTCTCGCAGATACACACATCACCTCCAAAGCCACCTACACAATGCAGCGATGCTCAAGAGCTTCCCCGTGTTGGGGAGCAGCCCGTCGTCGAGCAGCTATCACTCCAACAGCTCCTCCGACCTCGAGACCAGCGTCATACTCTGCAGCTCGCCAGAGACCGACGGCACCTGTTCCCCCATTGAATCAGATCCTCTCGTGGAAAAGGAGAGCAGAAGAACGAATCAACCTCATGTAGTAACATTTAGTCCTCCCAAACACAAAAGCGGATTCACAGTGAAGCACCACGGGCCTGGGAGCATTTCTTATGTGATGGAAGGCCAACGTGAGGCAACAGGACCTGAGAAAGATCCAAACTTTTCTGCTTTGAATGATTCCAGCACACACTCTACTGTTTTAAGCACTAGCATACCAGCCCAGTGTGGTAAAAACCACGCCTCTGCTTACAAGCAAAGGTTTGGCGTGCCAGAAACGGACAAAAATGTTCCTGTTGAGGGTGAGAACGAAGCTTCTTGTGTCAGCGATGCTGTCCAACAGTCCAGTCATGCAGATGGAATGCCTTCAGAAAGTGACACAGAGACTTTGAAGCATCTCGAAGATGATCCCAAACCAGAGTCAACTCCAGAAGAAATACAGCCTCAACCACAGAAAACGAACGTTCGAGCAAATGCTCCACCTCCTAATACAGCTTTAACTACAGAAGTGAGTTCTACGCCTCTGGAGGAGAACTGGATGCCCCCCAGTCTTCCGATTTTCGGCCAGCCACAGCCGGAGGAGGCTTTGGACTTATCACAGACTGAGAAGGAGATAGCAAAGTCTTACTCGCGTGTCGGTGAAACACTGGAGTGCCACGCTTTGGTGAAAGGCCTCCGATCCTACGAAGCCATGTCACCTCCGACTTCTCCACTCCCACGACCCACACCGAGTCTCTGCTCCAAGTGGAAGAAGGAGAGGGATGTTGACCTCCGAGAGGGGGCGACTCCAGGTTCACAGGCGTCAAAGGAGGAGACCAGAACCATGAAGGTCTCTTTCCGCAGTGGAATAGGGGTTAAGAGGGGTCTTGTGTCACGCACAGCCTCTGCTAATGGCTTGGGCTTTCCCACTATGCGCTCCAAAGCTGAGCATTCAAGTGAGGCCTCGGTTTCTTCAAACCCCCCCACTCCTACAAGGCTGTCAATTCAACGCAGCACGTCAGTGCGATCACCCCCCACAACTCGGCCAACTCTCCTTTGGGCAGAGGTGAGAAGGAGTAGCAGCACACGAGAGAGAGCAGGGAGTGAATCACAGACTCCGAGTAGAACCCCCCTGAACCAAAAGCCTTCAGACAGAGCTGTGTCAGACCAGCAAGCGGGCAGCCAGCCCGCCTTCGTTCGAGGCGCTCCCGTGCGTGTGTCGAAACGTCTCGCTCCCAAGACAGAGACTCGGATTCCCTCCCAGCCTCGCACGGTCAACGGCCCGTCCTCAGCCTCGGCGAAGACCATACGAACGACTGTCATTTCAGCTGCACACAATAAAACCGCCAAATCAACAAGCGTCTCTCCTGCTGGCTGCAAGAACCCAACAGCTACGCGGATACCCGGTCCCAGAATGTCTCGAGCTGCTGTTGCTCAGCCCTTGTGGAGGTGATACGAAGTCTTCCAGGTGAAGTTTGCTCAGATTCTTCTGCCATCATGGATTGAGGCCTTGTCTCAACTTAAGTGAACTGTTTTTTGTAGTTTTGAGTACTTGAGGAATAAACATATCTTATGAAAAGCTGCACTGAGAGCACTGGGAGTAATTAACATCAACCTTATGTGTTAGTGGAATCCTATACAGTCTACCTCTTTTTTCCACTGGTTTCTGTCCTTTTACAGGCAACAGGGCAGCAAAGGATGTCTTACTGGAACTGTTGAAATGTAGATGAGCTAAAATGCTTACCTAAATTCTACAACTCTTTAAAATCTTTTTTCAGCCTCTTAAGTCTGGAAGAAAAGTATTTTAGGACGTTTCCCAAATGTCGCAAACACTGTGGCCTTTCCCTGGAGCGATCAGTCTTCTCAAATGAAATGTGGTACAATATTTAAATCTTTGTTCTCTTGAGGGAAAGGCCTCATCTTAACGAAGCACTTTAAAAATTGAGAGAGTGGCTGTAAAGTGACGGCCGTTGTTGACTTTTTACACTCTTTGTTTTTTTTTTATGAATATCTTTTAACTTTATTGAATAGCATGATTTCACTGTATTATGTGGAGCTTTTGTAAATAAGAAAAGAAGAATAAAGTTGCAAAAAGAAGTGTCACTTCGACTTTTATTTACATAAATAACCATAAACGTATATTTTTTGGTTTCGTATAAAAAAAATCTTATGACAGCATTGAAAGCTCACTGTCTCCAGTCCTCCCTACTTTTAGCCCTCATTTTTTACTCCTCTCAAATTCCCTCCTTTCACATGTCTTGACACACTCACCCCGATCCTGTCAACAGCTGTTGCCATGGGAATGCTGCAGACGTCCTGGGGAATCTGTTGGCAGAATCGTCAGGGTGGAGGGCGACTGTGGGTGTAAGGTCCCAGTGGGAAATCTTTCTTTATAGACCACAGTGACGCCAAGACCCCTTGGGAAAGGCAATAAACTGGTGCCTCTTTGTGTTCTTGTGTCTCCAGTTGTTGGTCAGTCGTGTCCTTTTAACCTACTGAAGTGTATAAAGGTGACATCATCAACAGATCGCCACTGGCATGGGACAAAGACATTTCTGTAGACAGGCTTAGAAAAGATGTGTTATGGTGAATAGCTTGGAAGACATAATAGTTGCAGCCTGAAGTCCAAAAATAATGTGTACTCTTGCTTCATTTGTTTATACACTTTTAAGACCATTCAGATCTAGTTAAAGTTTAGGTGTAAAGTCTTTAAAGTATATACATGCATTTACATGTATAGATTTAAAAAAGGAATAAAAACTCATGATCTAATGTTAATATTTTATTGTAAAAAAAAAAAAAAAGTAAGAGGGGCAATAATTCTGTACCAAAGTCATATTTATAGAAAATGTCCTACTTGACTTGGTTTTTCTGTATTTTTAATTCAGGTAGATTTGCTGCTGCAGGAGGATCTTATTTGACATAGGATGTGTTTTATTTTTGAAAGGAACTTGTATGTGCTGCTGTCAAAAGTAAAAAGAAAAAGTTAATGATGATAGAAATATGTAAGATAATTATAATTCATATGTAAATATTTAAAAGCCACAATTTATAACTGAATGGCAAAAATAAATTAAGTGCATTTCATGAAACAGTGAAGTGGGACTTGAAGGCTCTCTTAACATTAGTTGCAGACCCTTGATTTAGATGATTGTTAAAGGATAAGCAGAATAAACTACACGTCTCTAAAAAGAAAGTCCACTTATGTTGTTTTTATAACTGTAACAAGAAAAAATATTTTAGGCTGCTCAGTTTTTTGATTCGCTTTTTGTTTGTATTATGGAAAATCATATTTTACACCCAAAAAATTGTGCAATAGTGGAGTTTTTTAAGTGCACATTAAATTATGTTGGTGCCTGCTTGACCCCAGCTAGGACTGTAGAGGTATTGAGAAGTCAGGACATGTAAGAATAAAATACTGGTAGAAGTTAAAAACGTCACATGAGATAGTTCAGTCAAGATATAAGTTACACAAATGAAAGTGAAGAGTCAACAACAACACAACCCAAAGCTGTTTATGACTATAACATTTATGGTATATTTTCCTTTCTGTTTATAATATATTGTTCATAGAATGAAAATATTTTGACTTTGTTTAGGCTATCCCAAAATTTTCAGAAAAGTAATTGCTTTAAATAACTTAACATTTTTTCAGCTTTAAAGCCCCACTCTAATCATCTTTTGATCTATTGCAATAGCGTTCCCAGTGATCTTTAAATTACGATTATGCAAAAAACGTGTTGTTTTCTTCAGGGCGGGAGGTGTTGGTTAAAAATTTGCCTCTGAGTTGTGGGTGGAATCATTTGCATGGAGTAAGCCACCTTCTTTTCCCATCATCCCATGGTTGACACTCTCTCCCACTAGCCAGATGCCAGTGCAGCAAGGAGCCCGTGGCCTGCCTTTCAAATGGCATGTTTTTGTCTGCTCTTGATTCACAATTATTTGATAAGGAAATACTCAAAAACGCAAGTTTTCGTTTTTTATATATATATTTCCTCCATCAAAAGAAAAAAGAAAAGCTACAAGCACATGCTAAAACTTTCAAAAACACAATTTTGGCTGAAGTTAAAGTTGATTCACATCAAATTGTTTTTGCGCATTATGCTGCTGTGACGTGATTTTTTTTAAAAATAAGAAAATAATAAATAAAATGACTTTGGACGACAAATAGTAAGAGTAGAATTGCTTGGGGACGCCCTCTAGCGTCAACTAAACAATCATGTCTGTGTAAACTACATTTCCCAGTTTGAAGGACTTCCGTTCGTTTGTTTTGCGTCACGGACAGCTCCCCGGATGCGGCTATGAGTGAAAATACAAGGCAAAAAAGGATCGAAAGCTAAGTGGCGGTAAGTCACAAAGTCCTTCAGGTAACGGTGTTACTGAAAAATATTTACCTTTATAAGTGCATATATAGTGATAACATATTTTTATAAACATATTCGGCCGTGTGCTGTTGAACCTGAACAAGTTCTTTTAAGTTTATGCTTCGGAAATTCATTTTCAAGTTGTTTGCTAATTAGCTAGCTTCATAAGCAACGAAACCGCTAGTTCCTTAGCTTAATGCTAGTCACGGGAGGAACGCCCATTAATATTGTGTTTAACTTTGATTTTTAAATGCTAGGACAGAGTGCAGTCAACTTTAGCACTGACTAAAATTAACTTTCTTGGTGTTGGTAATTCCCGAACAATGTGAGTAGCATCTTTACGGTAATTAGCGGTCCACCGAATAGCTAGTTACTTGCGGCGGCTAACTTTGATGCTAACTCACTTAAAAAGGCACATATGTCCTAAATGTTAGTACTAACGTAAATGGCTTTATTTTTTTTTATTAAGTTATTTTATCGTGCCGAGAAATGATACAATTGGTAGAAATTTGCTAGTAACCTTTCTATTGGTGTCTGGCCGTTATTTTTGTTTCCCCTACTTATTTACCCCTCTCCTTCCGTTTTGTTAGGTGCTGCAGCCCTAGTGGTCGTTGGCAGGATGCAGACCATTAAGTGTGTGGTTGTGGGTGACGGAGCAGTTGGTAAAACCTGTCTACTCATCTCTTACACAACCAATGCCTTCCCAGAAGAGTACATTCCAACCGTGTTTGACAATTACAGCGCTCAGATGAGCGTGGATGGCCGCACCGTCAGCCTCAACCTGTGGGACACAGCGGGCCAGGAGGAGTATGACCGGCTGCGCACTCTCTCTTATCCTCAGACCAACGTTTTTATCATTTGCTTCTCCATTAGCAGCCCATCCTCCCACGCTAATGTTCGGCATAAGTGGTACCCCGAAGTGTCCCACCACTGCCCCAACGTGCCTATACTGCTGGTGGGCACAAAAAAAGACCTTCGAAGTGATACAGAAACGGTTAAGAAGCTAAAGGAACAGAGTCTGGCCCCTACCACCCACCAGCAGGGCAATGCCCTAGCCAAGCAGATTGGAGCTGTGAAGTACATGGAGTGCTCTGCATTGCAGCAGGATGGCGTCAGGGAGGTGTTTGCCGAAGCCGTCAGGGCAGTTTTGTATCCAGTCACGAAAAAGAATCCCAAGAAGTGTGTCCTCTTGTAAGAACTGCTTCCCAAGTTTGGACTATAGAGAAGGAGGATGGAGATCTGCACATGCAGAGGAGTGCTGAAGAGAAAAGGTCAGGCATTGGCTTGGCCCCATACCACTGTTAGTTTTACGCTCCTTTCAACCCTACACGTCTGCTGCAGAATCTCACCGTGTTGCCATCGTCTCCAAAACAACTTGCACGAGGACAACTATCCATATCTCTTCAAATTTGCCACATTTTTAACATTTGATATTTACACGATTCCAATTTTACACCTGTTCTTTATTCATAGCGCCTCTGCTTTGCCTTAATAAATGCTGATAGCTGTTGCTACAAAGCCATAACATCCAAAACAGCTGACCCAGCAAACTTCCCTGTCTGACTGGAGAGAGGAGATCTACCTTTGTTCAGGTGGAGAGCTAATGACTACCTCATATTCTCACCAAGATTGCATCTCAAGACTCTCAAGCCAAATTAACACAAGGATGCCTCGACTTGCCTCGTTAAGCATAGCCAAGTAGGGTTAGATGATGGTATTTGTTTCAAGGAAGCTTGGTCTGATTTCAAAGTGATGGCTCCAGGTATCGATTCCCTTGCAGCAGTTCCACCGGTTGTGTGTTTAGTGCTGTTTGGAAAGCCCCACCCATTAAAAGCAGCACATCACTTGCCTTCTTCTGAGGTTTTTGTGGCCTTCCCTAATAGTTCTGAAGTGGCACAGGTTTCCTCAGACCCACAGTGTCATGAAGCCAGACAGTAACAACTCTTCCTATCTTCATCTGAACTCAAACCGAGTGCCATTAGAAACGCCTAAGATTTTCTCTTTGATGGGGTGAGGTAAAGGAGGCTATTTAGTCTAAAAGTGAATTTACTCTGTAAATGATTTTTTTAATCCTGAAATGTTTTAACTTACACTTGTAATGGCCAAAGTTGAATATATTTTTTGTAATAGTTTATCTGTAAAATGTGTGTGTGCTGTTGTTGATTATCACCTATGATGAACTAGAACTTCATGTTCCTATTGTCTTTTGTCTTAAGGTCTACAAAGACCTCTGCAGCATCGAGTTGTAGTGCCTAATACCACAGTTTGTTTTCAATATGTGCTTTTTCTTGCTTTATTTTACCGGTTAGTTGACTGTTCCTTCAACTTTAGAGAACGCAGCATCTTTAAGCACAAAGTTGTGTAGAATTTCCAAGACGCCTTTCATTTGGTCTGGTGAATTATCTAAACCAAAGACCCATAAGTGCTCCTGTGTCAAACCCAAAGGGTTTTTTTTGCCACTGTGCTTTAAGTACTGCAAATAATTCTGAATTCAGATCTGACTAACTTCAATTTATTTTTGTAATTTCTTCTCTGACACATTTCCTGCCAGTAAATGAAATGTTCTCAGCTCAAAGCCTTTTGTGTGTGTGTGTGTGAGAAGCGCAGGTGCTTAACTGACATCTTGCCTAGCAAGTCTGTGTGCATTTGCAAACCTTGCAGGGCCACCGCTCTTCGCAGATTGTGGTTTACATTTCAAGCCTTGCAGTTTTGCAACTAAGGCAAGGCACAAGTGCAGCTCCACAGCAAGGCAGCAAGTGTAGGTTGTGCCCCATCATTTCAATTGTTTGGTTTTTTTCTGGGTGGGTAATAAATGGGTTTCTCGTGCCTGCTCAGCTAACAGCAATAATGAACGCCGTCTGTCCTGATCATTTCTGCTGCACTGTCGTGTGGCAACTAAACCTGTGTTGTAGCCCCATGTAAAGCCTAGAATAAATGAAGCACAAAAGATTGTCATAAAAAAAAAGTGGTGCTGCGGAAAGGGGAGGAGCTGCCAAAAAGATGTGAGATTTCCCAGATGGGTGCGCAGAGGGTTGAATGTATGTGCATGACGTGGAAAAAGTCCTGAACTCCTTGTTCTTTTTCATTTTGTTTTTCTGCCGTGTTCTGATTTCACTCCCACATTGCTGTTGAAGGGGGAACACACACCTGTGGGCTTTCTGCCTCCCTGAGCTGTATGCTGCCATGTGCATGGTACTACGCTTTTACACTGGGAACTTGATATGTAGAAATCTGTAAGTGTTTTATAAATAACAAAGCCTATTTGTATAAATGAACTAACAAATGATTTTAAATTATACCAAATAAAATGGTTCATTTGACTACTTCCGTGCCGCCTGTGAGCTGAACTTTTGGACTCGTTTGTTCTCAGTTACTATTGTTTACAGCTCAGGAAACCACACCAAGTTCCTTTAAGCACACTTTAAATTGCATTCCCCATAAAGCGTCCTTCAGTTACCACCACTGAACACTAGATGGACACAAACCTCCAGATTTAAAAAGTGTTGGCAGATTTCTCATAGCCTCTCATTTGCCCCCTCCTGTCCTCTTTGCTTTTTGAGTTAATGGTCTGAACCCATCTGACTTTTAAAACCATCATTCAGCTAACCAGATGCTAACAAGTTTGAAAAGTTTTAGTAGTTCAGCACTCCACTGCTGCTGCTGCTCACTCAAGAATTCTTTTAACCTTTATGTGTGGTGGCTCTTGACAAATGACAGATGTGTTGTTTCCCACCAGAGACTCATTAAACCCGTCGCAGTAGCATTTCCTCAGATCGGTAAATGTTCAGCGAGGAGAAAATCTGAAGGATTGTTTGCAGCTTCTCTTTGGACATCTGGTTTACATATTCACAACTCCACTGGAGTTCCAGTGAAGTTTTCTTGGACCACGAAACCTGTGAATTCATCCAAACTAGGTTATATTTAACTTAGGAGTGCGAATTAAAAAAAAACCAACAACATTGAGGTGAAAGAACCAAGAAGGCGGATTACAAACTCTTGGTTTAGTTAATGTAGTCAATTTTTAACAGGTAGATTTCCATGTTCACATCTGTCAATCTTTAATTCCCCTCAGTAATTTATTTATCCAGTGTTTAACCAAGTTAGGATTCATTTCTTAAATATTTATGTTTTAGATAGCCAGGTAAAAGGCAACACGAGGTTGTCATAGAAACAGGGCATTAAAGATTTAACCTGCATGCTAGGGGCTGCACGGTGGCGCAGTGGTTAGCGCTCCTGCCTCACAGCAAGAAGGTTCCCGGTTCAAGTCCTGGCTGGGGGACCTTTCTGTGTGGAGTTTGCATGTTCTCCCCGTGCATGCGTGGGTTTTCTCCGGGGACTCCGGCTTCCTCCCACCGTCCAAAAACATGCTTCATAGGTTTGTCCTATTGTCCCTAGGTGTGAATGTGAGTGTGTATGGGTGTGTGATTGTGGCCCCCCTGCGACAGACTGGCCAGGGGTGTCCCCTGCCTTCGCCCAAGAGTAGCTGGGTTAGGCTCCGGCAACCCCGTGACCCCAAAAGGGATAAAGCGGATTGGAAAATGAATGAATGAATGAACCTGCATGCTTATGAGCGTTTTTTTTTTATTGACTTCAATATTAATTCTGACAAAAAAAGTGCTTTTTAATTTTTTTTTACAAAAACTGAAAGTTTATATGTTGTTTTTTTTTTTTTTTTAACAAAAAATGTTTTATTCAAAGTATGGAAACTATTTAATACTTTATTTCCCTAAAATGTTAGAGTAAAAAGACAATCTAACAAGCAAAAATGTTCAACTTTTGAATTGTTCTTAAGTAAAATTAACAAATGTAATAAAAAGGTTCTGGAAGTTGTCAATCTATTCTTTATATATAGGAAAAAGGAAAACTAAAATATGCTAAATCATTTTTTTTAAATTCCAAATGAAACTAGTGAGCTTGACGACAAAAGGACAACTGCAGCTGATTACACTCTCACAGATTTTTTTCCACAGTAAAGAAAATCCTTTCAAAAATCCTGCCCGGTTTAAACAGACGTGATAAACCTGCGCCAAAATAACAGGGTGATAAAAGAGCAGAGCGGTGCAGATTTTGACACTTCATCTTCACCGCCTCTGGTCAGAATTTTAACTTCTGACTGGAGCCGCTTTTGTTTCAAACAAAGTAGCTGATGTAATGAGAGTTTGGTTTTTCAGTGAGTGATGCTCTCTCTATTGTCACACAGCTGCCCTTGCCTTTGGTGAAATTCACTCAGCTCTCTGTTTCAGGGTAGCCTGACCAACAAATCTCCTTCCTGTAAATCATCTCTGGAGCGAGTGGGAGGGATGGCCTCTGCTGGGACCTTTATCTCGGCTCTGTCTATTCCCTGGTTCCCCTCCTCCCTTTCTGTGTGTTTGATGATGTTCCGGATGAAGCCGGGAAGGCTGGGCAGTGCTGTTCTGTTGAAGAACCAGAGATGCTCTGCTCCTCATCTTGGAAAGATGAAAAAAAAGCCCCAATCTAAAGAGGAGGGCCTGCAGCAAGAATGAGAATGAGAAAGTTGCAGTTCTGCATTCTGATCAAACAGCTGGAAGAGGGAGAAAATGAGATTGGAAAAAGAGCAGAGCAAAGAGGAGGCTGATGGTTGACAGCATTAATAATAAAGAGGAATTGAGCTGAGCTGTTCTGAGGAAGAAGTGATTGATGATCAGAGTGGACTGATGGTGAAAATAAATAAGGGTGAATCTGCAGAAGACACCAAAACCCTGGTGCGAAGGCAGAAATCTTCTTTTCTTTGAACTTGTGCTTTATTTACCAGCGTTTCTGCAAAGGAACGCTTGTAGGCTTGGAGCTATTAAGGGATAAGCCAGAGAGACCGAAAGGTCTACTCAAGTATTAATTATGTTGGTTCTTTAGCCAGAAGGGCTGATACCAGTAAACGTGACTCACTTGAGGAACAGTAGGTCCTCAAGTGGCCTCACAAGATTCCTGATCATCCATGAAGACAAGTAAAAGATTAACCGGGGCTCATGAGATGTCTCAGGTTAGGATTTTTTTTTGTTTTTGGCTGCTCAATGCCTCAGAATCCACAAGAGGCTGTTCACACGCTGCTTTTCAATCGTGCCGGCGTCACCACAGAAGGGGAGAGGCCAGATGGCTGGAGGTGCCAGAGCAGGGAGACTGTGACATGTACAGAGCTCCCAGCCCTGCAGTGACAAAAATGAGAAGAAAAAAAAGAGATTAACATTAAAGCATGCTGTGGTTTAATGCTGGGTTAGGGAAGTCAAAGAGCTAGAAGTTTGTTGTTGTTGTGTTTGTTTTTTTTTAATCCATGTTTTTCAGGACTGGATGGGAATAATAAAAGACCACAAACAGAGAGGCTTTTGTCCTCCTCAGTTATGAGCTGCGGTTTTGGTTTTTTATGCTCTGTCTGAGCTGTCATAACACTAAAACAACAACACAGCATGAAACCCAGCTCTGTCAGATCCCAGCACGTCCGCATTCATCTTCAGTCTTCACGCCTGTTTTTGAATGCAATGATTCATTTGAATAACTATTCCATTCACATCATAATTTGTGGTCGCGGATACGATTCATTGTCGATGATCCGATTGGATCCAATTCAGTGACCTAAGACCTGGGTACTGTGCAGTGCAGGTGAAGCTTTCCAGATTCCTTGGGAATGGCATGGAATGAATTCAATGGAATGAACGTGAATGGCAAATCCATTCACATTTTAGTTTCAACTTGCCTCAGACAGATTGATCTGGTTGGATCATAGGAATACATATCGATTCATCAGTTAATCATTACACTCCTGTTGTCAACAGAACATCCCAGCATGAGGAGCAGAAACTTTTCACATCTTGTCCATGGATTAGCTTCTAAAAGGTCACCTGGCACCAGAAAGTTAAAATCAGGAAGCAGCATCAATGCACCTGTCCACAGTCCTCCTGGTTCTTAACACCCCTGTTATTTAGCAGTCGCCTCTGACGTCTGGACAAAGCGTCCCCGTTCTGCCTCCATAACTGCTCTCCTGCAGCACTCTTCCTGCTTTGATCTCGCCCATCTCATCTTCAAGGGGCAGATTTTACCGTTCAGCTCATATCAAAGTAGATTGTGAAGCTTAACCAGGTGGAAAATACTCCCCAGAGAAGAGGGGGAGATTTTTTTTTTCCGCTTTCTGGTCTATTTAATTCTAACCCCTTTTTTATGATCCATCCAAAACTCTTTTTGAGATACAGCTTCCCCCCATAACTTCCTTTATAATTTCAAGATTCAAATTAAAATGTAAATATATTCTTTGAATCCCCAGGGTAAAGTGGAGAGAGGGGGGAAAATGAGCCGCAGTTGTAGGATTCATTTTAGATCAAGATTAAATTGAGAAACCTGGAATGTTTGTGCGTGTTTTGCAGCTGAGATGTTTCTGACTTTTGCGCAGTAAAGGCGTCACTAGTGTGGGATTGTTTTGCTTGTCTCTAAATCCTTAAATCTGGGGGCCAGACCTCAAAGCAGCATTGAAGCTGAAATTCAACACAAAGACAAAAGCAAATATACAGATTTGAAGAGTTGTTATGCAGAGATGCAAAACCTTTGTGCTAGTCCAAATAAACTCATTCTAAAGCATTCAAATACAAAGTAAATCTCAAGTCTTTATACATTTTTGTTAAACTTTGTATTTTATCATCACAAATAGTAATTAAACTACTTTTAAACAGCTTGTGGCAATGAGATAATGTGCAGTTGGTATTTCTGCATTCCCAATGCAACAACTTTGTAAAGAGCTTTTATTTTCAAACTTGGAGCTAGAAAAACAAGAATTAAAGCCACAAGCAGCATGGTATGGCCCGTGGGCTCAACCCACTCCCAGATGCCCCTTTTTACATGCCCTCATTGGGTGAGTGGCTTCTTTAGGCCCTTCACTCACCTCATTCTGCCTCTGCCAGCCTGGTCAGACCTGCATCTGACAAATTCATGAAAAAGAAAAAACACTTTTTTTTTTATTTGACGGCTTCTCCCCATGGCAACCATTTTGTTTTTTGTCATCTGGGGGTGATAAACATGTCATTTTAGAAGAATTGACCAGAGTAAACTTTTGGTTTTCTTTGACAACGAGGTTTTTTATTAACCACGCCCACATTCCTAACATGTTCATTTTGTATGTTATATCCTTCCGCTCAGCTTGAGCCAAGGATTAATGTATTAATTTTTTTCCCCAATATTCCAGTAAAAAAAAGGTGCGATCAACAGGGAGAGGCTACGCCAGTTTTCCAAGCCCTCCACGCTAACTCGGCTAAAAAAACAAAAAAAACTACAACTTCTAATTCCAAAATGATTCCCAAGTAGCTTCCTAAGGATGCTCGAGGAGCCGCTGTGATGGGGGTGGGGTGCTATGTCAAAAGGTAATTTTCGTGAGGTAAAAGGTGTGTGCAAATTTTGCTGAGTTTGTTGAGTTTGTGGCAGGTGCATTTTGCTTAAAGGCACAGTAAGAAAGAATAACTGTGAAAGACAGTATGACCCTTGCAGTCCAGGACTGCTGCAGGACATAATAAATGAGTAAACATTGTTCCAAGTATTTGTGGTTTGAGTTCGTGGGACTTCAGTGCGACTCAAGTCCAAGTGTTTTGCTTGAAGGAACAATGTCTACATCTCATTGTTGATAAGAAACAGCAGTGGGAGCTCCATCTGTGGTGGTCATTAGTGTCTGCTTCAGCTCCTGTTAGGTTTTCAGTGAGAACGACACACGAGAATTTCCCAGAGGACGCTATTCTTCAGGGAGTAAGCAAGAAGAACTATTTCTCCCTCAGCTGCTTCTCTTTGAGCTTTGTTTTTATTTCTTCTTCTTTAAAATGTTCCTTTATCTCAGACGAAGCCTTGGAGGGACGGAAGCACCAACTCCTGGATCAGTTTATAGTTTTAGACCTTGTTCAGTTTTTTTTCTTCTTTCTTACTCAGACACGGTTTTGCTTTTTTTTTTAAAATTTCCCTTTTAAATCTGGGTTTTTTTCAGAAAGATGTCAGGCTATTTAAAAGCTTAGCATCTCACCTTTGACTTTATTTTGGAGAAAAAAAACAAATAATCAGAATGGTGACCGATGTTTTATCCTCACAGGGATTTGTAGATAAAAGTTCTCTTCAAACTCAGAAGAAAAATGTGTAACAACACATTTATTACACATGTGCTAAATGTATTTATTTAAGGTAATGAACAGTTGTGTCTACATTTTAGACCAACAATGTAGGGAGCTTGTTGTTTGCCAATAGTAGCTTTTAGGTCAAAGGTGCAAGCTTTTTTTGAACTGCATTTTCCTGTCTGCTCCTGATTCACAAAAAATTGAATAAAGAAATACCCAGAAATGCAATTTTGCGCTTAATTATTCTTTATTTGTGCCCTGCATCACTAGAAAAAAGCTACAAGAACAGGTTAAAAACACCAAAAACACAATTTTCATTGAAGTGGGTCTTCAAAAGTAAAAATATGCTTGTGATTGGCTTAGAAGAAGTGAAAGCCTAATATATACAGTGTATCTTTAAGTGGTGTCGAGCTCCCTTATTGAAGTTGTGCAAAAGCTTCTGTTTTGTGACACAAAACTTGAGAAAAATGTTATTTTTTTCTAAGCTTTTTTGGGGGAAAATAGTAGAATCTTCACCCCTTAAACTCCAGAATGGAAAGTCGATCCTGCCTTAACAGCACTACACCAAAAGACCAAGACACCAAAATGGAACAAAGGAAGGTCAGCGCGGTTAAGCAGCTGAGATACTCCATCAAGCTAGAGGAGGAAAGCAATTCACTTAGACAGCAGAAGGGGGGGGATACGAAAATGAAAAAAAAGACATGAGACGGCTAAACAACATTGTTCTACTGCTCAGTCCAGTCCTGAAGATCTCAGTGGTCATCCTCACCTCTATGATCTATTAATGACAAAACTTTTTCTGGAAGATTGCTATCCTCAAAAATAACTTTCAAAATAAAAAGTTTAAATGCAGAAAAAAAAAGCAAAATCTGTAAATAAAACCTGAGATTGAGTGAATGTGTTTTTCTACACTGTGTCCTTTGTGTGCGCGTGGTTAAACGCTCTTCAATCGATGCTTTTACAGCATGTGATGTAGTGAGACGGACAGCTTCTGTGTGACCATGGGAACAGGAAATGAGCCTGATCGCAGGCTTCGGCAGCCTGCAGGATGACACGTAGACACCTGCATCCCGAGGAGCGTGAGCGATGAGGAGAAGAAGGAGGTGAAAGGTAAAGTGGAAAGAGATCCGAGATAAGACTTATCGCTCTGCCACTTCATCCATTTGTGTGCACATCTGAGTCTTTGACAGTAATGTGGAATTTGGCAAAACTCACGCTTGGCTTCGCTCACTGTCCCTCTTACCTGGTCTATCACATGTGTGGCCAGATGAACATGAGGAAGCTGAATCCTCCATGTGTGGCTTAGTGATTTGTATTTAGAGCCTCTTGATGGCTTTGAAAGCGAGCCGTGAGCTGTAATTGAAGCAGACTCCCTTTGGGGCTTCTGAACTGATCAGTAATAAAATCTCCTCTCCCCCCTCAACAACGCTCTGAAGTGGGTTTGACTCATGCCTTCTCCGGCAGTCCCATAATAAAGGTCAGTATGAACCCAATTACATGCAGTGCTCACTATTCAAACCAGCACATAGAGCTCTCAACAGGCTTGCCATACATGCGTGTTATTACAGCATGGAGGGGCCACATGCCCCTGCCTTAAAAATGATCTGCTGTAACTACATCAAAGGAAGAAGCAGCTGAGAGATGCTCAGGTCCGGGCGAGGCAGCTTTTAGGTCAGCCACGTTTCACCACGTCCGTGAAGCTCTCAGTAAGGTTTGTTTGTTCCTAGAGTTTTAATTTCGTCTGTCGGTTTGAACCAAATCGCACTAAAATGAACCAGATTTGTTGTGAATTAAACATGTGGGCAGACTGGGGCGCTGAGCCTGAATGGAAGACTTTAAAGTACAAAGATGGTTGAAAAGAAAACCTGTTGACAGTTCAGGTCAATTCGGATGCATGTCAGACAGAGACATGCTGACCTTCTCGTTCAACATGCCTTGTGTTGTTCTGCTAAAAGGAAACTTCTAAAGAACGTTACCTTAAATGGAGCTGATATTTGAGTGTGGTTAATGCTCTTTGAGCATTTTTTATGTGTAATCACAGCAACAAGCAACTTTTTTTTTAAAGCAGAAGCCTCTTGCTGATTTAAAAAATCCAAACACCAGCAAAATGTCATGACATCCATGTTGAAAAGAAGAAAGAGGCTTAGAAGAAGAGAAAAATGAACGTTTTTCCACAGATTTAGGTTGATGAAGTAGAATCACATATTTTACAAAGGCATGGCCTTGAGAACACATACCCAACCTCAGTCCCTTTTCCAGTATTAGAAATTGCATTACTTTCAAGAGGGACTGCATGATGGCGTAGTGGTTAACACCCTCGCCTCCCACCAAGAAGGCCCTGGTTCGAATCCATTTTGTGTTGAGCTGGAGTGTTCTTCTCATGCATGCATGGCTCTTCTCTGGGAACTCCAGCTTCCTCCCACAGTTCAAAATGCTTCATAGGGAAACTGGTTTCTCTAAACTGCCCCCAATGTGCCGCCAGCCCATCAGAGAACCCATGCAGCGATTGCACGTGCTACTCTAGCAAGCTGCCTGGTGGACATTGTCCGCTCGCTATGCTGACCCGCGGGCAATTGGCTACCCGGCAGACAGAAAGATGCCGTGGAAGTTGTCGTAGCGGGCGCAATCGCTTCAGCTCCATGGGCTTCTGATAATTATTTTGATTTCAGACAATAATAAAAAGATCCTCCAGTTTTATTTTTATTTTCTCCTCTTGGCATAATGCGAGAAAGAAATGAATCAAACTAGGCCACAGACAGACGGAAGTAGAGCCTCTGTAGAGCTCTCCAAAACATATAGACCCAAGCTACTAGCTCAACACCATCCATGTTTTCCATGATGTGATCAACGAACAAAGTTCGTCGGCTGTTGCTCCGCGGCCGGAGCTTCAAGCAGTAAATTTGATCAAAATCAAAAGACAGGCGGCAGTCGCAAATTTGACTCCTTGGATGTGATCTGTTCAGAGTGTACCCCACCTTTGCCCAACAGTAGCTGGGTTGGCTCCAGCAACCCTGTGACACCGAAAGGGATACAGAAAGCTCTAAAGATGGATGAATGGGTTTTAAAGTGAGATTGGAGCAAAAAAAAAAAAAAAAAAAGTACTAACCAGCTCAGTCATAAGTAGAAACAATTGGGCCACAGAAAGCCACAAGTTGTTTAGTAAGGCCATCAAAGCACACAGGAACTGGGCAAAAGCCACCATGAGGACTGGTCAGCTAAATAAGGCTCATCAAGAAACATGTAAACTGCTAGGAAGAACTTTACAGATTTGTTTTGGCTTTATGCCTTGTTTCAGTCATAATTAAAGTGGAATTCCAACATGTGATGGGGAAAGAAGATAAAAATAAAAACAATAAATAAAAATAAATCAAGAAAAGCAAAACAGATAAAAGTTTCAAAAGTAAAGAAGTCACAAAAACAGCCAAAGAATATGCAAGGGTTTCCTGCAGAATCTGATCGTTCGTTTTATGCAATGCCAATACCCTGGAGTACCTAATTTGTTCAGATTTTTGAAGTAATCCTGAGTGGTCGAGAATGAGCAGGGAAACAGCTGGTTCATGTGTTTAAATATGAACCCGTGCATGCGAGCAGCAGCACGAAGGGCAGGAAGCAAAGAGAGGACATGCTGCTGGCTGACTGTGAGCTCAACATTACGCTTCTCTGTGCTGTAAAAAGGCGCTCTTTGACCAGATTACCCTAGAGCCTGGCACTGGCTTGTTTCAAACCACTGACTCAGACCTTAATGAAGCTTTAGTCTCTGGAAGCTGCTTGCTGGTATTAAAATGAAATGAACTGATTTCCGTGAAAGGGCAAATTAAATTGTCTGATTGATGAATCTTAAAGAGGTCCTGTACATGTGTGCTAAGCTAAACAGCTTCGTCTGCACCAATACTGCCTTTCTGCATCCTGCCCACAAACATGATGTAGATTAAACAGACTGATACATGTTTTAGAATAGAAATAGAAATTAATGAAAAAAACCTTATAAAGAGAGCACTGAATAAACTTTAGATATAGATTCTATTCCAATCTTGGTCTGCAACCAGTGAATAAAGGAACACGTGACAAACTATAGTTACCATTTATTAACAGATATGCTACCTTCACACCGTAAATGCACGTTTCAAACTTCCATCTTCAAAAACTCCTGTTCGCGCATTGCTACTCAAGTTTCTATGACCATATTCTGGCTCTATGTACAAAACACTCAACCAATAAAAGTTAAACTAGTTGAACTTTAACCAATCAGGGACTTGGATTTGGTAGTGACCTTTGGGTAATGTCCTTTTTAATTCACAGAAGTGCCAACCATTTGAAATTTGATCATAAAGAAAGGATTATTAATTGCAGTTTGTATTTGTTATATGACACCACGTCTTTTATAAATCAGAATAGAGCTGTAAAAGAAAATGCCCAGAAGAAGGTTAGCAAGATTTGCACCATTTCGACATTTTCCAGCTGGGAATACATGGGCTGGTATCAGGTAGCAACAGTCTACTGGGAACACCATATGATAAAAGCGCTTTCAGGAACCTGCTACACATGCCCCATGTGTAGAAAGGAAAGAAATGACTTTTACATGATATAATTGCAAAAAAATACTAAACTAACATCCCACAAAGTCCAGTGATCATTTTTCAAAAACTGATGTGAAGTGCTGTAAGCAGGATACTCCAGAAACCAGAAATATACCTGCTTGCTAATGTTGCGTTCGCAGCATTCAAATACTATAGACTCAATTTTTCACAGACTTGTCTGTGTACAGCAGCTTTAGTATTTCTCTCTGGAGAAAAACACCAGGAAGTTTGCAGTAGATAACAGACAAATGCATATTTGAGGTTTTCAAAGCCCCAATAAAAAATGCACATTATCTGTTTGAGCACAGGGCTTCTGCTCTCACTAATATATTGCCACTTAAGCACCATCAGAAACACGGAACAGATTTAGAAACATTTCATGTTTTCAAACGAAGAGTTTACTAAACGTGACTAACTTTTTCCAAAGTCTTTGTTTTGTCTTTTTTTTTAGTTCGTTCTTCCAAAACTGTAAAAGACAAATACAAAGGCAAAATCTCAAGCAATTTCTTATTATAAGCCTTTTATCTAGTGTCCTGAAGTGAGGTCATCTTGTCTTTGCTTAGCTTTCACACTCAGATTCTGTGACTTTGACATCTCGACAATCCAGCTCCACAAAACAGAACATCCAAACATAACAATGACAACAATAACACCTTCTATCAAGACATTGTAAAAAATTCAAAGCAGAAAATAATTAGATGAATTGTATAAAAAGTTTGATTTTTGTGGACTCTTTTCTCTGCATACACTAAATCAGTCTGCTGTTGGAAATGAATAAAAGTTTCTGTTTTTCCAAAGGTTCAGGAAAAGTCTCCCAGTAGAAAATACATGTTATAAAAGTATTTGTTGCACATGCATTTTTGTTTTGAAATCACAATAAAGTCAAGAAAATTCTTCAGCCAAAAGACGAAAGTGCAAAATATGCTTAACAGAAGAGTCAAACGTTTATAAAGTATTTCCTAAAGTATGATTTTTTTCCCCATTTTTCAATAAGGTTCCAATAATCATTTCATAATTATTAACTATGGTTAAAAAATTGGTTTAGTAATGCTTATGAGGTTTTACATCATTTATTAAGGGTTAGATTAGTCTAAAAGTACCAGCTTAGCTTTGTGGAAGTCCGCTCTAGGACTGGAAGGTTGTGGGTTCAAATCCAGGCCAAGTCATCCCAAAGACTAAAAATGGCACCAATTGCCTCCCTGATTGACACTCAGCATTAAAGAGTTGGATTGGGGGGGGGGGGTTAAGCCATCAAACGATTCCCAAGCGCGGCTGTGTCTGCAGCTCACCCAAAGGATGGTTTAAATATGAAGACCAAATTTCATACACTTAAGTGTGTGACAACTAATGGGACTTTAACTACATTGAGTAAAACCTTCCTTACCTTTTGCTTTCCAACTCTGAGCAAAAAACTATAGTAAATGATTACTTCAGACATCATAAAGGCTTTGCAGCTATATAAACTAACATGTTGCTGAGACAAAAACAATTGCATAGGAAAACTTTTATTAATGTCTTGTAATGCATTAAGTAAGGCATCAAAGTGGTTGTTAATACATTATGTAATTGTTAATTAATGCTTAATTGGGCATGAACTAATGTTAGTAAAGGGACCCTTGTTAAAAAGTGTTGCAAAAACCAAATATAAGGAAAAACTTGCAGAAATCAGGTTCAACTTACTTAGTGTTGTTAGCTACTGTTTAATTTAATGCCCCACCCAAATGAAAATAGTCTGTTTTGTGTTTTTAACATGTTCTTGAAGAATTTTTCTCAAAACAGAAGACCCATTTAAAAGAATTTACAATTAAAACCTTGTTTCTGAGTATTTCAAACTGGATCATGAAACCGGATGCTCGAAAAAGCCCAGACTAATGATGAAGGAACTGAAATGGGCGTGCCCCCCCCCCTGCGTGCAATCATTTTCCTCGTCTGAACTGGCCTCTGGGTCGAAACTGCACAGCTGGATTCAAATCCAACATTGCTCGTCATTATTTTTGCACCGCTAATGCTAGCTCGAGGCTATCAGCTCGCACATGAGCACAGAAACAGAGGAGGTGTTTCCTTAATAATCAAAATAAAGCATGTAAAAAAAGTTCAAATCAAGTTAAGCTTTATTTATAAAAAGCACATTTCATACATTGTGCAACTAAGAGCATATAACTAAGGTACACAGAGGATAATGCTTGATTTAGCTAGCAGAAACCATGGAGATTCCAGGACTAGTAAGACCTGTAAGACAAAGTGTTTTCAGATAGTGTAAATGCAGGTTAGCACTCTAAGTGTTTTTTTTTTTTATGAGTGTTTCAATCAACCTCCATGGCCCATCATGCATTGGTCTCCGTGAGACTTCCTGTCACTGACAGGGATGACTGTAATTATACGCTCGGCACTGATTCTTTCCAATACCAAAATAGATATGTGATTCACCAGCCCACGCTGTGTCCACACTCGCAAACACACACACATGCTCACCCTGCGCGGAGCAACACGGAGAGCTACGTGCACACCTCTCTAGTAATAAATTCTGATGGAGCTGAATTAATATCCAATTCTGCCAGCCTGTATTTTCAGTCAGGTATTAAAAAGTAATGAGCATCTCTGAAGGCAACTGTCTCATGCAAAGAGATATAACAAGTGTAGCCTGCTTTAGGTCAGAACCCTCCAGAGAGCAACACAGATGAATAAAAAAAAAACATCTGAAATTTGCACAAAGACTGATGTTTTGGGTTTCACTTGAACGTGAGCTGTATTTTTAAGCCTTTCTTCTGGTTACAGGGTGGCATACCAAGTAGAAAGTCGATTCAATCCTGCACTTCTTCAATCAATAACCGAGGCAGAGGGGCGGGCATGTTGGCTTCTCTCCATTTCAAATCTGGTTTACCATGCAGGGGAGGAAGACAAGCCCTTCATCCTTTTTCTTGTTGGAAAGACAAATCCAAGGCATTCTTCAAGGCAAACTCTCACATTGCACCCATTTCCTGTCTGCTTTAGAGATAAACCACGTGTTCATAGCCTGGGGCGGAGGCGCAATATACTGCATGTCAGAGTGTTGGGCCTTGGTGGATACAAGAAAGACTGGTTTGAGGATGATAAATGACAACCACAGAGAGTTGTTGCCTTCAGGGGCTCCATGACATTTAGACACTTGCTGATGTGTAATTTCACCCTCTAAATGACAGCTCTTCGGTCATTACTAATGAAGAGATGCTGCCTGTGTCAGATTTTCGGAATGTAGAACTTGCGTGTACACCTGTGATACAAGACTACGTTTTTAATTCTTTAGTTTTACAGAAGTGCATGAGGTAAGGAGAGTTACCCTTTTGGCTCTACACTACTCTTAAATATCACTAACTCTTTAAAATGACTAAGGTAAGCAAACAGGCAGGGTAAACACATCTGAAAATAGTTCGAACGCAGCCAGTAATGTCACTGTGGAGCTGAGGATTGGATGGTCATCTGACAAAACACCCAGATTCTCTTTGTGCGCTAATTTTAAGTCAAATATATTTATACCAAAAAAAAAAAAAAAAAGTTGTCATTAGTCTCTAAAATATCATATCTTGATAAAATAATTCTTTTGAAGTATTTTGGAGGTAGATCTGGGAGGACTCCTTCCTCCAGGCTGGTTCCATAGCAGTAAATGTTTTTTAAAAGTTAATCTGGTCTTAAGGGTTAAAGAGTCAGAAAATCTCTTGGATAAGAGGCAAAACGTCTTCAAATGACTTTCTGGAGGTATGTTTATTTACAGGTGTTAACAGTGAACTCAGCTGTGTCAGTAGCCTCCTAGTGGTATCATAATGAACTGCACCTCAATTCAATTTAAATGTGCTTTAATTTGGAAGCCAAATTGTTTCTGCTTGGATGCAAACCCTTACTATGATTGGTGAAAAAAAAATAAGATCTGCTCCAAATGTCAAGAGTGTTGCGCAGTGCTCAGTCATGTAAGTCTAAAACTGTTGTGGGGATGAGTCAATAGAACATGCATCAAAATCACAACGGAATGATCTGATGGAGTTCACTTTCCCATCATCCTTTTATTGGGATCAAGATGAAACCTACGTTGAAGTTTATGGTCGTTTCTTTACATTAGCTTGTACAACCGAAAGTGTTGGCATCATAGAGGCATTTTATCAAACACTATCAGCCTTTGTTTTTTCACCCACGGAATAGACTTTATCTGGGGTGGCTGTGGCATAGAGGATTACAGGTTTGGTTTCTGCCCTGCGTTGAAGTGTCCTTGGGCGAAATACTGAACCCCATGTTGCTTGTACTGGTTATAGGTTGGCGCCAGTGTTCGGCAGTGGAGCTGGCATCAGTGTGTGAATGTGTGTGTTTGTGGGGGTGAATGGGATTGTGACTGTAAAGCGCTTTGGGTCTTGCGTCACCTCACCCTACCCGAGCTTCCAGCAGCATGGCTTGAATTATTGATAAAAGGAATAAGTAAAAGAATACGGGAATGAATTTAGAATTTCCCCTCCTCATTGACATGTGAATGAGGTTTACATTTCTGCAGGCTAACAGGAAGTTTGATGATCTGTACAGAGATGAGATAAAAAACCCAAAGACAGTCATGTCTAAAAAGGTAGTAAACTCCCCGTGCATGCGTGGGTTTTCTCCGGGTACTCCGGCTTCCTCCCACCGTCCAAAAACATGCTTCACAGGTTAATTGGTTACTCTAAATTGTCCCTAGGTGTTAATGTGAGTGTGCATGGGTGTGTGATTGTGGCCCCTGCGACAGACTGGCGACCAGTCCAGGGGTGTACCCTGC
Organism: Adrianichthys oophorus; assembly: GCA_036245035.1. Taxonomy (NCBI): domain Eukaryota; kingdom Metazoa; phylum Chordata; class Actinopteri; order Beloniformes; family Adrianichthyidae; genus Adrianichthys; species Adrianichthys oophorus. Next base: position 11,728,268 of record BSAI01000162.1, on the reverse strand, counting down.
CTTCGCCCATGAGTAGCCGGGTTAGGCTCCGGCAACCCCGTGACCCCGTAAGGGATAAAGCGGATTGGAAAATGAATGAATGAATGAAAAAGGTAGTAAAGCGCTATATGTGCAAAACTGGTTCCTGAAGCCTAATCACAACACATCTGTAAGCCTTAACAACAACTTTCCAGCTTTCTTCATTGCAGCAGCTTCTCTGCAGATATCTTTAGTAATGGGTGAAGAAGGAGGAAACAACTTGATGGGGGATCTGAGTAAGCCATCAATCTCACCAAAAGGTGTCGGGACAAAAACTCTGATGAGTGGCCGTTGGATGGGTAATGAGGAGTTTTGGTGATTAATAGTTATCTAGAAAGACAAACCTGCTGATTGAGAGGTTGAGCAAGAGCAGGTTTGTGTGGACCAGAAATGGCTGAAGTAGTGGAGAGTGGAAAAAGATGGAGATTTTGAGAGTATACGTGTGTATTTGTGTTTGGTAAAAGGTGAGTAGGGGAAGCACTCAGGCAGGAGCACCTTCCAGGCAAGTGGTTAAGGGCGAAAACAGTTGGTATTTCTGCGTGGATATGTCAGGCTTTTCAGGACCTGCTGCGAGGGAAAAGGTAATGAGGGCAGAGCTAGCATGGAGATGTTTGTTTATGGGGCAGCAGGAAACATCTAATTAATGTCACCCCAGAGGGCCTGGGGAGGTCTGACCTTCTGTTCAAAGTCTCCGTCACCTCACCCTACCGGAGCTTCCAGCAGCATGGCTTGAATTATTGATAAAAGGAATAAGTAAAAGAATACGGGAATGAATTTAGAATTTCCCCTCCTCATTGACATGTGAATGAGGTTTAGATTTCTGCAGGCTAACGGGAAGTTCGATGATCTGTACAGAGATGAGATAAAAAACCCAAAGACAGTCACGTCTAAAGCCTTTAGGGAGAAATGCATCTTAAATGATGCAGTTTCTTTAGAGACGGGGAGATAAAGGTGATGGGAGAGCAACAGGGACGTGATGAGGAAACTGGTGTCTGCTGTGGAGGGATGAGTCGCTGACCGGAGAGGAGAGGAAAAACGAGAGCCAGATGGGATTTGTCCCAACATTAAGGAATGTGTCCATGTGAAATGCAGCTCATGCGCCCAAAGGGGAGTGGAAATGAGGCCAGTGAGGGGAGTGCTTTGATTTCTAAATTGGGATACTTCTCCCAAATCTTACAGCCGGGACTCCCCCACAGGAAACAGATGGAGGTACTACATCCAGAAGTTGAGTGGATGTTACAGTCCCACAGGACTGGCTGTGAGCAGGCGTACGCCGTTCCAGCCGTGGCACGCATAAAATCAAGAATTCACTCAAAAGGTCGTGGTTCGCTGTTGGGTTTTAGGCTTAAGAATGAACCCAACACTTAAGTTCAGCAAAACCTTGAGTTATCCCAAAAGGAAATAGCTGCAGTCACACGCAAGTTTTAAAAAAGATTTACATTAGTCCAAGCTACTGATATATCTGCTGCTGATTGCATGTTTGTTTGAAATAAAGACATAATCCGTTGCTAACAGGGTTTAAAAAGAATAGTTGAAGCCTTAGTCACAAGTGGCATTAGTGTGAGAAATAAAAAAGAAATAATCCAGAATATCTACAGTGCCTCTCTGTCCGTGCGGTGAAATCTGCAAGGCCTTTTAAACCGAACGCAACTAGCCTGCCACGCAAAATGAATTTACGCTGGAGCTAACCCTCTGAGCCAAGATTTAATTTATTTTACCCGCGGCACTCGAAACGCCTCACAAACTTAGAAATGTTCGTGGACAGAGAGGCACTGGAGACACGGATCTGCTGCAGAGTTATGGTGCGGTGTGAAAACAACCTACAAGTCCCAGAGGTGAAATAGTGAAGTCGCGTAAAAGTCCAGACTTGGTTGACAAATGTAGCGTTGCATTAGTTGCATTAAGCATACAATTAAAAGTAACCTGTAATCACAAAAAACAACATTTGGATTTATGGGCGGTTCGCCTAAACTGAAAATTCTTATGTAATTTTGGTCTGTACATGCGCAGTGAATGTGGGTAGGAACATTTCACGGGTAGGAAGGATTCCTGGCCACACCAGCAGACAGCTCATATCCACCCATAAGGGCAGTTACAGGTTATCTGGTGTCTCAAGGTTATGCAGTTGCATACACATTTAGAGGTTGATGGAAAGGTTCTCCTTCAGTTACCTCATCTGTCTCCTCTTTCAAGCACTGACATGGTTAATGTCAGAACTTCAGCATAGATAGCATCAGACCAGATTATGAAAGATAGATAAAACAAATTTATTCTACCTGTATTATTTTTTAAATGTCCAGTTTGTTCTCATTTTCTAACGAAATGCCGCCATTACTGTTGGACAAGAATTGATTTTTGTATGTGTATAAAGAGACACCATGATAACGATTCTTTTTAAGTAAAACTAAGCTTTGACACTGATGGATAAATGAGCTCACACTGTTCTGTTGTATTGCATCAAAACTCAGAATTCAGACAAACTTTATTACAGCAGTGCTGGATATAAAGGGGAGTGATGGCTCTTGCAACAAGCAGGCAGAAACACAGGAAACAAACCTCATTTTTTCAGAAACACTCATAAAAATAGGAAGTGTCTTCGGGTTGGTTTTTGAACATAATGGGAATGCTGAACCTACCGGTGATGAGTGGAGGGCTGATGAGGGTATTTCTATAAGGCCTCATATAATGTTGATCAGAGGACACAACAAAGAGCAACAAAGGCTCACAAGCACAAACAGATGCAAGAAGAAGAAGAGAGAGCCTGGACTGTGACACAAAAAGGCTCTGTTTTTAAGGAATAAACAAAGGAAGGAACACAAGTCTATCTAATTTAACATCCCATGTAAATCTGCATAAAGCCCAGCAGCGAGATATGTATGGATCAGTGTAGAAACTACAAACATGCCCAGATGTGACCCATTTTTTGTCCACATGATACAATAATAAAATGCAGGCTTTATGAATAACAGAAATACCAAAGTTTCATCCTGAAGGAGCTTTTTGTCCTCAACTCCTTCCATGTGATTCTGCTTTGTGTATTCATCATTTATAGAAAAAAAATGTCTGCACTTTCAGACCATCCAGAACAAAGATGGTGAAAAGCTTTCATTTTTGTTTGGTCTGTACCAGCAGTCTGCAACCTTTCACGCTAAAAAGCCAGTTTCTTACTGATCATGACCCAGCAAGAGCTGAAAATCCCAGATTTATTGTTCAGAAAAACACACTTTAACTATGCTTTTGTAGCAATTAGCCATTCATATATATATTTCACACATTTACAGTAATTGAATTATTACATTTTTTTTGTAAAAGAAATGTACTATCTTTACGACTGACAGCAGTACATGCAGACCCTTTCAAAATAAAAGCCAAATAGCCAAATAAAGTGGCGTATACTTGTATAGCGCTTTTCTACCGTCAGTAAAGGCCCAAAGCCCTTTACGGTCACATTCCCATTGACCCATTCACATACACATTTAGTTGGCGGCTCCACTGCCAAACACTGGCGTCAACCTTTCACCAGAGGCGATTTAGGCTTCAGTGTCTTGCCCAAGGAAAAATGGATGATCTAAATTTTCCCTTAAAACCAATTGTATAGAACTTGGTCCATGTTTTGTGCCCTGTAGTTCATCATCATTCCACCAGAGGCAGTAGAAGGAAGAGATCTGAATCATACAGAACTGTATCATATTTGATATGATTTCTATCTCATTACAATAATAATTTGCAAAATTTAAATTGCAGGTTTAATCAAAAGGTTAAAAAATATTTTAAATCCATTTTAAAAAATTTTGGTATTGTGGGCTCTACAGGGTGAAGTCAGACCTGCAGGGCAAACAAAGCTGACTAAAGGAAATAAACTGATTCAGAACAAAAGGCCCAATTTGTTAAAGTTTGGCACACAATTACCTTTAGTGATTTTACAAACTAATGTAAGATGGCACAATATGATGTTTCCATCAGTCTGAACTTTAACTTTTTTGTTATTTAAATGAAATCTAAATGATTTTTTTATATTAAAATAGTGAATCAAGGCCCTTTTTTTCTTTGGTTTAAACATGGCAAGAAAATGACCAAAAAAATCTGTCTCCAAGATTGTTAGCTTTTTTTCAAATCTGGGAAAAACAATCAGTTGATTAACTTGTTTTTAGCCCTAAGCTTCATATTGCACATATAATTCATAAGTGTCTCTCTGGTTCTCAGATGTAGCAGTAATTTGACAGTAACAAACAACACCGTGGTTGCCTGAGATACCATGAAATCCCACAGATTTGCACTTAGACACTCAGACTTGAAAGCCCAACTCTAAATTTGAAAGACTAATTATTCTTTGGTGATTAGCTCACGCTTTTGCTTTTTCTTCCCCCTCCTCATAATCCCAGCCCACCAGCGCACCTAGGCGCTGTCTTAGCCGAGTCATTAACGGAATAACCTCCCAAGAGAGCAGGAGTTACCTGCGTCAAAGAAAACAAATATCAGCTCATTTCATGCATCAGCCGCCAGAGCTCCTGGGGACGGCGGAGGATGAATTCAGGAGACAGCTTCTGCCACTAATGTATTTTTAATCACTTGTGTACACGCTCCACTCTCTTCTATCCAGACCAGAAAAACATGAAGCCAACCCTTCGATTATGAAGACAATTTTTGGACACAGTATTTCTACGTCTAAAAACAGCCAGAAGAAGACAGATACAGAGGACACATGTTGTCTCTGAAATGTTGCGCACTTTGACGCATCCAGGGTGCTGTTGGATCAAGGAACAGATAAAGAGGACAGCTGTCAGATGGTCATTTACATGCACCGAACATGTACCAACTCAGCAGCAATCCGACTCCATTAGAATCGAATGCCACCAACTCTGCACACACAAATAAATCAAAGCTCTGCAGAAAGGCTGTCTGTCTTGCAGCTAAGCAAACTCAGTCTTTGTTTGACAAGTCAAAGGTAATTTCAAAACAGAATCTAATTCCGCCAACTGCAAACATAAACATTCACCTTGTGAGCTTGTGAGGTTGTGAGGTTTTCTCATCTCCAGCTCAGCTGAGTGTAAAGACAGAAAAACGCAAGATCTGGAAGGAGTGTAGCTGGGAAGCAGACTGAGGGAATCATGTGACGACAGAGATAAGAAAGATGTCAGAGTGGGTTTGAGTGTTTGCAGGAGCAGCAACAGTCAGCAAGCCCGATGTGACAGTCTGGATTTCATCTTCTCTCCGTTGAGAGCAAGTGATGGCCGCTTTGATCCAACACAGGGCTCCACATGCTCTCAGTTCCCAGCATTAGATCCCTGCCGAGACAGAAGACGGTGCCTCAGACTTTCTGTCCAACGAAAGCATCGACAGAAGCAGACCTGCAAAAAAAAAAAGTGTGCTAGATTTGTCCACTTCTGTGGCAGATACAAACCCTTTCCAAAAAATTACAATACTGTGGGGAAATCTACCCCAACTTCCCAGTTCATTAATTTTTTAAATTAGTTTTCCTAACTTATCTTATACTAAACTCAAAGCGCATTCACATGTTCATCTGATGCCATCAAAGTGGTTCAATTGTTGGCCCGTGGTCCAAGCTCCTGTTTTTCTGATGAAAGTAGTGTGTGTGTTTCATTTGGGAATAAACTTCCAAGGGTTTGGAGGAAGACTGGTGAGGAGCCGAACCCAAGCTGCTGGAAGTCCAGTGTAAAATCTCCACAGGCAGTCAGGATTTGGGCTGCATGTCTAGCGCTGGTATCGGTAAACTCTGCTTTCTTTAATCCAAAATCACTGCAACAAGTCTGGCAGAATGTTCTATAAGACTTCATGATTGCTTCGGCTGGGAATCTGCATGGAAATTTGGATTTGATTTTTAATTAGGACCTGGCCAATACTCTTAAAGTATTGAAGATGGACATTTCCGCTTGATAATACTTTATTTTCATTGATTGGATGTGATCATAATTTCTGTCTTTATCTTTTTTGCAAACATTGAGAAGTAAATGAGGATTTCTCCTCAGTATTCACATTTTCTGCAAACCTGTTTTTATGGGTATTATAAGCTGGAACTCCAATTTATGAAAAAAATAAATACTTAAAATCAACTAAACAGTTGGAAGTGGAAAGGCAGTATATTCCATGAAAGTTTTAATTTTTTAATGGAATTATGGAAATTAATGATATTCAAATGTTTGGGGGAAATGGTCTGTAAACATCATGTAGTGTTTTGCAGCCACTTCACCTTGTTGAGTAAATATTATCATTGCAAGGACCAAAAAAAAAAAAAAAAAAAAAAAAGAGCTAGAGTGAGTAGATTCATACGGGAGCGGAAATCCACAGCTAAACAGAGAAGGAGCCGTGTGGGTCTCTGTAAACAGTGGAGCGGTGCTTCACCCTGCAGTTGCCTCTTTCTGTTTGTGTCCCAGTGAACAGGCTGTAAACTTTTCCGATCTGTAACTTAAACAGGAATTTGGCCTCCTCTCGACTGCGAGGTCTGGCCGACACAGTGACTTGACAGCAGATTCTCTAATCATCACGTCCATGATGTGAAGACACGCTCCAGCGGCATCACTGAGAATGCTTTCATTCAAGTTTTCTGCCAGAATTCCTCAGTGCTCTTCCTCCAACAACCGTCTCTAATGTTTTTACCAGCTTTCTGAGGGAAATATGGTACTTTTCACTCCTGTTATCACCGTCTCACGCTGTGTGAACTGATATTTTCCCTCCCTGCAATGGCTTCCTGTCACAGCAACCGCTGAATGCAATGATCTGCAAAGGAATTTGCTGCAGCAGCAGCTGTGTTTACACAGATCTTATAGTAATGCCCCACCAACATCAGATAGCATCCCACTCAGAACAAAAAAGGATTCATATAACCACGTCAGTAAGAAAAAAACTGCCCTGTCCCACTCAGACCAGGATGATTAGATCTGTGCAGAAGCATTTTTCTCTTTGACTCAAATAAATTCATATATATTCAGTGTAATATTACATTTTTTTGTGTGTGTGTGGTAGGATGAAGAAGAAATAAAATGCAGCACGTCAATATTTTTGAGGCACATAAATATAAGCAAAAAGGCGCTAAAACTAACAGTCACTTGTGAAAATCACACACAGACATTTAATTCCATGAAGGTAATTCTGCTGTTTTTCCAGAACTAAATCGGCCATGTGTAACGGAGTCCTGTAAAAACTGTCAGACCAGATTGTTAGTGTGGAGCTTCAATTTGAGCATGTCACAACTGCAGGATGCTTTCCAATCAGTCTGCAAAAAAGTAATGTTTAATTCAATTCAATTTGATTTATATAGCCCAATATCACAGCCATAGTCGTCTCATTGTCTCATAGTCTCATGGACTGATTATCAATATATTGCAAGAGATTTAAAGCCTCTAAATAATCTATTGAACATTTGTCTTTTCTACAACAGACTAAAAGCTGTTCACAGCTGTAATAAAAACCCTTTTTTTTTTCAAATGTTAAATGCTGTGTGTTAAAGCAGTATGCGCAGCAGATCTTATCCTACACACATGAAATCAATTCAAGCTTTCAATTTGTTGACAAAGCAAAACCTAAAAGCTTGATTCAAGTTGTTTTTGTAAAACAAAACACTTTCTCAAATACTCTTGAAAGTAGATAGTGTGTCCAAGGTTAGATACTGTTTTTGCCGTTAACTATTTTTCTGTAATTAACAAAATAAAATAAACTTTATGTAAAAAGTTTGACGCCTTTATTTCTAAGTTAAAAACAAATAAAGTTTTATCAAATTTGCAAAAAACAAAAGCTAAAATCTGTAGTTTTGTTAAGCTAAAGACCCGACTGTTACTTTTATTGTGGATTTAGATGTGCATCTAATTGCTAGAAAGACCATCCTCCTGACTACAAGAAAAAAAAACAGTGTCCAGTCAAAATGTTTATAAATCCACATAAACTACAATTCCCAGAGCCCCGCCCTTCACATTTAGCATCACTGAAGAGCCCCAAATGTCCTCTGTGACAACCAAAATGAGGTAATTTGGTAGTATGCAGTGGTTGGGAGATATTCAGGTTTGGAAACGTCCCCTACAAAGAACAAATTTGCATCTGTGGTATTCAGGGGATTATTAAAAAAAATGTTTTTAAACAGTTATTCCGTCTTTTCCCCCAAAAAAAAGGTTTTCTGCAAACTTCTGAAGTTGAATTAACTCTAAACTTGCTCATAGGGTAGTTATAGAGAAAAATGGACTGTTGCTGTTGGAGTTCATCCCTGACTCTTGTGAAAATAACCCAAAGATGAGGATGGAAAAACAATCTAGGCTTCTACAGAAAGCCATGGATTTACTCAGGGAATGATTCTGTTATGATTACCCAAAAGCACATGGTGTTATTTTCCCTGACATGCAGAACAGACTGCAGAATGCGACGTGTGGTTTGTGCCTGCCATGTCGAAGACAGAAAAACCACATGTAATCCACACAAACAAACAAACAAACAAACAGAGCTTTGAAGAAACAATGTGGTTGTGTTATTGATATTTGATGATCAGATAACAAAATGGATGTGGAGTAATGAAACGTTGTCAATCAGTCAAAAATAAAACCTAACTCCTCCAGCATTGTTGGGTAGTTATTTGGAAAGAATGTAGGTTTTGGTTTGTAGATGTTAAACTGCTAGCAAAAGTGGCGTTCCACTGTTGCTCGCACTATTTTTACTGGAGTATTGTGAACATGCAACGCTTGATTTCTTGGCTCAAGCTGAACAAAATGATCTGAAATACAATAAGAACAAAGTAAAAATGTGGGCGTGGTTAAGAAAAACATCAGCTGCCAAGGAAAACGAAGAGTTAATGACATCAGGTGACCGAGACATAAAATGGTTGCTACGGAGATAAAACTAACATCTTGGAAAAATATTTTTTTTGCTCATAAATTTGTGCAGCTCTTACCAGGGTGGCAGGGGCAGAAGGGGAGAGTGAGGGCCGTGCAGCAGCTGCTCAACCAGTGAGAGTGGGTCAAAAGAGGGCAGCAAGGGTGGGAGTGGGTATTGTCATTCAATGCCACTTGCGGCTTTTATCCTATTGAATTGTTTGAGATTGCAAAATGTACTGAGTAGCAACCAAAGCACTGACTTGATGTTAAATTAGTGCCTCAGTCACCTCAGGGCCTCCTGGGAATGGAGGGAATGAGCAACATAAGCTCACAAATCTTTCCAACTGCTTTTGATTTTTTTTTAAATGCATTTATCGATCTGCTTGTTGTAAAATTGCTCGTCTCCCACACAGTGTTTGTTTTTGCAATCAAATATCCCTTAAACCATTCCACTTTAAGGTTTGCAAATCATTCTCATGCTTTTATTTCTCAGGTGCTCCGCCTTCCAGAAGCTCAGGCACTAAAATGATTGATGGTCCTACTCCTATACTGCAGGAGTGAGCATGAATTTCTTTTTTTTTTTTTTTTTTCTTTGTCGTCTCTCTGTGTGGGACTGTGATAGACCGGTGACCTGTCCAGAATCTATCCATCATCACATGCAATGACAGCTGGGACAGGCTGTGGCCTTCGGCTCCCCTGAGCAGGATGAGGTGCGTTTAGATAACGCAGTAATGGATGGATGGATGGATGTTCGTGCATATTTGGTGAAGTGATGTGTGCGAGCCTGTTTGAACGGAACATGCTCGACAGATTCTTTGTCCTTCTGAGTCAGATTATAGATACGTGATTTATTATGGAGTTCTTTCCAAATCACCACTTAATCCACTGTAATCCATCCTTATCTTGTTCCCACTTAGTACGCTACATGATAACCAACATTTAGCTTGTTCTTAGAAATCAACTCAGGGACTTATTGCAACTTTACCTCTCGTGTTTTCAGTTTTTCATATCTGAGACTGCACAAATGCTTCCTTTATTTGACTTTTCTTGAGTCTTTTTTTGCTGTGGAGTATCAGCGCTGTACTTTGTTTTAACATCAGCTTGCGAGATGTTGCATGTTCAGGGTTTGGCAGGCGTCAGAGGTCCCAAAACAAGCAGGATTGCGATAGATTTTCATCCGTGAGCTTAGAATATGCAGAGAAAAAGTGAAAAAGGACGACAGCAGATGTATTTATAGGAGGCCAGTGAAGCAGAAGCTGCCATTCTGGTGTTCATCAGCCCCCAAACAAGCTGGGAAATTTCTGTAACCCAATGTTTCCAACAAAAATGTCTCTCAGTTCATGCTAACCCACTCTGTTTAGATTTCTGAAAGAGTTCTACGTATGCCATTTAAAATTTTGAAAAATAGTTGTAAATAGCAACCTCAGCAAGATAAGATGACATCTGCAGGCATCTTGTGGATCTACCAGAATGAGAAGCCAAGGGTGCATCCACATCAGCATCAGTGCCTTTGCCAGAACACAGAGAGCTCCTTGGCTGTCACTGCAGAAAATGAAGAGTGTATGTGCGTACAGTATGTGAGAATTGATCTGGCTCTGCCAGCAGGGCCGTTTGCTATGATAATGAATCACCAAAATTTGTGCTGCTCACAGAGGAGACCATACTTCACTCTATTAACCACGGGAGCCCGGCATTGATTACCACGGCAGGTAAGTGAAAATAAAAACATTAGTGCTAATCCGGAGATCTTGCTTGCTTTCGGAACACCAACAAACTTTGGATTCCTTTCTGCAGGTGTGGAACGGTTCGGCCGCATCAAGAGAAATTAGCTGAAGTGGACAAAATCAATTTCTCCTGAGGGTTAATTGCTTTTCTGTGCATGTGCAGCACTATTTAAAATGTGAGAGAGATTGTTTTAAATCGATTTACTGTACGGGGGAAGATTTTAATTTCAGCAGCCCGCTCAGGCACTGTGAGGTTGGAAGAACCTTATTATCACTGTCCTGCACCAAAGCCACAGGAGAGCTGTGATAATTAAATGACTGGCATGACTCAAAGAGCCTTTTGGAGTTTTGAATGACTGGAGATACAGATCAATAGATCCTGCAAGGTCACGTTCATTGAGATCAACTGTGTCCTCTGTGGCTGACTTTGTTCTGGGAATCGTGGGATGTGAAAAGCCTGAAGCAAGCTGTGCATTACTGAAAAGGTGGAAAAAAAAAAAAGCTTCCCCAAACATTTGGAAACATCTCTCATTATATATTTTTCTTGTCTTTGATAAAATAACTTCATTTTATTAAAGCTACAAGGCTGATTTTTACATTAAATCTGTTGGGAACAGTAGGGTTTCAAAAACATTATTCAAGTAGAACAAAGGGGCTGATGAATAAAGCATAAATGTAGCCGGGAATAAACACCACCAGCAACCAGATCTTTAAACCCCCATGTTATCAGCTATGTTGAAACTTTAGTGTTAAAAATACTGAGCATGAATGCCTCGTAATCAAAGCCAAATTAGTGAGCCCCGTGTCATTAAATCTGCAATCATGAAACCACCTATCCTCTTCCATCACATCTCCCGTGAACACTGTAATGGCAGTTTTACTGTTTTAAGCTCAGATGTTTGCTACACAAGATTTCAGTGTAGTAGGAAAGGATTTCTGATGTTTATGTGTTTGTTTTTTACTGCTGTTTTATTTCACACCCACAAATACGCTCTGCAGCTTAATCCCCTGGCACTTCATTGGATTTTAGAAGAGATAATAGCTTTGTCTTTGAATGTTAATGTTCAACCTGGTTTAACTTTCAGCTTTTAATGGATGCGCAGTTTGTACGTAGAGCTAGAAAATGATCTTAAAACTTGCGAAGCGACACGTGAACCCAAGAATTTTGAACTCGGAAGTTTACATAGACTTTTCACCACAACAATCGTTACTGTGACCACGCTAACTCCAAACCTTGTTTGTCACGTAGAAAAAAGAAAACAAACTGTCCGCTATCATAATCCCATTAGCATATCCACAATAGCACCCAACCTTGTTTGTAATAGCCCAACCAGAGTTAATCCATATACTGTATAAGGCCCTCCAGATTCTAAGTATTTATGTATTTTGAAAAATAATTAAGGCTTTTAAGTACACCTTATAGTTTTGACGTTTGTTTCTTTTTGACACGCTCAAATTAAACAGAGTATGTCTGAGAGGAGTTCAGGACGCCCACGTTGACTCTGTTCTCTTCAACACGATGACAAGCACCGGAGTAACAAAGGATTTCTATTTCATGACTTCTCAAAACCTTCTCATGAATGCTCTTTAAAAATTGTCCCCAACAATTGGAACCCAACGAGACCAAACGCAGCTGCTGGAGGATGCTATTGACGGACCAGTGCGTTCTCTAAGACGGCAGCATGTAATGTCATTGAATGGACTTTCAGGACATGTCAATCCCAAACGATGTATTAAAGCTGCATGAGAGCTGTGGCATGAATGAAGGCTTCAAATACCAAAAAAGCAAAGTTAATACCCATTTAAATTTTAGTGCAAAGATTATTTAAAGGTAATGGGCAAGGGATTAGCCTTTGTAACAACATGAATCCACGTTAATGAAGTCTACAGTTAATTGTTTGCATCCAGAGAAATGTCCAGGTGACTCAACATTTTTTTTTACCTTATACTGTGCACCCTTTCTGCTCACTGTGATGAGCCCATAAATAAACCCAAAGGCCATTTAAGAACCCAAGAATGCTTCAGCTGAAGAATAGAATGATGATCACTTAAAGTTTAAAGTAACCAGCAACTTACATAATGGACAGCAGAAGAGCAGTCAAAGCAATTTATCTAAATTTTGGTGATTATTTTTAGAGACTATAATAGGATAAAACCTGAAAGAGACTGCTGCCGCTTCTGGAACTGAACAAACAGACTCACAAACAAAGCTGGAATTATGAAGAGTAACTTTCATTCATGCAGATGTTAGGAGCAAAATAGAGAAAATGATCAACTAAAAGCAAATTTAAGTAAGAATGACGGATAGCAGACAGCTATGCGCTTCAACAGCAGATGGTAGGTAGTAATAGACGCCCCAAAATCAGAAGAATGGAGGCAGACCGTAATGTAACGAGGTATCGAAGGATCAGCTAAAATTCGCTCAGGATGGTCAACAAACAAGCAGCAACTCTGTCCATTACAAACAAGGATGACATAAAACGGCAATTGAACTTTACTAAATTAACAAAATAACACAAAAAGTCAATTAAAACAAGCTACAAAGATGAACCTAAGAAAATTAGACCAAAAACAGATGATAAAGTCAAAAACTACTGAGAAGAAGTAAGTCCAGACATAGTTAGAGGTTATGGTCATAAAAGCCTTCAGGTTCTTTTGACAGTATTGCATAGATTTTCATCAGCCGGTGCCGACATTGTCTTAGATGCCATCAATTCTGAGCTCTTTGTGACCGTGTGGAGATTTCTGATCTTTGCTCTCTCCCTGCTTATGTCTCGAAACCATTTCTCACCTTTTATCAAAGGCGCACATGAAATAATCCGCAAAGTCAGATGTAAAGCAGTTAAACACTGACAGTTAAATTACCGTCCTAGAATGTAAAAGTTCTGCCCTCTTTTCACTGTTTGATGGTTAGGCTGCTCATCAGTCAAAAATACAACGTTTTTGATGTGAACACGCTGACGCCAAAATGTTCAAGGTGCTTCAGAATTCTGACGTGACAGTTTCCAATGAGATAGTCAAACCAGATTTAACTTCACTGATTAGGATTTTCATTTAAAGGCCTTTTGAATACAGACCCAATTATCTTTTTGGACTGACAAGGAAGAGAATTGAGGTTCCTGGCCAGTGAGACAAGACCTCCCCTAAACTACAATTTGAATATTGTCCATTTTTCATATCCTAAAGTCCTACTGATCAGAAATCTGCCTCTGAATTGCAGGTTGGACTGCTTTTTTTAAAATCCTGTAGTATATTATTCAGTTTTGTAATAAATGAAAAACTATTTTTGTAAAAATCCTAGTTCTTTGCCTCGACCTCACACCTTTTAGCCCTTCAAATGGACGGCTAAGTGGTACAAGATCTCATGCAGTGCAGCGGCGTTGCTTTGATTTCAGCTTAATCAGGAGAGACAGAGACAAGATAAAAGAGAAAATAGAATTTAGTGAGACATGGATGGAAACATTTGGCACTTAACCCCAGGTGGAATAACAATGAAGTGAAGTGAAAGGAAAGCTTTAGGTAAAAAAAATAATCCCCAGGAGTTTACACTGGAGGTGATAAAGGGGACCAGATAGTGCAATCATGAAGGTCTTGACGAGATATGAGAGGAAGGGGAAAAGAAGAGTTGAAGAGCCTGAGATCTGCAAAACGACTGTCCTTACAGGTGGACACGGGCTGTTTGTGGATAGTAAAATGTGCAAATCTGCACAAGGCACACAATAGGTCTGCATGAAATATCAAGGCTATAGACCATTGGTGAGCCTTTAGGGTGAAAATGTTCATTCTAATTTTTTTTTCCAATGGTCATGATGCAGGCAACACGTCAGGATGAACATTTCAGCTACATACACACCGGACATGTGTGGGTTGGTTCTTGATCGTGGATTTAGCATATTGTACTCATGTACTTACAATTAGAAGAGACTTTTTTCACAGCTCTATTCATCTATACAGTATGAAAGACTTGGTGTCAAATAAGTCCAGCCCGGTCACAAACCACAATTATTAGTTTGTCCTCCATGTTCAATTTTCAAACGGTTGGCACATCCATGTTTTGAAAAAGGCGCAATCCACACGTCACTACCAAAGCCAATTCCCTGATTGATAAAAGTTCAATTAGTTTAACTTCTGATGCGCGCTCAATTGCTGCAGGTTTTGTACGTAGAGCCTGAAACACGCTTAAAACCTTGCATAGCAACACACGAACGCAAGAGTTTTGAATAAGAAAGCCAGAAACGTGGAAATGTACATCCTTACACTGACTTTTTATTGCAAGCGGGTGCTTGATTGTGCATTTCAAGACTGGTGTGAACGTAGCATTAAACAGCATGAAAGGTTAATAAAAAAAACAAAACATGTTTAGCACTAATGCATACGCATAAGGACAGCCTGAAACTGCTTGATTTCTGGATCCAGTGGATGACAGTGAAGAAGAGAATGAACACAACTCTTCCCAACTCCAACACCTATTCACTTCTCCTGACCACTCTAGGCAAAATGCAGACGACCCTAAATCAGCATATCTTTTTGAGGGTGAATTTTAACAGGATTGCGAAAAGGATTAATAGACGGAAAATCAGAAACGAAGTGGTGCGCTTATGATGTGAGAAAACAGCTTTTTTGAATAAAAAAACAGGAGAGAGATGTAGAAGAAAAGTACGTACTGTTAATATCATTCCAACTGCTGAATAAAACTGTGATTGAACTCTGCTTAACCTACACATTGACCTACTGTGTCTAATAAAAAGTGTGAAAAATCTTTTTCCCTTCAGAAACAGAGAAACATCACCCCCCCCCTAAAACATGAAGCATGTGGTGTGCAGCTGATGATGATTGGAAACATAACTTCTCAACACAGGGAACTGGGTATTCTTAGAATAATAACCCAAGTATGAGCATCCTACAGGAATTAGCGCATCACTCGTACGTCATACGTGCGCGTTTCTTACGTTATCCTTACACATACTTCACGATACTATTACCACACACACATGAGTATGTTCCATTTTCATGACGTTTCTTAAGGTGGTACCATATCCCAAAAGGGAACTCTAAGACATACCTGCATTCAAGCCCAGACAACACAAAAATCTGCTGCAAACGTAAACTAGAGCATTAACTAGGGATTGTCTGACCTTTTTCCCTTAGTTTCCTTCAAGGCTCTTTGTTTTAACCTTGAATCAAATGTACCTTCAGGTCAACTATTAATTGGGAAATCCTTTAAAAATTGCGACATTTAAATTGAAAGTCAAAGGTTCAGCACAAACATTTTTAATTGTTTGAATGAATTCCAGTTATTTTATATACAGCTTTGAGTTTTTTCAAACAAAACTTTGAATATAAATGTACAAATGTAGCTTGCTGTCTTGCTTCTGTAACACGCCGGCACTGTCACCAACACTGTAAATGAGTGTGGCTTCCTCTAACATGGCGTCTCCTTCCAACAAACCAGACAAGCTGTCAGCATGTTGGGACCACAAGCCAGGAAAGGAATGGGAGAGTCAGTCCAGCTATGACTGGCTCTGTTAGCAGTGTATCCAACAATCTCAGCTCTCCGATGTAAGCATTTGTTGAACTCCCAGGAAAAAAAACAAAACAAAAAAATAGTAGGTATAAGTTTGTTGTTCCTTTTTCTCTGCTCACACAAATCGTTCGCAAATCAATCCATCAGTCATCCAATCACCCTTGGACTCTCTTGACTGTCCTTGAATGCCTGCCACAAAATAAATCCAGTGTGAACTCACACAAGGTGTATGAACACATGAGATGTGTGTATGTGCAGTAAGTGCATCTGTTAATCTGGCCTTTAAAGCCATCTAACTTTTCTAAGCTCAATTGTAGCTCCGTTGACTTCTGAATTACTGCATTTTGGCGTCAAACCAGTTTACATTCGATCTCATCGTTGCTTTTTATTTCAGTTTGGTGGTCTACAAGCTGGTTTATATGCCCCAAGATGGGAAACAAAAGACGGAAAAAAAAAAAACATTTTCTCCTCATGGTCAGAACATAAATTAAGTTTCTACCAGGACAATTTATGCAGCAGATCTTCTAAAAATATCTCACAGGGCCTTCCGAATGCAACACATCTCAAGTCCTAATTAAAAATATAAAAAAAAAGCAAAAACAAAAAAACAAAAAAACTTTCAACTTTGTTTTTACTGTGCTCCTACAGATCAAACGAATATTGCATGTCATTTCTGGTCATTTGCTCACCTTTATCCTCCTCCAGACTCCCAGTGGCAGTGTATTTTTATACACTACTGTAGCATCTTAACATAATGGACCTGAGTGATGCTTCACTGTTGTCGCAAACAGGCTGGTTCCACGTGCAGCAGGTTTTATTGACTCAGACAAACAGGAGCAAAGCTCAGCTAAAAGTCCACAAAGCTAAATCAGGGTCAGAGTCCAGGCAAAGGTTGGGGCAAAGAGGCAGAGTCAAATACAAAGCAGGGTCATGTAAACAGGTGACCCCGATCAGGAGAGCCTGCTCTGTATGCGGGCTGAATGACACAAACAATATTTTACACTGAGCATGGCTCTGGGCAGTGATTAAGAGTCCTGTGGCTGATTGGCAGATGAGAGTCAGGTGGGAGGCATCCAGACACTGTGTGCTGGGGTTGATGGGAGATGAAGTGTCAGTATTCAGGAGACGGCTCCCGCCAATGACCAAAGAGGGAGACAGAACTCAGACTCCTGACAGCTATAATGCAATTCACCATTTCCAGTCTAGCAGTTTTGCAGATTTTTTAGAGGAATTTAGCGTTTTTTTTTCTTTTCTTTTAAAACATTTTTTAGCAAGGTGTTGTGTTCTGCTTCCTTATTTACAGTGGCCCTAAAGTGCAAATCACATCAACAAACCACTCCACACAAAAACATCTTAAAGATAACAACAACAAATAAGAAAGCAAACCGAAAATTTAAGAAACAGCATTACATTTAGGAAAACAAAACACCATTCCAGAAGCCAAAAAGCAAAAACTTAAATGACATAATTTCCAGAAAACAAAATGAAATATTCAAAAATGAAACACAATGAGAAACCAGAAGAGCGTAGGTACTATGGGACATCTACCTTTTCTGGTTTCTCATTGTGTTTCATTTTTGAATATTTCATTTTGACTTCTGTAAATTACTTTTGCTTTCCAAGATGCTTTTCTTTTCTTTAACGGAAACCGGACAAAGGAGGTACTATGGGACATTGCTTGGATGATGATCATTTCACAGTTCAAATAGACAAGAATTCTTGTTCCTACAGGTCTGCATTTGAGACAAAATGTCTTGCTCCTTTTGAAGTTTGAACTAATGAGCTAAAATATCTGTGTATTCCCATATATGTAAACCACTCTAAAAAACGTTTTTTTTTAAATTAACAAATGATATATTTGTGTTTTACATTAAATAATAAAAAATGAGGGGTTTATTCATACTTTTAGGAGGTTTTACAGAAAGGCAAAACTTCTCTAGGTTTGCAACAGCAGAGAAAAGGTTCTGTTGTTACCGCAGTGTTTGTTTATTGCTTAAGGGTTTGCGGGGACTCGAGGGAGACTTGCAAAACACATACGCAGCACAGAGGGACTGATGATGATGCACAGCCTCAGTGTGTTAGGAGCCTCCTCAGCAATACATGATGTCAGGAGAGCACAGTGACTCAGGCTGACACAGCGGTAGCACAGAGCCAAGGAGACCACGATCTGCTCCCCTGTGCAGCACAGCTCCTCTGCTGCCGGAGTGCAGCTCTGTGGGAACTCACTTTTCAAAGACTCCCAAGACTTGTTGATAATGGCATTATGCTCTGTGCTGTCTATCTGTTGCTCACGGATAAAATTTGCAAGTCAAAAAGCATGTTTTTTGGGTAAATTATTCCAGTCATTATTAAGGAAATAGAGCAATAAAAAGGCTTAAAGTTGTCAGGTTGGGAAGTTGAAAATAAAACTTACAGTGCAAGTCATGGAGCCTAAAAATCCTGAGACATTGTGAGGTGAATTCTTTTGAAATAGTTTTAATGTCAGCAGTTCGCTTTGAATGTTTTATTTTGGCAGAAATGTCACCTTGTGAGTGTTGCAGCTAATGATAGGATGCCAGAGCTTCTGCTGTTCTTTTTCTGTGGAATATTTGGGCCACAGTTTGTATTGCCAGATAAAAAATGCACGACAGTTGTTTCTGGGTGCATTTAATGCTCTCCTTTAATCAATCAGGATGAGAATGAACAACTTGAATTTGTTTATGTCTTACTCTGTATAGCTGCATGGAAAAAGATATGAAGGGCTGACTATTATTTCCTGCTTTAAGGAGAAGACAACCCTGACATTTGATTCTGCTTAAAAAGACTCCCTGTAAAAACATGTTTAATATTTTAATCTTACTTAAAAACTCATTTCTGTTTATTTTGCATAACAATAATTTTACGTGTTCCACAGTCATAGAAAAGTGTGGAACTGTTACTTTACAAGGGGTGGGAGGTCTTGGTGGAAAAGGACTGAACATTGGAAGGACCCAACATTTTTTAAATTCAACAAATGATGATTCAAATTTATTTTAAAACATTTAGCTTTAAATTATGTAACAATATATTTTTTAGAAGGGATCTTAAATTATGCATAACAGTAAGCGATACTGTAAATTGTTGCATTAGAATGTAAGTGGAAGGGAAATGATGGATACCATGTGGTCCATTAGGATCTGCATCAGGACCTGGTTACTTCCTGCTTCTGAATCCAAATCCCCAGCTTCATTCCTAAAGTTCCTTACTTCTTTGTCTTTTTATTCATCGTTTATTTTCAACTTCTCCTTCAGTGAACATAGCCACCTTCAGTTATCTTGGTCTGTACAGCAGACTCGTGGTGCAGAACTTATTGTATTTATTTTCAAATGCCAGCTTTGCTATTTTAATTTTGGCTAATCAATGAATCAGCTGGCACATCAGGAGCATATGTGAGTTATTCACAGTTTTTCTCGTTATTATTTTAAAATTTGAACTTAAATATTAATCAATTTGAGCACAGACAACTAAGACCCAATAAAAAAATAGTTGCAGTTGCACCCAGGCAAACAGAGCTGAATGCGTTTGATGCAAGGCCGTATACAACTATTTGACGGCCCTCTGTTGAGACTTGCATCCCCCATCCTCCTGCATATCTGACGGTGAATTGTGGGTGTATTAAGGTTCTTAAATACTAATGGTTAAGTCACAGCAAACAAGATTTAAGATTAGTTTGTGTTAAGTTGAGGCGTTCTCTGACTCCTTGGAGCAAAAATTCCTCTAGGCAGTGATTTATGGGAATCTTTAACAGTAATTTGAAACACATGATTCATTGCTATTTATATGAAAATGCTGTCATTTGTACATGACTGTTTTCCTTTATTTAGGCAAAAATGTTAAAAATTCCTTCTGTATTTGTTAACCCACCTTTCCTTTCTAAAGACGTGTTATTTCTGGGAATGCAGATGTCAGTGTTGCAGCTGTCACCTTCTGTCTTTTTTTTTTTTTATAAGAGATGTTCCAGTGTTTTTTGTGTTTGTCTGTCTCCTGCCTGTACTCTAATTGTTACTAATAAGTATGTTTTGTCTTGGCAGATGATCTAGTGGTTTGAAGTTTGTTCATCTTCTTCCTGTTCTCTTGTTGTTGCACTTAAACAAATTTATTTTGTCTCATAAGCGCTGTTCCGGTGAATTTGTTCTTCTGTGCTTCGTGCTCTCACCCATCTTATTTTTCCTGTCAAATAGTGGATGTTCCAGGGATTTTAAGATTGTCTGTATTTGTGCTTATCTGCTTCTGTGTCTCTGACTTAGCAGGTGTTTCAGGGATTTAGTGTTTGACCGTCTGCTAATGGTTTTCTCATCTTTGCTAACTAACCTTGTTTGTAAAGGAACAGATGGTAGAGTGTTTTTAGTGTTTGTCGCTTTCTGTCCTTTCAGTTCCTAACTGGTCACAGCAGACGATTACTCCTACTTTTTCTGCTTCTGATAAAGGTTTTTATATGTTATTTCATTTGGTGTGATGGTGAATGTTGTCATTGATAAGCCCCCTCAGGTAGGATTTGAGCTATAGAAGGGGTTCTGGAGGGAGATGGGTGAGGTGATCCAGGAGTGGGCTGAGCAAAATAGAGATGACAAAGAAGTGATGAGCAAGTTTGGTCTTTTGGACAGGAATGTACTTCCATTCAAAGGAACATCATCAATACCTCACTACCAAATCAGATTTGCTGACTTGTTAAAATGTAACCTGTTTTAACTTTCAACAAAAGTTCAATAGATGTGCGTTAAGTATGCAGAGCCAGAAAACAATCGCAGAAACTTGCGTATGAAAACACTAACATGAGAGTTTTGAACCCAAAATGTTCAAATACATAGACTTTTCCTTTAAAGTGGTAATAAATAAAACATATTCACCAAAAACAACACAAGACTTCTTATGCAGGGAAATTGAAAGGGAGCAGAATGTTGCATTCTTTCAATACAGCAAGTAATCATTTCATAAAATGAATAACAACATATGAGACAATAACAACATATGAGACATTCACAAAGTTTTGAAAATTAACAAAAATTAACACGAAAGCAGCGGTTTTATGACCAGTAAAAGCCCCTCGACTGCCCCTAGTGGAATGATGATGAAGTACAGGGCAGAAAACAGGGACTCAGTTCATACAATAGGATTTTAAGATCTAGGGGACTCAGATATGCTTGTATTAAATATGATATAAATAAATATATGGGGTTAAATTTGTCCTTGAGTTGTTTTTTTATCCATCATTCAATTGATGTAGTTTACAAAGTGCAGGAATGGAACCAGTTGGAAAGTAGGACAAACAAACATCTCCGCTGCTGCAGATTAAACTCCTGTCTCCAGCCTTCTCTGCTATGCTCCCCTCCATCTTGGCAGCAGATGGCACACAGAGTAACATGTCAGCAGGGCACTCATTGCCATCCACAAACTACTGTCAGATTTCTGCAGAACAGAGGAAATAATGGAGGACGTGTGCACTAAGGAAAGACTGAACAAATTATGATGATTGCCAAAAAGACACGGCAGTGTTTTAATATGCTTAGGTGATTTGTTCTGAAGGCTTTTCCATGAATCATTATTGGCAATGCAAAATTAACTGTCATTCCTGCGATAGGCTTGGTTTGTTTCATTTTTGTTTTCTATATTAAGTAAATTATAATTTGCAGGAACCATTTTTAATGATGTTTGAGTCACGCAGCCGTTTCCACAAAAAGCAACAAGGCAGCGAGCGAGGTTCTCACTCACTCACTGGCCGTGTCATGTTTTCCACAGGGAAAAGTAACAGGCCGAGCTCTTGACTCACGGATCAGACTGTCAGGCCATCTGCCATACCATCCAACAAACTCCCTCTTTTGTGCGACGCTTGCTTATCAAGTCATCTAATGTTTCCATTTAGTCCATGCCACTGCTCA
The DNA here is from genome assembly GCA_036245035.1 of Adrianichthys oophorus. NCBI lineage: Eukaryota > Metazoa > Chordata > Actinopteri > Beloniformes > Adrianichthyidae > Adrianichthys > Adrianichthys oophorus. Next base: position 11,706,295 of record BSAI01000162.1, on the reverse strand, counting down.
TCCCCACATGGGGATGCTGGATATCCTTTTATATCCCATTCAAAGTCGGGCACTTCAAAACAATCAAGGATACAGCAGAAATGTGCACCAAGAACCCTCTGTGCACATTTTGAACATGAAAATGTGGTCATGTGAAGGATTTAAAAAGGCTAGAGCCACACTCCAGAGCATCGGTTGAGTTTTCGTGAGACAGAGGCAGCGCGACTGTAAAAAAGCTTTCACATGGAACATTTTAAATCAGTGAAAGAGGGAGAGAAAGAGTTGCTGCATGTGGAGGAGGGAAAAAAAAGGTACAGAATTATGAGATTAAAGAGGCTGCAGGATTAGGCTCCAGGTTTTAATGATGGAAATGGAAAAAGCTGTGAACAGAGTCTAACACATTCTCTGGCCCTCTTCTTTTCACTGTCTCTCTCTGCAGCATGTGTCTCTGGCTGATTGCATGGCCAGCCTCCATAGATGTCTCTGCTCTCCACTAAATTACATATGTTTTTTTCAAAGAACTGTCACGCACAAGCATACTCTTCCCTAGGCAACTCTGCAAACTATGAAGAAATGTTTGTGCCACCACAGTGAGAACAAAAGGTACAGTTGTAATGCATAATTTCCTGTCAAAATGTACCATTTTCAACTGATAACCTTCTAAATTGCATTTAAAATAATGTGCATTTGTTTGCAAAAATCTCGTTTTGCTTTCAAAATCTCTTGCTTTAGTTAAAAAACTTTTTTTTTTTTTTATTATTGGCGACTTTCATAAATCTTGATATCATGCTATTTCCCGCAACTGTTTTCAAATGCATTCTCTCAAATCTTGCTTCCTCTCAGTTTTTATTTTGTTATTCTGAACTCTGAGCGCAGTGTCACAAATGTGCCTTTCTCTAATATAGAATTAAGGCTTTATTACTTCTGCAAATTCATTTTTTTGTTCAAATTATGGACATTTCCTAAAAAAATTAGTTTCCTAATGTAATTTTTGAATTCATTAAGATCTCTATGCCCAGTAGACTCACCTCAAATTCGTTCTCTTTCGACCCGCGGCAAATTTGCTGTTTGACGCCTGTCCAAAAATGTGTTCATAAATTTGACGCCCCAAATGCGTGTGGGAGGAGCCACCACTACATGTTTTTGCTACAAGGTTCTTTACAAAAGCATCGGTAAACATGTCTCCATGTCTGGGCTCATGAGATCATTCAGAGACTCTTTCAGTACAGTGAAGTTCACCACTGCAGCAGGAGCTGTGTGGGAATTATGACCGCTTTCACCGGTTGTTCCACCTCTCTGTGACCCAGTTTGATGACTTGCTGTCTCGCATTCGTCCAAGAGGACTAATTCGAGGATCTTTTACTATCTTTTTATTATTGTTTCAATGGAAAAAAGAAAAATATCATAAAATTCAGAATGAGAGCTTGTCCAAAACTGAGTCCCTGATTGACTGATGTGACACATCATCTTTACAAAAATTTTGATTTTTGACCTCTGACGCATCTCACGCTCAAATCACACCACAGGACCTCTATTTTTGTATGCACATTGACTCAACATCTGGAAGCCTCAGCTGCGTGAATTGCGTGTTTATGGGTAGCTGGGCACTTTTTTGAGAGCATTTTTATGTACTGTAAATCACATGCCTTGTGTGAACGTAGCATCACACCAAATTATTGGCCTGCTACCTTTAACATTATATTTAAGTTGTTCATTAGGGTCTCACACACTAATGAGGGCAAAATGGAAATATTTTTCTTTCGTAGACTCATTATATTTCTAATTTAGCCATGATAATTAGGTGCTGCTATTCTAATCTCCCAGTAAGCCACAGTTTACTGGGACCTTTAAAGCACGTTCTCTATCTCAAAAGTTTATATAAAACAACCTGAAACTTCTAAACTGTAGCTTAGTGTTTTCCAAAGATCTATTTCAGCTTCAAACATGAGGAAAGCTGACTCTCCTGAAGTAAACCACTACCTTGAAAAAATAAGATGCTGATGTATTAGTGGCTATTAAAAAAAAAAATCTGCAAGGTGCTTCTTAATGCAGCCAGTGTGTCAGCAAAAAGGCAGAAACATATGAGGAATGAAGGTGCAATGCAGGCTGTGGGATGCTTGAAGTTCCTGTTGTTGCTCTGAGGCTTGAAAGTCCTTTTTTAATACTAGTCGTACACTACATACTCCATTTTTTTAAGTGCTTGACTTTAAAAAGATGGTATTTTGATGAGTAAAGCCCTACTTTTGTCCTTAGAATGTCCATCCACTGAAAACATCAGGAAGTCATTTGAAAGACGGTGTTACCTCAGTCCAGCATTAACCTTCACGGTTAAGAATTCCAAGTTTTGATCTTAAATTCTAGAATATTCAGTCAAAGTGTATTTTTTTTGGTCAGTCCTGACCCTCCCAAGACTGCTTTGCTTCTTCATTTCAAAGGATGAGTATTCCCTTTGTTGAGGTGCTGAGCATAATGACTTCCCAGATCAAACCCTCACAGAGCCTCTGGAAGAAGTCTGGGATTCAGCATCAGAAGGTTGAACCAAACAAGACAAATGGTGAAACAGAACAAATAAGTTCATGTTTTTTGGCATTTTTTTTTTGTCTTATGCAGAAGCTCTAATGCAAATTGAGGCTTCGGATGCCATGTTTTGTCAGACTGAAGTCAAAAGCGGCAGACTGCGAAGCATCTTGGACCACGACTCGGAATTTTAAAGTCTTGCTTGAGTCCTCCGGACGCCACCCGACTCACACACACAATCTAATGACTCTCCTCTGGAGCCTGGGAAGCTGGCCAGCAAACGGTCACGCTCCAAGCTAATGAAAAATATCAGAAAAGAAGCTGATGGTGGCAATACTTCCTAACGAGTTTGGGAGGATTTTTTTTCTACAAACTTCTCAACAATCTGTCACTTTAAAAGTGGGAGTTTTTCAGCTAAAATATTGAGCATAAACTGTCCTCTTCAATTAGCCAATATGTTAAGTAGGCTGCAGTTAAACACTCTTTAGGCTGAGGGCAAACCCAATCCATTGCTAATCCTCTAGAGAATAATCCAACACTCCTTAGAAATTACCGGTAAGTCAGGTAACTCTGTCTTGTTTGCCTGATGGTTAATGCTGTTTTGGTTCCTTCTTTGCTGCACTAGAAGATTATTTCTTGAACCCAGGAGCTGTGAGCAGATAAAATCCTTTGGTAAACACAGAGGCTAGGTAGGTCTTCAGGGCCTTTTAAAGAGAATCACTGCACTCTGGTTGTGTCTAATGAGTCAGATGGAGATGATAAAATGGTCAAAACAAGATTGTGAACTCTGAACCTCTTTAAACCTGCTTTTGTTTTTTTGTTTTTTAAAACTGAAATTTGAATGCTGTGTGTTACTTGAGAATGAATTTTTGTCCATGTCAGATTTTTTATGCAAAGCAGCGATAAGGTGGCCTCACATGGAGCGATTACTTCTGGAGAAAAGAAGCAGGTGGACACAAAGATGAAAAGATCTCTTAAGGGCTTAAATGTCAAGAGAGCTGGTAGAAATATTAGGCTAAAGCTGCTTTGACAGGGAAGCATCAGTGTTTTAGTGCAGCTAGAAATATCCAGCCCAGCTGGGAAGAAGCATTTCAATATGACCAGGAACTATGACATCCTGCTACTGAAATCCTCCCAGTGGCTATTAAGCTGTCTTCCTCTTAGGGTTTTTTTATTTTTTATATTTTTGCTTGGCGATTACAGTTTTCACACTAGCATCGCCAAAAACTGTCATTCTGGTTGCCATGGGGCCAGTACAAATTTTACAGTAGCTCACCAAAGTGCCTTAACTCCCCTTGTAAAATAAAAAAAGCAATAAACATACACTTCAGATTTCAGAAGCATTCAAACTAATATCACCTATTTTCAAAAACTTCCAGATTTATTGTAGCAACTTCTTGGCACAAAAAAACTAATAACAATATATATATATATATATGTGTGTGTGTGTGGTAGTAGAAGTAGTAGAAGCAGTAGTAATTAGTAATTTAGAAAAAAACAACATAATTATTATTAGTTGTAGTAGTAATTAATAATTATGATCATTTTTATTAGTAGGAATAGTACAAGTAATAGTAGTAATTACTAATTTTTAATTAGTATTTTTCATCATATTATTATAGTGGTAGTAGTAGTAGTGGCCTCATTTCATTACAGAAATTTTAAAATTACACTGTTATATTCTTCGTGCATATTTTATTTTGTGCATTGAGTTTAATCCAGTGTGAGTCCTCGGGCAAGACCCTTGATGTTGTTGCCTAACTGAGTCCCCCTGTGCCTTGAAAACACAGAGTTGTATCAGGAAGTGCATCCGGCGTAAAAACTCTCTGCCAAACCACCGGCGTGAAGCAGTGAAATCTGAGTTGCTGTGGTGACCCCTGATGAGATAATCTGAAAGGTGAACAACAACCTATCTTGTACAAATAGATAAAAGAGTCCAAGACATCTTTCTCTGTAATTTCTGCTTTTATCGTGCCTTTGATTCTGTAAGAAAAAGTTTTCATTATTTGAAACACTGAAATATAAAATGTTGCTTAAGAATTTGTTGCCATCATTTTTCACTTTTTCTAGGCCATGCTCAGCTGCAACGGCATCACTTCAAACACAAGAAAATGTATTGGAGAAGTCTTCATCCCAGCAAATTATCTAAATATATTCCAAAATCAAAGAAGTTCAAAGAGAATAGAAAAGACAATTGTACTTGTTAGATTTTAGAACTGAATCACATCTTTTATACAATGGAGACACAAAATGGGGACACCTGGCAATTCATTAGTGATGCTGGATGAGCACTTTATGCAGAGAAGATAGAAGAACAACTGGCTCCGTGCTTTGGTTCATGTAGTCATTACTGTCATGATTATTCTACATTTTGGCTGCCTGTAATTACTAACACTTCTTTCTGGTTCACGCTATTCTTTCTCTTAATTCTTTCCGTGGTGAGCTTGAAGATAATCATAAAAAGAAGCAAACCGCTCAGCTTCTAGGAGAGAAATGGAGAGACTTTGAAGTCATGCTGTTAATATTGATGAAGTGAGATGGTTTAGATTAGCACCACAAATTTGATTCATTTCTCCTTTATTTTGCATCATAAAGGTTAAATGTTTTACAACTTCATGTTTTTTCAGCTGTTTGACACCTTGAAAATAAACAAAGAGCAGAGATCTGTATTTATTGATATCAATATGCTTTAGTAGAGATATAAAAAATATCAAAACAGTTTTAATGTTGAACAAAGACGCATGTCTAACAATCACTGCTGCGAAGTTGGTTTTTGGCTTGCAGTAAAATGCAATTAAACATCTCTATTTTATCGCATTTGTGAGATTACTAAAATAACTGTCTAAGCATTACACTGTATCAAACAAATCAGTTCTGCTGACATGCAAAGGCTATTGGAGCTTGAGAAAGACTTGCTGACACATGTTGACACTCGTGGACTACTCTGCGCAGCATGCTGTGTTAAAACTGTGCTCTCTAAGCATTGTATTTCTTGAGTAAGTCACTCTGCCAGTGCCTCTTGCGATCTGGAAACACTTTTGGCAAGCGGATCTTTTTGAAATCCTCAATGCATTTTTTTAGATCTTCTTCCAGCAATTTCCTCTCATCCTCGTCCTCATTTATTCCAGAAGGGGGGCCGCCGTTCTCCCTGACAGAGGGCGGCGGGAGTGTCTTCAAATTAAGAGTGGTGGGGCGCTGGGGGCTCTCGGCAGGGGGTGGCGTAGGCGGAGGACTGCTGATGGAAGAAGGCTTGGGTGGCAGTGGAGGCGGAACGAGGATCGGGGGTGATGGAAGTGGAAGGTCAGCGATATCGAGGGCAGGAGGAGGGGGTGGAAAGGGTGGAGGGGGTGTTTGAGGGGGAGAGACTGACTTCTGAATGTCAAACGTTGTGACGCAGCTAGTTTCTGGAAGGCTTTGAGTCCGACCCGTGCAGCCGAGTTCCACTGTGGCCGATTCAGTGGGATTGGCGGGTTTGGGTGATGCCACTTCGTCAGGGACAGGAAGGTCAGAGGTCACTGCTTTGGAAGCTGCTAAAAAAGAACCTGCAAGTGAAGCAAAGAGAGGATTTTATTCTTAGTTTTCTTTTTTCCTAAAAATGTGTTCAGGGAATGTTTGATTTCCTAATTATGATGAGATCCTCCATTTTTTTCCGCCTGATCCTGATTCACAACAAAATGAAATACTCAGAAATGCAACTATAATATTAAATTCCTTCGTTTCATGTTAAAAATAACAAAACACAATTTTCAGTGGAGTGGGTCATTAATGAGTCACTGTGTGTTCAGAGGAAAAGATTACATTGAAATTTTCTATTTAATTGTCTTATCAGAGGAAGTCGAGGCTGAAACACAAAAAGACTCTCAGCACTCAGAATTCCCAGAATTTTCTCAATGGATGCATAAGCCGAGACATGCTGCCGCAAGACTGTCAGAAGCAGAGATCATTCTGCAAAAACACTCCATGAGAGGAAAACAAAGGGAAAAAAATGAGAGGAGAAAAAAATCATTTTATTCAATTTTTTTTGCAATTCGTCTTCCCTTTGGCTTGCATGCATAATATATTGGAGAGTGACTGAGTGGAAGGCATCAAGCCTCCTGACTTGTCAAACCATTTTTCATGGGATGCTGATTTTTCATCTCTTCGCTGTGTGAGAACACAGGTTGCAGCTGGGCAATTTTACATAATAGACAGTGAGGCTGGTGTGGCTCAGGTTGCTCATGGTATTTGAAAGCCCGTGTAATTGCTGTTTTCTCAGAGACCAGTGAGTGAGTAATCAGCGTCCAGCCTCCCTTTACATTTTCAGAGTCTAAATGTCCGTACAGAACCCCAGAGTGGAGGAAACTTAACTGATATCCATCTGAAATTAATACATTTCATTTTCATCTTTCCTTTTGAACTCTCAGTCTTGATTTAAAATGCAAATCCATCAGTGAAGAACAAGCCCAAAAAACATGAGGACCTGAGGGCCTGTGCAGCACGTCAACCTGTCTTACATAACAGGAAAAGCTGCTTGTGTCATGCAAAGGTGGCACAGATTATTCTCCGACTGACTTTCCGAACACTTAAAAAAACCCTCAGAGTGCTCAGTCCAGCACACGATAGCATGTGAGGGTCTTCTGCGTGCAAACGTGAGCATTTGGTTGTGTAGAATACTCGACACAAAATGGCATTTGAAAGAGGGATGGAGGCAGTCAGAGTAAAAGGAGGAAGATGCAGGGGAAGGAGGAGTCAGAGGAAAAGCGTTCTGCGCCATGCGAGTGTTTGATGCATTCAGTGTCTAATGAATACGTGTGTTTTAGAGCTGCCTGGTTGTGGGAGTGTGGGGGCTTAACAGTGTTGCAGAAGTAATCCACTTGGGGGGGGTTGGGATCCATGCTTTCCTCCTCTGTTAAGCCTTATGGAGGAGAACAGTTACGGAGTGCTCTCAACTCTTATCCCTGGGCCACTTCTCCAGGGATATATGCAAAAGCATTTTCACACACAGCCATCCTACTCTGATGCTCCTTCATTCTCTCTGTTACTTTCCGGCTCCCCGCTCTGCTTACTGGGACACAATCTTTTTTCCTATTATTACTACAACTCTAGTGTGCTGCTGGATTTTCAGATCCTTTTGCATCTGAAAGAGCATCCTCTGTTTATAATGCTTTCAAAGTTCTAATCAGTCAATCACATGGCAGCAACTCAAAGCATTTAGGCATGTAAACATGGTCAAGATGATCTGCTGCAGTTCAAACCGAGCATCAGAATGTGGAGGAAAGGTGATTCAGGTAACTTTGGATGTGGCATGGCTGTTGGTGCCAGACAGGCTGGTCTGCGTGTTTCAGAAACTGCTGATCTACTGGGATTTTACCCGCAACCATCTCTAAGGTTTGCAGAGAATGGTCTGAAAATATCCAGCAATTCTGTGAGCAGAAATGTCTTGTTGATGCCAGAGGTCAGAGGAGAATGGCCAGACTAATAGAAAAACAACAGTAACTCAAATAACCGTTGGTCACAACCGAGGTCTGCAGAAGAGCATTTCCGAACACACAACCCGTCCAACCTTGAGGCAGATGGGCTACAACGAGAGTAGGCAGAACCGGGTGCCGCTCCTGTCGCTGTGCTACAATTCACGCAGACTGAATAAAGTTGGGCAATAGGAGATTGTAAAAACATTGTCTGGTCTGATGAGTCTTCATTTCTGCTGTGACATTCAGATGGTAGAGTCAGAATTTGGCGTCAGCAACATGGATTTATCCTGTCTTGTATCAACAGTTCAGGCTGGAGGTGGTGGTGTAATAGTATGGGGGATATTTTCTTGGCACATTTTTGGCCCCTCACAAATTGAGCATTATTACAACACCACAGCCTACCTGAGTATTGTTGCTGGCCATGTCCATCCCTTTATGACCACAGTAAATCTATCTCCTGATGGCTACTTCTAGCAAAATAATGCTTCATACCCTAAAGCTGGAATCATCTCAGACTGGTTTCTAGAAAATGACAATGAGTTCACTGGACTCAAATGTTCTCCACAGTCACCAGACCAACCCAATAAATCACCTTTGGGATGTGGTGGAACAGGAGATTGGTATCATTGATGTGCAGCCGACAAATCTGCAGCAACCGTGTAATGCTATTATGTCAAAATGGACCAAACTTTCTGAGGAATGTTTCCAGTACTTTGCTGAATCGATGCCATGAAGGAATAAAGCAGTTCTGAAGGCAAAAAGGGTCCAACCCACCTAATAAAGTGGCTAGGAAGTGTCTGTTACAGTAAGACCTAAGAAAAAGGCAACCGTGGAAATAAAATGCGCTGCTTAAAGAAGCGTACAATATAAATGTCATCATGCCAATGGGACAAAATGTGAAGCCAGCACGAGTTAGTTATTAGTCAGTTCCTTCTGTCTCAGGTGAAAGTTTGTGAAACTGCCAATGTAACACGAGTGAGATGTTGGCAATAAATCCACAACTCTCCATCACTAAGAGTCTGCACAATCCCACTTAAATCAACCAATCATTTACTCCTGCAGCTTTAGCTCACTCAGTGGGAATGCAGTGTTTTTGTTTGCTCTCCCATGTAATCATTCATTCTGCATCAAGCATCAGGTTGAACGTTTTACAACACAGCGAGAAGGCAGAGCAAGCACACCTGTAGCAGTGAGGTGTATTCTTATGTCAGGGGTCTAAAACCTGGCTCTTTGGTTTTGAGAAAAGTGATAACAATTTGATTAACTTTTTTTGTTTGTTTTAGTGAATTGTTTTTTGTTGAGTTTGGTAATTTTTCCTGTTAGAATGGAACATGAGTGATGAGTAAAATAATGGTAAAAGATGAAATCTTCTGTCTGTTTAAAGCATTTTTTTTATCTTCTGCTGCAAAAAAGTTAGTTTTTTCTGCTCAGAGGTGAAGTTCTTAAAATGTAATTGCAGTTACATGCAAAGACTTTTACTAAATTAGATTCTACACCAATGCTGTTATGTTTATATAAGCGCTGTCAATAGATTAACAAAATTAATCAGATTAATCACACTTTTGGATTGTAATTAATTCCGATTAACCACAATGTTTTACTAAGTTAAGTAAATTTTAGACGACAATATTTGGCTTTTGAACAAAAAAAGGCGAGAGAGAACATTTTTCCTTTATTTTTACCGTCTGAAATGTTTTAATTTGTAAAGTGTTAACTCGGATATCCCAGAAATGTAATTTGTGTGCGCAAAACACATTACCAGTAATGTAAACAGAACTGTAAAGACTTTAATGTCTGCAGTGTTACTCCAAGAAAACACACATGCTGATCTACAGCCATAAGAAACAGACATTGTGTTTCTACACTGTTTCTACACCGGGTGAATGCTCAAATTTGATTGGCTGCTGGGTGTTGACACGCATCTATAAAATAAGTTCCGGTCATACAGCCCAAATGTGTTATATCACTGTGCAGGCTTCTTAAAAACAAACTTTTTGCTTCATCTTCTGGACAAAAACAAGCAGTAAGAGGTGAACTTTCTCTCTGAACTGATGTTTTACTGTATTATCATTACAATCAGCACATACATTGCTTTCCTTTGCCGCTGCAGTCGAGGTCTGCAGCGCTTTGTGTTACCGTGAGAATTGGCTGCATCACCAATCAAATAATCTGCTTTTTGTGAGAAAGCAATCTAAACTGTAAAAATAACAAGAATAAAGTGCTAAAAATTTATTTAATATTTATTTATTTAGGTGACCATGTTATAAGTGGGATAATGCCAGACGAAGTGTGTAATTTCGGAAACTGTTGCACGCCGCGGAAGCCTGAACCACCATACGCGAAGCGGAAGACGATCACTTTTGACATGTAAATAATTTTCGTAAAAGCAGATTACACGTTAATTTTTAAAAAATGAATATGGTGCATTAACACGTTAAAGTTGACAGCCCTAATTTTTATGCAATAATAAAAAATGATGAATGTGAACCAGTCATAATGCTAGTGATAATAAAAATATAATAAATTAATTAATTAAAATAACACTTTTGACTTGACTTACTTGCATTTTTATTCAAGTAAATCTGCTGCACATGAGGTATTTCTAAGTATTTTATTTTGAAAGGAATTTGTATGTGCTGCTGTCAAAAGAAAAATAAGTTTTTTGCTATATATAGAAAAATATTTTTTTTATATGATTCAGTTATTGAAGATATGTAAATGTTATATTTAGCAATGACATTTCTAATTACCACAAAAAAACAAAAGCAATTTTTCTAGGAGCTTTGTAGCTCTCACTGGGTTTTGATTGGCAAAAAACTGGACCAAATAGCTCCAAGCTTCAAGTATTTGCCTGGTGCTACAACCTGCCCTAAAAATCCCAATCAATACTTTCAGCTGTCAAACCCAAAACATAGCCAAGCCATTTTTAATTTTATGTACCTATTTATTTTTGGTGTCACAAGCGTTTAAACACAAATTGTGAAGGAAGTTGTGGAAAAATAATGTCAAAAAAATATATTTATATTATGTTTATATTATGTACTGCTGAAATACTGCATTCGGCAACAAAAATACTTTTTTTATATTGTTTATACTACTTTACAGTGCCTACTTTACATTTCTTTAAGCCCAAGAATCAGTCTGTAAGTCAATATGTAGCAACTTCCTGAAGCTCCCCTGCTGCGTTAAGGTCAGAAAAATCATCTAACAATGCAGAGTGGTGAATCTCTCCTGTGGATTGCATGGAAGGCAGGGTGAAGGTACAGAGAGTGCTTGCTACTGAAGACCCCGGGCCATGCAGCGAGGGACTGACTGCAGAAACAAGCCAAAGCAAAATAGAGAGAATACAATGCATGTAATGCCTTTCTTATAGGGCGTCCAAGTAAAATAAAGGTCAACACAAGCAGGTAAGCATATCCTTTGCCTTCTTTCAGGTCGTTCTGATTCACTGAACAGTAAATAAATGCTATCAGCAAAGACTGAGGTTCAATAAGAGTTTGTTGAAATTAGCTTAATGATTTTTTTCTACAGTCTGGTTAAACACTTGTCTGCACATGTGGGTTCACGCTCTTTGACTAACACAAGCTGTCCAGAAGGGTGTCAGCCCAAAGATTAAAGGCTTCCTCCTATCCTTGGTTGGTTTATTTATGAACATTTTCCATGTATCTGTCATGCTTTATAAGAAATATTTGCATTTCTATTGCCAGCTGGGTTCAAATGATCGTTTGACTGAGGCAATGCACGTTTCTCCCTGATGCTGACGAAATGAGTAAGTGCCCTTCGGGAGAGTTTTGTTTGTATCAGTAACCATGGAAACCTGCTAATGTGGGAGCAGTGAGCGCTCCAAAACCGGAGGAGGCATCAAAATGGAGAGCAAGGAAAAAGAAGTTCAGTTTCTGCCATCGATTGTCACGGGTAATACAATGCTGGCAGACAGACAGAAACTGCAGTGCAAACAGAGTGGTAGTACTAATAAAAGAGGAGGGACTGACTGCAGAGCTTGTTAACAACAGATGGTGCTATCCTGAGATGTACGAGCAAAGCTGCCGCTGGATGCTGAAGTGGTTTATGGGAGTTTTTGTCTTTGCCATTAACTGGCGCTGCTCACTTTTGAGTTAGAGGTCAGCCCGCCATGTGACATCATTTAGGTTGTTACCATAATGTCGCAATACTGCAGTGTGTCTCTAGGGTTCTCAGACATGCTTTTCTGTGTGCCAAGTTTAGCTTTAAACTTTATTAAAATTTGATTTCATCTTGTTTTGGTTCAGAGCAGCTTTTTTTATCATCCATTTTGCAACAATGTAATTTCCCTTTAGGGGTTTAATTAACATCTTATTTGAGTTCAGCTCTGTGATTCATCCAAAGGTAAAAAAACTCATTTAAACCAAACGATGTTGGAATCTATTATTGCTTTATAAATAATTTTTAATGAAGTGCACATGCAAAAGTAACTCCAAAAAATCAGTTCTGAGAAGTCTGTGAATGTTTTTTTTTTAATTTCATTCAGGTTATTTTATCACAGAATTTTTTATTTTCAGGGTACCTGGAATTTTAAGGTGTGTTATTGGAGGGATTTCTTCAGTAGTCACCTTTTGAAGAACTGTAATCCTGTTATTTCAAAAGATGGTTTATCTTCCATGTCACAGCTAATCTCCTCTTAATCTATTTCCAGAAACAGCTGCAGCATCACCTCAGTTCCAACAGCTTTTTAGGTTTCAAAAAAAGTGTTGTTTTTTTTTTTTTATAGTTTGAAAAGTTTTGAACGCTGAAAAATTTTAATGATCAACAGCCACTGAATCACCTTGACTGCAGCTTTGTCGATCTGCCTGCGGGCAGATTTTAAAATTCTGTGTGGTCACTGACAGGTGTTGTGGCCCAAGGATGGAGAGACTGGTACAGAGGAGGACATTGTCATCTCCATGGTAACGCCACAATGATGTGCAGGATGCAGAGCGTCCATGAATGCATACTAATGTGTCCGACAGAAAACAGCACTTAACTGTGAAGCCATACATGGCTCCATGCGATGCTTAATTGCAGCGTCGCTCTCACTGCCTACACTTTTCTCATGCTTTGTCTAGGTTCGCTGATTTACATCAAACCACTACATATGGAAGCATAATGAAACAGCAATAATCCATTCTTCAGATTAACTTGACATTCTTGTGAATAAACCCCCAAAATCCCAAAGCAAAATCACCAGAGTGCCCCCAGAACTCTCAAAGCAATTTCAAATCTGCCATTCTTCATAAAGTAGAAGAAATGTATGATGTGAGCAGCTGGAGACCACAGAACTGCTTCCATGCAGAAAATGGAAGGATATGGGGATGAAGAAAAGAGGAAGAAATGCTGGTGAAATCTGTGAACAAGTCATCAATAAATAACCAACAGATCAGGGTTCTGTTTTTTTTTTCTAGGGTTTGCACCAGTATTTATCTTTGTCAATTGTCTTGCTGATTCACCTGCACAACATGCCTCCTCTACATCATCCCCCTCTGGTGCTTGGCTTCCACAGCCCATAACCAACCTGCCTGAGTGAGGAATCCTGGCACTAAGCTACACTTGCAGCTTTTCTGCTGCCTCTTTTTCTCATTTCTAGCCATAGGCCAACTATGTACTGAACGGCAAAAACAAGGACAAGCCTGACTGTTCAGATTATGGATGATTAAAGGCGCAGATTAGAACCCAAGTCTCCAGATGGCCAAGGTGTATCTTATCCTAACATCTCTGCTGACAGGCAGCAAACTCCCAGAGATTTATGAGATGAACACAGACAGAAACTGCTCACTGACACTCCTTCACCCACTTCGAGTGATTTATGACATCCAATTAAAAGATATTAAAGTACATTAATTTTCCCACAAAATAACTTTGTTTGTGCAGCAGCCATAGAAATAAAAAGTAAGTTATACCCACAAAACATTTGTGCTATCATTGTTTATACCGTTATGTGATGCAACAAGCCCGCGACCTGTAAAATTCAGGTATAAGGGTTCACTCCGCTTCACACAACAATCTTATGAGGGATCAAGCCTTTGTGACGATTGACAAATTCTTTTGTCTAATTCCATTTGTCTTTTCTTCAGTGTGTCAGTTCAAAATGTGAGAAATTATGATTTTAATTTGAATGTCCGAACATTTAAAGACATTTGCAAAATCTAAAAGCCTCTACAGAGGCATTAGAATACTCCCCATATTTCTGATGGTACATTTGATGGGATGATTTGGTGAGTACGTGCGAGGGTGGAAGTGTTTTGGGATTAGTGTTTTTTTTTCTTGGTGGTTTTGGCTGTAACCCACTGATAAAAACAATAAAATGATTTCCTCAGGCAATGACAGTGTCTATTTCAGAATATGTTCAGAAACATGCACAAATACATTTGCTGTTGCCACACCAAATGCCAAATCATTTTCATTCAGATTGTGACGTGCAAGTAAATGCGCAACTGGTCCAAATCCTGAGGCTCTTAGAAAAAGTCCGAAATACATTCCTTCCACCATTAGCATGAAGTGTTATCCTTATCTGTCGAGTATATATATCTCACATAGTCCGTGTGAGATACAGATGTGAGATATATATTTATAGAATGACAGGATGGTAATGGTGAACCAACCAGACATTGGAGTGGTAGATAAAGAACAGAGGAAAGCTGTTGTGGTGGATGTGGCAGTACCAAGTGATGGTAACCTCAAGAAAAAGGAACATGAGAAACTGGAGAAATACCAGGGTCTCAGAGAAGAACTGGAGAAAGCTTGGAAGGTGAAGTTAACAGTGGTGGTAATTGGAGCACGTGGGGCTGTAACCTCCAAATTGGAGGAGTGGCTACAACAGATCCCTGGAAAGACCTGCAAAATAGCAGAGTGGACAGATCATCTCCTTGATGTCCCATCAATCCATCCATCCATCCATTTTCTTCCGCTCAGTTGAGATCAAGTTGTGGGGGCATCAGTCTAACCAAAGACTTCCCTCTCCCCGACCACTTCATCCAGCTCCTCTGGGGGGACCTCGAGACATTCCCAGGCCAGCTGAGAGACATAGTTTCTCCAGCGTGTCCTGAGTCTTCCCTGGGGATTCCACCCAGTGAGACACGCCCAGATCAACTTCCCAGTGAAGCATCCGGACCAGATACCTGAGTCACTTCAACTGGCTCCTCTCAATGTGGAGGAGCAGCGGCTCTACTGCGAGCTCACTCCGGGTGACTGAGTTCCTCACCAAGGGAGTGCCTATAGCCACCCTACAGATTAAGCTCATTTTATACGCCTGCACATCTTAGCTGCTTTGACAGCTGACAGGAGCTTCCATAATGTGGTTTGAAAATGGTTGGATGGGACTGTTCCTATCTGAGGATCCTTCAGGATCGGCGCTGTCCATCTTTCCATCAGTGGCTGGTTCAATTGCGCTGCCAGGTGTTCATGTAGTGCACTTTTTGTTGTTTTTATCTTATTAGACAATCATATCAAGGATTGCTTTTGCTGTTGTGTATATCAATAGTCTCGGTGATGGTTGTAGTCGAGATTCTTTATGATTTTTCTCAGATTCTTCTGCATGCGCATCTTCCAGAAGGTGGAGGTGGTCATCAGCGGGAATTCTTTATTCCCATGTTAGTCAGTTAAATTGGGCAACACCTGAACTCAGTTGTATGCATTTTGCACTATTATACATTTTTTAAAAGAATCCATGTAATCCATATGTAAAAAAAAAAACAAATCTAAACCATTATTAGTGTTATTGGACTGTGACAGCGTTTTTAGTTTTAAAAAAACAAGGCATAAAGACAACACAGTAACCAATCTTTTCACTTTCATTTTGTTATGTACCTTGACGGCATTTTTTGGTGTTTGGCCTTCATTAAAGATGCTGCTGACACATTTTAATTCTTCATTTAGAGGTCATGGATCTGAATTTAGGGCCGAACTAGCTCTTGGGGTTTTGCTGAAAGGACCCTTGGAGGAGGCATATTGTGTTCTCCTTTTTTTTTTTTTTTTTCATTAGTTGGCACAGTTTTAGAAGAAACAAAATGAGTGAAATTCGGTGGTGAAAATACTGCCACACCAAGGTGTATCAAGCAGAAATTTGTGTTACAACACTTCTGAGATACAACGAATGCAGCCAGATGTGAAGAAGAAAAAAATAGGGGAAGATGAAGAGTTACAATCTTCTCTGGCACTTAAGAGCACTGCACAAACACAAACTGCTTCCTCTTTAACATGTCACACCATCCAAGGTGAAAATGTAACGGTATATCAAAGCTTCTCATTTAGATAAATGTACTGATATACACATTTTAAGTGTCATTGCACTCTTTTGAATGTCAGTTTAAAATGAGTCATGGAGGGGAAGTCCAGCTGACTCCAAACTGATTTGCTCATCTGTTATTTCCACAGCTTCCACTCCTCTTTGCTCAATTTATCATATCTCTGTTTTGCTCTCCTCTTCTGTGTCCTTCAAGACGCTCTGGGCTCTTCATTCATTTTGTGTGCCTGCTTGAGTTATTCTGGTCCTGTCTTTTTTTTTCCTCCCAATTTTCTTTATCTCATAATTTTCTCCCAAAGACTTTGGCTCGGAGATTATTTTCAGTTCTGCTTCATTCAGCTTTTGCTTGGTGCTTCTGCAAACCCACAATGGCTCTTTTTTTCTTATTTACTCTGATTTTACAGTTTGAAGAGAGATTTCAGTTTAATATCAGACAGAAAAAAGAATTTCTTTTGGCTTCTACATGTATTTCTTTGTAAATGTTAAGACAATATTGACATGTCCAACGTGAGGTTTAGCATTTCTTTCCTCCTCGTCAAGCCGTTTGTCTGGTCAGTTCCTCTCTGTAATGAAAGTTTATGGGGGAAACGAGGCACTAACATGAACAAGTAAACATTCAAAGACTCTGACAGACAAATTGATATTCCATATTTTCCGCACTATAAGTCTTAAAAATCTTAATTCTTTTCAAAAAACGATAGTGTGGCTTATTTATGGATTCATTTTAGTTGAAGCAGATTTGAGAGGTACACGGTTCTCTGTCAAAACGTTTGGTTTTGTGTTTTTGTGAATGTGGCTAGCCCATAGTGATGTCAAACTGCCTTTTTTTAATTGATAGAAAGTTTAGGAGTTAGCAGAGTAATAGTAACGTTTGTTTTGGCAGTATCAAATGCTAATGTAGCTAACATGTACCAGTGTTGAACTGTTTTTTTTTTACTAACAGGGTTGAGACTTTGTGTAGTCACAGTAATGTTTGTTTTAGCTCAATCACTCAGTATTTTTATCTCTTACAAATGTTGAGATTTACTGGCATTGTAACTACGCCATCGCGGTAAACGCTTCTATCGTAGCTAACATGTAGTGTGTTACAAAAAAATTTAAGGCTATGTCCGAATGCTCTTTCTAATCTCTAAAAACTTTAGCGTGAAGGATTATCTAGTGCCCTGGATTTTAAAAGCAATTCAGAAACCATGCTCACTAGTTTTTTTGTTTTAAATGGCAAATATGACGTAACCGATTTCCAGAAATAAAAACCTAATAAATAAAAATATTATATTACTATTTGTGAATCCTCTATGTTTTGAAAATGAAAATTTGAATGGTTTTTAAAAAACAAAATAAAATATATATTTTTTCCACATAAAAAATGTTCAAATGCAACACATTGCGGTCTATAACCGCCAATCAAATGAGCATCGATGCACGTATGTTTTTTGCAGAGACTTCTGGGAAAACTGGATTTTGGAGTTGTAGACACGGACAGCTCTACAAAATGGAGAACACAGTACATAGTGCAGGTAGTAGTGAAGGAATTTAGACTAAACCCAAGAGTTACTGTGAACACAGAAAAACCTATAGACTTATAATACTAATAATGGTTTGGATTTTTCTGAGGTTTTCTCTTGAAAATGTAAATCCATGATTCATTCGCTCCTCATTCATACTTGGTGATGGTAAGCTACGGATGTAGCTACAGCTGCCTGGGGGCAGACTGACAGAGGCATGGCAGACAAGATGACGCTCAAATGTATCATTAAACATATCATTAGTCGTAAACGAAAATTTTGCAACTTTAGCCAAATTTGCATATCAATGCTAGAAGATTCCTAACCATAACTGTAACCTGGTTCTGGTATTTTTCATGGGAAATAGCGTAAATTTCCAGCTAATGAGGCTGTGGCACTATGTTGTTGTCAGGTCTTCTTGGGCGTGGCTGCCAGCGTGCTGCTACGACCCCTGTGACCATCACCGGGACATTCACATACCAGTGGGGCAATGCTGGAGGGAGGCAAGGAGAGGGAGGTGTCTTGACCAAGGACACAGCGACAGTTGACTGGGGTTCGAACCGCTGACCCTTTGTTCATTGGTCAGTCTGCTCAACCACTTGGGCCACTGTTGCCCCCTCTGACTCTTTTGTCTCGCTTAATGAATAATATGTATGACACAAGTTCAAAAATAGATAAATCCTTGACGGTGTGGCTTATAATACGGTGCACCCTATAGGGCACAAAACACGGTATTAGGAAGGTGCTACACTACCAACAGTCCACCAACAGTGTTAGCAAAGCTGGTGCTCACATATGCCTGCATGCAGGTGCAAAATAGCAAGTGCGCTTGCATTAACACGCTGATGAGAAACCCAGAGCCTGCTGTAAACTTTGAATTCCTCTTCTGCAAATTCCGAACAGTCAGTCGCTACTCCCAGGAAACTGTCAGCAATGAGCTCTGTATTTGTGCGAACTTTCAACCAATGCAATAAAAGTGCTTTAGCAAGTTAATGCCTTTAGAACGATCTCAGCAAAGAACAAGGCAAACCAAATTGAAGGTCAATTACCTGACCTCCATGCTGTTACAGCTCTTTGTTGTCAGCCTAATTATTGTTGCTCATTTTTACCCTGCAACTTTCCGCTCTGTGTGTTTGTCTGCGCGCGTGTGCTCGTGTTTGGAAATGTCACTTTGATACTAAGCAAGTTTGTGTGACAAGCAGTTCCCCTGTTAAGCCCCTGTATCAGTCCAGTGCTGACCCAAGTGAAACAGGGTCCAAACTGTTTATCCATTTAAACAGTGTACTCTAGCCTAAAGATGGGAATTAGAAATAGAGTGAAATACATTGAAAAGAAAAGCAACAAAGTAAAACTGATAAAACATACGCAGAAAATAAATAGCAGAAGATTGCAGTAAAGTTCTTTAAATAAACAGAACAGACTTGCAAAAAAAAAGCAAAAATTAAACAGACTTTGCTTATGAAGTTTATAAATTTTGATGCCCTGTTTGAATGCCCTGTTTTGAACAATTAAAATCAGTTTTCTTTTTTTTTTTTTTTTTGTTTATTTCATCAAACTAATGGTGAAAATTAATCCCAACGACAATGAGTGCAGTGGTCAGATAATCAGGACCGTTTCAGACTAATCAGAGCTGCAGTGGCTGTCTTGCGGTCTTTGTAAAGGTTCACATGGTGTGTGAAGGTCACAGCATTACCAATGCTGTGACCTTCACAGGCTGAAAACAAATAAGACAAGACCTAGGATCATTTTTGTTCAGTTTAGATGACACGTATAAAACACTTTATGTACAGGTAATAGTGTAATAGACATTTTTTGTCAGTCAATTCAAAAAGTGAAACTTATTTTTTTTTGGTATAATTTTCTTTTTATTTGCATATATGTTGTACTTTTGATGATTGTGACTTACAGGTATGGAAACAATGTTTATTGTCTCAGAAAATTGAGAGTATCACAACAGTCCAACCAAAAAAACAATTTTTTTTCTACATATTTATGTACATATTGCTTCCTCAAAACTGTTTTTCCTATATGTGCAATACTTGGTTGGACCTCGATTTGAATGAATTGCTGCCTTAATGCTCAGTGGCCTGACAGGGATTAGACTGTGGCTCTGTGTAGGTTGATGGCTCCTTCAGGTCATCTGCATTGTTAGGTCATTTTCTTCTTGACAACATTTTCCATCAGGTTCGGGTCAGGCAAAGTTTGCTGGCCAATTAAGCAAATGGTAAATTGTAAATGCCGTATACTTGTATAACGCTTTTATACCTTCCTTGAAGGCTCATTCACAGTCCCATTCACCCATTCATACACTGACGGCAGCTTTGTTGCTGAACACTGGCGCTATTCTTGCTCTGATATATTTTCTTAAAATCTTAATCCTATTTTACGATTTTTCTTCTTTATCACAAGTTATTCAAGTTATAAACTGACCAATCAGATGCCTCAGTAAAAGTACTGCCATGGCAGAAATTTGAATGTATCTTGTTGTGCTGTCAAACAGAAAAAAAGAACATCTATTTTTTATTCAGCTGAACAGGGTTCTCACATTTCGCATTTCTGTGTCTAGCTACAAGCCACACGTCCGGCACAGCTGTGACATCATCCAAATGCGCCCTTGAAGTTCAGGTCCGTTGCCATGTTTTTGAATGACTTATCGCATGAGATGGCTTGTGTTTATTCGGATTAATAATTATAGTATAATGGAAACAGTGTAATTGCAAAATTGTGTTTTTTTCAACATTTCTAGAATTTCAACAAAGTTATGCACATTTGTGTAACGGAAATGCAGCTAATTGACTGCAGACTTAAACCTTTAACCATGCAAGCTTCAGCTACTCAGTAACTCTTCAACCGTTGGCGCAATTAACATAATTTCGCTTTTCTTGTGAAGCGAAGAAAAGCAGCCTTGCTAAAATGCAACATTTTACTGTAGTTAAGTGTTTTTACGCAGGAAATTCGCTGATTCTGTCTCGGAGGGAAAAAAAGCGTCTTTTGACAATTACACACTACTTAACATTAGTAATGTGTTGCATGTGTGACTGCAGAATCAGGTGATTTACAGTAACTTTGTAAACAGGCGAAGAGTTACGGTATGTCAAGGAGCGTGCTTTTCTGGGGGGGATTTTTTACCGATCAGAGTGGACCAAAACTAGCAAATGACATGGCATCTCAAACCATCACTGACTGTGGAAACTTCACACTTCACAAGTTTGGACTATGTGCCTCTCCAAACTCAGAGACTTTGATTTCAAAATCAAATCCATCATTTACTTTCATCCATCTGTTCATCCGTTTCCGTCCAATGAGACGGCTGTGGCTGTGATATTGGGCTATATAAATAAAATTGAATTGAATTGAAAATTGAATTGAATCTGAAAACTTTGGACCATGGCGCAACAGTCCAGTTCTTTATCTTTTCCCTCCATACTTTTTTTTTCGTCCACTCAATTTTCTAATAGCACGCCAGCAAACAGCACTTTATGAACAACTAACCTGTCAAGCAATGATCTTTTGTGGCTTGTCCTCCTTTTACTACCTGTCAATGACAATCTTCCCCGTGATTGCTTGACCTACTGACCCAGACAGAGAGAGCATTTAAAGGCTCAGGAAATCTTTGCAGGTGTTTTAAGTTACTTAGGTGATTAGGGCGTGACACTTTCCAAAATTAAATTTTGTCCGACACATTCTAATTTTCTTAAAGACCTTGATTTTGGGTTTTCTTTACCTCTAAACCCTCAGCAAAAGAAAAAAAAACATTAACAAAGGTTTGATATATTTGAATCTATGTGTAATTATTCTATTTAATATACAAGTTTCACAGATTAAAATTGACTGGCATATAAAATAGAACTTCTTCACAAAATAGTGTTCTCTCGCTATTTCATAGTTCACCTTTCACAGTTTTGCTGATTTTTTCAGTGCAATTTTGCTTGTTATTTTTTCTACAGCGCATTGTGTTCTGTGTTGTGATTGGTAGTTGACCTTGTCAACTGATCAATCTTCTCCTCGCCACGTCTCCTGTACATAAAGCGTTCAGCTTTGCTCCAATCGTGAGCAGATCTTTGTTTTCATTCTATAATACGGGACTAATATTTCTAATATATACTAATATTGTCTTAGAAAAGTGTATAAAGTGTCTAGTGAGTTGTTTTACAGTCTTAAACATCTGTATTTCTATTATTTTACCAATTGTGGGTTATTTATGGAACGTAACCCAGCGATAATCGAGGAACCAATGTACCGTATTCCTATTTTTTTTAGACATACCTGTTTGTCCAATATTGAAACACGGAGGTGTAAGTATGATAATACAAAGCATCATGAGCGATAAAGGTTTTGGGGAAGATATGTGCAGGCACAGTATTTCTGCTTGATAATAAAAGTTATCTTGAGATTTTTTGTCAACTTACTGATAAAGTCCATCCTTAAACTGGGATTTGTCCCACGTTCTAGTGATGCTAAAAACTTTAAACAACCTGCATCAAGGTCAGACTACGGAAGATTTTTGCCCACTCAGATGTGTGATAACTAATCACACGTTAACCTTAATATTGCAGTTAATCGCACAGCAAGCTCAGAGGATGATAAATCTGTACGTATAGAACTACTTCATCAGACACGTTTTACAATATTAGAAAAGCAAACCAGGCTAAGTAAATGCTGAAACATTTCTCTAAATGACTGCATTGCTCCTCTAATTAATGAGTGTTGTTGCCTTGATTTAATTGACAGAAAGGCAAACAGGATAAAAGTAATCCAGGCGAAAGAAGTAATTAAAGGTTCTAAGAGCGACACAAAGGCTAAAAGTAAATATCAAATTTTCTTGCATCCATTTCTCATCTTTTCACCCCCTCTTCCTTTGGTTTACTTGCATCTCCTCCTTGTTTATGTTTGTTTGTTTTTCCCCCCAACACAGGAAGTACGAATTCTGCTGTCTCTGAGACAAGAACCATTCTAAAAAAGGAGAAGAGTTTGGCAAAGTATGTTGCCATGCAACAAAAGTACTGCAGGATCACAAAATACATCCAGTCAGTGCTTGAATGGAGGACCTGCAAGATCTCCATGATCCTCTATGATTCCCCTTTTTATTTTATTTTGTTTGTTTTCTCCCCAAAAAACCAGAGAAGCAAAACGTAAATGATTACATGTCTTTATTGTAGCACTCTGGATACAAATAACGTACCAACAAGAAGACAAATCTAGACCCTGCTTCTTCTTACACAACAACCTAAGTAGATCTGTTGCTCTTTTAAGCTACAAGTTTCAGCACAAAGTTAGAAAAAGCAGTTTTTCTATCAGTGTGTGGCCCGCTGCTGCACTTGCACAGTGTGTCAACACTTATCTCACATCTGCAGCAGAAAATCGAAGCCACAGAGAAATTCTTGATGGTAAAGTGAGACAGCGGTTTTGGACACAGATGTGTGGAATTGAAGCACTTCTCGTCGTGCATGTGCTAATGACGGACTGTGACACCGCGCTGCTGCTGTCGCATTGCCGGAGGGGCCGAGGCGGAGGAATGCTGCCTGCGGCTGTTTTTGTTTGAGGCAGGGAGACTCTGCAGTACTCTACTGGTCTCTGTGGATTCGCATTGGATTCCGGGAAAAACTAAATAATCTTTTAATCAAGAAAGGAGCCGTTTAAATATTTCACAACTTTTAGCTTGTGGAAATCCTCACTGATTCTTCTATCATTTCAGGTCACAGTGACTCTTTTGGTAGGAAAAAAAAGTCATAAATGATTTTAAAAAAAGGTTATATTTCATCTAAATTAATAGTTATGTACGCTCAAAAAAAGTGTAAAAGGGAGCAAACATAGCAGTAACCCTTAAGACTTCAGCAGTATAGATTTAGATTCTAAAATAAACTTGTACATCATCGTATAGTCGACAAGAAAGTCTTTGCTGCATTTCCTCATTTTTAGATTTATATATTTTTTTGTGAAATGATTTAAGCTAAAAAAAAGAATAATGTGGAGGACAAAGGGGTATCTAAAGAGATGGAGGGATGCAGTGCTTGAGGGAGGACAGTGAGCATTTGAAAAAGATTTCCTTTAGGAGGAAATGCTGTAACGGGAATTTGATTTAGTTTAGCTGAGGCTGAGCTGCGCTGTCACTGAAGGTGACAAATTTACCTGCATCAGGGCATTTTAGAGCGTAGTTTATTCTGAATAGCAAAAAACAAAACAGATTTTCTGCAAATGAAAATCAACTTTTTTTTTTTTTACGTATCTTTGATTTTGACACTTTTCTTTCAGTGCAGCAACTCGGACGAACACAACACATCAAAAAAACGTCCGTTCCAGACATTTATTGTCACTTGCAAACATCAAACTACATCTCACGTTCAATCTTTCTCTTATAGAGTCCACTTTTTTTCCACCATCTGTTTAAATCCCTGCACCTTAGACATATTTCTTCTCTTCTGCTTACTGATCTGAGTATTGTGGATTTGTGAGGTACATGAGGCAGTCCTGAGGCTGTGTCTGGTTCCAGGTGAGTTAAGCTCTCCCCACTAGCTAAGACCTGCCCTCACGGCGCCCTTGCTACAGTGGCGAGAAAACAATTGGCTTTGGCTGGCAGCATAATCCTAAGCTCTTGTGTGGGTATTCACTTACAGTAAGTGAGAGAAGCCATTAAATATGCACAAGCTTCAACTAATACTGAACCAAGTATTAACAACACTATTGTTAATGACTAATTTGATGTGAAGGAATGAAAAATATATTTTTAACTCTCTATACTGAAAAAAAGAATCCATGGATATTTTTTCATATGGCTTTTTTATGTTCAATGTTACATTTTCTGTTTAGAAATTTGCAAATTTTCCTTCTCCTGTGGCTGCATCCAGCCTCGCTCATTCCAAACTGAACAAATAAACGATGACAGACTCTCAAACCATGTGGCGCGAGACAAATTTAATAAAAACGGAAGGAAATTAGATTAGGCTTCTATCTTCTGTTGGGGTTGGTTGCGTCCTTCAGGCTTGATAAGATGTTCAATTATCTGCTAATTTAGTTCAAAGGAACAAGAAAAAGTCCCATTTTGCTGGAGAAGGCAGCCACAGATCTGCATTGTGCATCACAGCAACTCGTTCAGCCCTTTCTCTTTTGCCTTCATGACTGATTTCGTTGTCACTTGAGCACTTTTTTACGCAAAATTAATTTTTTGGATAAAGTGTTGTGCTTCACCAAGGCATATGCAGTAGATATATAAGGTACAAAAGGAGAAGGTTTCAGTCTCTGCAGGGAAGGATGTGGGGTTGCTGTTGCCAAGCGATGGGGACTACAACTAGATGGAGCGGCGACGTAAGAGGTGGGGCAAAAGCTGGACCTGAGGGTGACGGGAGAGGGGTTGAATTGTGGGTTGATGGGAGAAGCTGCAGATTCAATCTGCTGAGTAGAAGAGTCAGAGCACCAGCAGCTGGATTCTGTTCATGGAGGTAAAAAGCTGGAGGTTGCAAAAAGAGATGGAAGGGCACAACATCTACGGAACATCTACTGGACCAGAAGCCATCAGAGAGTAAGACAGGATGGCTGAGGCAGGAGGGGAGGTGGGGTAGGGTGAGGAGGTCTCTTGGAGACGGGGGTGAGGGGACCGGGGAAACAAAGCCGATATAGTCTCACTCACGGTAGAATACATATTCAGTGTAGCTGGTCCAGATCTTGTCATCGGTCTGCTCATGGGCAAAGGCGCAGGTTCCTGTGGAGTTACAGGCCACCATGTGGAAGCCTGCGTCTGCCAACTTGTCAAAGGCCTGCTCCAGAAAGGTGAACTTCAGGTAGTAGCGGGATGTGTAGCGCTCAGGGGGTCGGTCGGGGTCACGACTCTCATTCAGCGTCTCTCCGAACACCTCCTTGGCCAAGGAGGTTTTCCCACACACCATGATCCGTGCCACACGCCGGAATTTGGCATCTGTGTGGCTGTCGCGGCCCAGTGTGTATGAGCCTCGATAGCCAATGGTGATGAACCCGGAGCGTTTGCCATCCATGGCTCCCGGCCCTAGGCTGGAACAGGTAGCTGTGGCTCCAAGGGAGCCCAAACTGCGGACAGTATCGATTCCCGGTGAAGAGTCCTCTGGATCACTCTGGCAACCCTCGTCACCAAGCGAGTTCTGCTTGCTAATTTTGGGTGCCAACTGCTTGACGAGTTCCGGCAGGTTGAAGAACTCTGCCTCCCTCTGGAGACGCCCGCGCTCTGGGAAATGGTCTGGAAGAACCAGCTGCTGGTCCCGCAAGTAGTCCAGGATGTACCGGAACAGGAAACCATCCCTGTCCACAAAGAAACGCCCCTTGGTGTCCCTAGCCAGACCTTTGGCGGACTTCTGACTGAACATCTCCCACAGAAGAGAGTCTGGCACACTTGTGAGGGTTGAGTAGCGGGTTATGTACACTTGACCACCAACATTGAGTTCAATTATCTCTGGGAAGGGAACCTCCTCCCCAGATATTCCACTATCTGGTAAAGCCATGGTCCACTGGTCAACTTTGGCGCAGACTTTAAAAGTCTAGAATTCTCAACCTGCAGGGCTCCGATGCGTTTCCTCTCCAAAAAAAAAAAAAACTTTGCAGTGACTGATGAGGCGTTTCTTGTGTCTCACCCTTTTAAGCTCTAAGTGGAAAGCTGAAAGCCGCTGTGCACAATTGGTCTGCGCGCAGAGCCTCACATAAAAGCGCACTTTCTACTCCAACTACAGGAGTTAAAGCACAGCGAAGCGCACATCCGAGTCCTTTACGCGCAGTCAGATGGAGGAAAATCTCTGTCCCACATAGGATCTCCGAGCAGGAAACTCACCGACGCTCACGAGGACGACTCCTCTACTTTTGGCCGCTCTCTCTGGCGCAAATCCGGTGGCCCAACTTCAATTAAGCAGCAATCCATGTTGGTAAGGGACAGGTGTCATGTTCTGTCCGAGCCACCAGACGAAGAAGATGTTAAAGATGTAGTGAGAGACGAGATAGGTGAACAGAAAGACCTCTCTCGTTTCCATCACGTTGCTCGGGTTTTGCCCCCTGCGCGTGACCGCCTGTACCTCCAACTGCAGCGTAACAGGAGGATACAACGCTGCTCCTCGCGGATAACCACGCCCACCCGCAGTGACGCACCTCTGCTGAGATCCAGGTCAAGATGTCTCGTCCTCCAGGAATAATTGAACTGGTCTTATCTGCATTTCCAACCTAAAGACGCCTGTCAGATTTTTTTTTAAGTTGCACTCAGAAAATCAGTTTTTATAATTATTCATAAAAATATTTTTAATGATCACTCATTTGACTGCCTTTTTTATATTTGAAGTGTCATTTAAACCCAACTTGACAAAATGTGCATTTTTAAAAATGGATTCTGAGAAGCATCCTGAGAAGTGACAGTGTCACTCAGAAGAATGGAGGAACAGCGACATCTAACGTCGACTGAAAGGAAGGAAAACTTTGTACATTAAAATAAAAAATAAAAAATAAATCCAATTCACTGAATTGATCCAGGATATCTTTAACTAAAACTTCAACCTTTGTGACACAGAGATAAATACCTGGTACTGAACAGTGCAGGAGAAGTTTTCCAGATTCCTTGTATTTCTTGCAAGATGGAATCAAGTGTCAATTAAATATGTGCACAAACAAGTAAAACATAATTAATGGCAAATCCATTCACATTTTAGTTTCACAAAGTTCAGCCCACTGTTGTTTTTCCACATCAAACTAAAACAAATGAAACACAACAGACGGTCATGTCTGCAAAAGTTCATCACTGTAATGATGGGTTGATCTTTTTTCACGTGTGTTGAAATGGCACTTGGTCGTTTTTACGTTACAGTCAAATAAATCTACTGTGCCTCAATCCAAATGGTATGTTTCCATATTAATGTAATGGATTTATTTCTTTCAATGATTCAGTTAGCAGCTATCCTCAGACAGATCGATCTGGTTGGATCGTAGGAATATAAATCGATGTACAGGTCGATTCACTGTTCCACCTGTGGTTTTCTGACTTCTGCGTCTTGTGAAATTAATGTTCACGTCCATATAAATATTCAAATTTCTAACATTTACTGTATATATTCATGAAAAAAATGCACATTCAGTTTGTCAAAAAAGTATAGTTGCAACTTTGTTCGACCTCTGATAATCTGGCTTTACATTTCAAGGCCAAAAACAGAGAAATCAGTAGCTTTGAAAATATTTTAACATCAAATTTCCTATGTAAACTGAACCAGATCAGATAAACAGGAAGGGTGAGTCATAACTGCATCCTTAACAGGCTGTCAATTTTTTCCCCCATACTTGTCATCCTTAGGACACCATTTTGGCCTCTGAAGAGCCAGCAATCTCCAGCTGGCTTGCACCGCCGCAGCTTCAATGTCAGCAATGTGCCTCTGACATATTGTTGTAATGCTGAGCCTGGAAGTGGTGGAGCTGATGACTCACTCCCAGTTCCATTTATTGTTCTCCCTCAGTGAAATAAGCAAAAGTGACATGCATTTAACTCCAGAATCCAAACGATTCATTTGCAGAAATGTGTTCAACCATTTAGCAGTCATTAGCAGTTAACCCCTGCCAGTAACTGTGAATGATGAAGCTCGTAAAATTGCACTAATTGAGCCCAAATTATCTGACTTTTAACTCTCTGAAACTCAGCATGTCACCCTGAACTCTTATTGGAAGTTTTATCATTCTGATTACACCAGCTCAAACGGGAATCATTCCACTCCAGCAAAATAAATTGGTTTGACCTCCTGTGGGAGCTGGATTATCAGTGTGGATCTGTCAGTTTCCATCCCAGTTGTGGCCTTCTGAGACCTTCTGAGGGAGAAGGTTTGTTTGCGAGATGATATTTCAGTGGAGAAAGCGCTCCTGTTTTTGTCTTCGCCTAAATGTTTCCGTCTGAAAACACAAGTATAAGTAGACATTATAGAAGTCTGCACATCTGCAGTTCCTGCTGAGCGCAGCACCAGCAGGTGATTTATGGGACGCTTTATGGGGTCAAGAGAAAGGAAAAGGGTGTTGCGTCTATATTCTAATGTGTTAATGGTGCCTACACAGAGCAGCCTGCAAAGCCTCATCGCCCTCACGATGAGATGTCATTTTTCTTACATGACAGGTGACAGGGAAGTGAAGCACTGCTCGCCTCCAACGCTACTCAGCGAGACTTTAAAACTTACTGCATGTTTCAAGACAGGGAGGGGGAGCATAAATGAACACACAGGACTCATTCAATTATGCAGCAACATAAAAACAAAAAGTACTGTTGGGCAGACTGTTCGTTTCAGTGGGGCTGACGTGGAGGATTAAATTAGACTTTCAACTGCATTAATGCAAGAACATTTTTGTGGGTTTTATGAGCAGGAACCCCAATTTATGTTTAACAAAATATAATTTATAATCTATTAAAGCATTTTTTGTGGAATTATGGAAAATACACTTTTCTGTGATTTTTTTTTTTTTTTTTTTGGAAAGGGTCCGTTATCACAAACACCAGATCTCCATGAGACAGGAAATAGTTTTGAGTGCTGGTATTTTTTGTTATTTAGTGTCCAAGCTGTGTTCCTTTCATTTGTGCTTTTATTGTGAAAAAACCTAAAACTTTCCCAAACTTGGTACAAAAACATGTCAGATTCTGGGGAGAGAAAGAACAAACGTGTTAAAAAGATAGTTTATTTTGGTTATTTCCCACCAGTTTATCCACAGACTGAAAGGAAAAAAAATGACTAGGGTACACAAAATGTGGGGATTTTTAATATATATCACAATGAATTTCATGTAGACAGCATATGTGCATACTTGAAAGACTAATGTCAATATAATGACCACCGACTTCAGGAAAACAAGCCCAGGTCTGGGTTGGGTTATGCTGAAAAGACTAGTGTCTGGGATAGTTGTTAGTGAGCACAAAACACAAAACCCAATCACTTATCCATAGAAACAAAACAGGAACTCTTTCACCCATAAAGCAGTACAGTTTTGATGCTGCGATGAATCGTGCCCACTTGTTAAAGTTAACACTCAAAAGAAAAACATTTTTACCATTAAGCTTTTAATGTGTTTTTTCCCCCTCAAGGACATGTATATAAATATATAGACACATCCCCAGATAATTAACTCCCATACATGTTAAAATACCAACAAAATTAATAATAAAAAAACATTTCTTTAAAGTGCTTTCTACTGACAAACAAATCATAGAACGGTGCATGTTTGAGAGTTAAGAATCACTTCTTTTCTGATCAACTATGTTCCTCAGTGCTTCAAGAGTGAAGACCAACAGATGTAAGGCATGATTGCAATCAAATGGTACATCTTAAAGTACATCTGTGCCATAGATAATACCACACAACTCAACTGTGGCAGATGAATACAGTACCACTTCAGGGTTGTTTTTTTTTTTTTTTTTTATGTGAAGCCAACCATGTCATTTTTTATACTAAAATAATTATAATACTACATTGGTGAGTTATCTGCAACACCGTAGCAGGTAGAACACCAAATTTCACTGTCGTGTACAAAAACGGGTGATCTAATATGCCAGTTTTGCTCCTTGCTGGAGGTGGTTGATTGAAACACATCTTGACTCAACTTTTAAGACACATTTAATAAAATATCTACTACATTATCAATACATTATTAACTTAATAGAACTCCAAGTGTTTAGGCTGGGAGGACAATTTAAAATGATGGAAGTTCAACTGTTAATAATTTCTTTTCTTTTTTTTTTTTATAACTCCCCAAGATGCAGAATGTGTCCGGACTGAAAACCCAGGTTGAACGCAGTGATGTTTCTGTCAGTGTAAGATCAGACTGCACCAAACAAATGCCAGGGGAGGAGCAGCTTGTTCCGATGGGGAGGGGGTTTATTTCTATGGAGCCAAACGTCTTCTGTACTCATTCCACATAGTAATAACTAGCATGATGTTTCACAAAGCACTGACAGTCATCGTGCAGCATTTCAGCTGAGTGGATATAAAAATATAGACATTTGAAACCCTGAATATATGCTCATATGCAATTTTCTGCAACAGAAAAGGATTTACAGCTGTCCCACCTGATGTGTGCAACATTTTGTTGTTTTTTTTTAGACTTTGTTCCATCTAAACATTTTTTAGCATCACCTGTGGGAGGAACTTTAACCCAACACAGAACGGCGAATATAATGTCTTCTGCTCCTGCATCAGTCTCTTCTATTCGACTAAAATTACCTCCGGGTGTGTGACACAGATTTACTCGGTTAAAGGAGTGTTTGTGACGTTACATCAACATGTCTTTGTGATGCCTTGCTATGTGCTGGCTTTTCTCTGAAGGCCTCCTGAAGCCCTTGGTGCAGTAATCACAGCGGTGGGGATAGTCCTTGGTGTGAATTGAGATGACGTGACGTTTGAAGCCAGAAGCGTCCGTACTGTTATACTCACAATACTGGCACTGATAAACCTTTCGACCGCTGTGGGTCTTCATGTGCTTCTTCAGCTCCGCCGGCTGCCGGAAACCTCGCCGGCAGCGCTTGCACTTAAAGGGGAGGTCCTTAGTGTGCATGGACAGGATGTGACGACTCAGGGTGAATGTGTCAGGAGCATTGAAGTTGCAGTGCCGACACTGGTGCACCTTGTTGCCTTTGTGTGTCTCTGCGTGTTTTTTCAACTCTGAAGGCCTGTGAAAGCCTTTTTCACACACGTCACACTGGTGGGGGAAGTCCTTGGTGTGTACTGAAATAATGTGCCGTTTCAGGTCACTCGAGTTGGTGCTCTTGTGCTCGCAGTGTGGACACTGATGGGTCTTGTGGCCTTGCACAGTCTCCATATGACGCTGGAGTTCCCGTGCGTCAGCGTAAGCTTGGGGACAGTGGCTACACTTGAAAGGCAGATCGGCGCCATGCTTGCTCTTAATGTGAGTTTTTAGGTTGGACTGGTCTGCACAACGAAACTCGCAATGCGGACAGTGGTAGGGCTTCTCCCCTGTGTGGGTCCGCATGTGCTTTTTTAGCTCCGATGGGTGACGAAAGCCTTTGGCACACTCCACACATACGTGTGCAAAGTTCTTGCTGTGCACTGCCAGCAGGTGGCGATTGAGCAAACCCTGTTCAGCTGTCTCATAATCGCAGTACTTGCAGTGATGCAGTTTGGGTTCTGGGTCCTTAACAATGAGCTTGTCAGAGCCCAAAGGGCTGGACTCGTGATAGCGCCGCGTGTATTCAGTATATTCTGGAGATCGCTCACTGTTGTGGCTCAAGAGCTTGTGACTTTCCAAATGATTGTGGAAACTGATCTTTCTGTTGGTGGTAAAGTCGCAGTCCGTACACTGGTACTTCTTTTTGAGTAAATGATCAGGATGGTTCTTCATGTGGCATTTCAGGAAGCCCCTCGAACGAAACTTCTTTCCGCAGATGTGACAGGGATAAACCGTCAAAGGCATCCCATCTGGTCCAATGATTACAGCTGGAAAAAAGTCAGGAAAAACCTAATCAGTCTGTAGAATGATCTTTTAAGTTAAAATGCTTTATCTAAATCAAAATGACTTCATTCGTCGTTAAAATAATTCTACAGATCGTACCTGTTTGACACTGCCTTGTATCTCCTTTCTTCTTCTTCCTAACTTTGGATTTCAGAGCTCTGTTAGTGCCCAGCCTCTCGCGGATTTGCAAATAAGGTGCAGCAACTCCATTCTTCACCTGATCAATGCTGGTACCTACAAAGACATTATGAGCAATTACACTTAATAGAAAAGAAACACCAAAAACATTGAAAATCCTTGAAACTTTTCAATCTTCTTGCTTGAAAAAGTGTCAAAAGCTTTGAAGTCCTGGTTGTGTTTTTGCATTAGCCAAGTTCTTTCTTTGACTTCTCTAACAATATTTTTCACTTATTTAACACCTATGGCTAATTTAAAACAAATTTAGAAAAATTTTGTTGACATACTGATGTCAACATCCTCGTCATCATCGTCACTATCATCGTCGTCGTCCTCATCCTCATCATCATCTTCTTCTTCCTCCTCTTCTTCTTCCTTAGGTGGGTTCTTGATAGCCATGTAAACCATCTTGTCCCGGCCAACTCCCAGCCTCCCTGAGGATGCTGCTTCCAGATCAGGATGGCCATTGTGATAATCATCTTCAGTTATCACCTCTGTTCCTCCTAAAAATGGAAATGAGTCTAGACTTAATCTTAACAGAAAAAGTAAATAAAAACAGGCAGATTTAAGGTCACTTGCCTAAATCATCATCTGCTTCAGCTTTGAAGATGTAGACCTTGATGACCTCAGACTCTTCCTCCTCCTCTTTGATTTCCTTGTCCATTACCTCAGTACTGATCTCCAGAGGAGTGTCTCCTATGTCTAACTTCTCTCCCACCTCATCAACTGCAACAAAATAAATAATACTGTTATTAGAGACAAAGAGCTCAGCAGAGTGGGCATTTTAATGTGCTAACATAAGTGTCTTACGAGAAATCATGAGGTAATCCTCTGAGCTGCTTCTTCCATCATCATCATCCTCATCTGTCTGCAAAGGAACCGCGTCATTTGGCAACTGTTGGTGAATGATGGTTTCTGAGTTGGCTTCTGTCACCATCAATCCTTCTGACACAAGCTGGTGGTCCAATGTATTGTCTTGGTGATCAGAGAGCAGCTCAGCTACAAACACTTGATCAGGCATGTCATCATGGTGGTGATTTGGGTCCTGGATAAGGTCTGACGTTAAAACATGGTGGTGATGGGCTTCCAAGGCTTCCTCAATTGCCACTTCTGTCCCCAAAATATTGTCAGGCATGATCACACTGTGTCCTGAGGCAACCATGTCTTCTGTGGTTATTTCGTGGGCCTCTACTCCCTGAGATTGGAGACTTTCCACATCTACTTCAAGACCTTCAACAACCTCGGCCTCTAAGCCCTCCACTTCCACCTCCTCTTCAAGCCCCTCCACAACATGAGCTTCCAGGCCCTCTACATCTACCTCAGCTTCCAGGCCCTCCACCACCTGCGCCTCAAGACCTGTGACTTCAACCTCACCATCTAAGCCCTCAACGACTTGAGCCTCCAACTCAACCAC
Source organism: Adrianichthys oophorus (assembly GCA_036245035.1). Taxonomy (NCBI): domain Eukaryota; kingdom Metazoa; phylum Chordata; class Actinopteri; order Beloniformes; family Adrianichthyidae; genus Adrianichthys; species Adrianichthys oophorus. The sequence goes on along the minus strand of BSAI01000162.1, from coordinate 11,672,572 downwards.
CTGCGTCTGCATCCCATCAACCACTTCTGCCTCCAGGCCTTCGACATTTGCATGTAAACCTCCCACTACTTCAGTCTCCAGACCTTCTACCTCAAGTTCATGCTCCAGGAGAATGCCCTCATCCGTCATCACATCGGAGAGAAGCATGCCCTCAGGCACAGACACTACAATGTGCTCGCCATCAATGTGAGCAAGACCTCCCATGCCTGCAACTGAAAGAAAGAAAACAAAATGGGATTAGAGTTTCTCAAAATACAAATAAGTAAAGCTAATGCTAAAGCAAAGTTTTACAGGCACAGCGTTCCTTTTTATTTTAAACATATTAAAAAAGTAAAGCAGCTATTCAGATTTAAGCGTTCTGTTTTTGTTGACGCCTTTATGATGTTAATTACAATTTTCAAATTTTCGTTAATTACTATGTTGGAAAAAATGTTGTGTTTTAATCTTAAACATAATTAAACACTTTAATTTTAAGTTTCATGTGGTTTTAGTGTGCAAAAAATGTATCTCGTTTTTATGTTTTGCATCAGATTTTAGTCAGTCACTCAGTTGATAACATTTGGAAATTTTTACTTAAAAAAAAGTAAAAAGTGTTGCTCATGTCAGTCATTTGGCAAAACGGTCAGACTATTTAGAAATTATAAATAAAGATGGAAAATAAATATTTAAGCAAAATGGCAAACTAAATGTCCACAAATATTTAGACTTCATAACTTCAAAGTCTGACAAAAAATCCTTTATAATAACTAAAATAATTGTAAATACAGCTTGTGAAGTTTGGTCAACAACTCCTACTTTTACCACCCACCAAAGTCTTGCATGATCATAGCATGAGGCATCTTGAGCTCTTGAGCGTGCAGCTCCAACACCCCTCCTCCTTGATCCATGTTTTGATCCAGTAAAAACTTACTGAAAAGGATGTAGTGAGCATAAAACTGGTCACTATTTTTTCTTACTTGAGCTCAACAATATCAAGAGAACAAACAAGGACCTAATAGTTTGCAGTAAACACATACCTTCACATTTAGTGAGATCTTTATAATAAAACCAATAAGATAACTGGCATGCCTTCTCCCATCAATTACCCCAATCTGAGGACAGAAAATTAAAAAGTTAAATAAACACATTCATATTTTTACAAGTTTAATTCTTAGTATTTAGATATCTTGCAGTCGTAGTTTCAAAGAGAAAACCTTAAGCTGCAATGCAAGATGGTGAGGTTCCCATTGGCTCCATCCTTTGTCTATAAAGAGTACTACAAGTAACTTTAACCTGCGGACATGTAGCATCTAGAGATGGTTGAGCTTCACGGATAGGGATACCAAAAAATAGAAAGGATGTTCTTCTATAAAGGAATTAATGTCTGCAAACTGCAGACCAAACCGTTCCAGGGCATGAAATGTTTATTTTTTGCAGGAGAAATGTCATGTTGTCACATGACAGTTCAACATAAAGCAAAGAAAACATACTCGTATCCGTCCGTGGTGACGTTCTGGGCAACTGCTTTAAAATATGCACATAGGTAACAATCAGTACACTGGCGCACATCTTGTTTCGTAGTTATTATTAGTCAATTGTGTATTAAATTACAATTGCCTAATGTTGATGACCACCAATGAAGATAGCGGTTATGCAACCCCCTGGCATGGAGGCTAACGCCCTCCACCCAGTAGAGCTAACTAGCAGCTATGGCTTATTTATCAGGCGCCATTTTGTTTTAGCATTGAAGCTAACTCCAGTGATACGAAGACTGGTCTAAAATCACTTTATCGACGAATTTGCAGCTCTTCAACATACATAACATAGAAGACTGCAAGACAATGTAGCACGGCATATTTTACTAGTCTAATTACTGATATTTATTTGGATTAATCGTGACGACAGTCGTCCTTTCTGCTAGCTAGCGTGCTAAGCTACTCGAGGCGGGTGTGCCGCATTATCTTCCATGTTGTTTTCCGAAAAGGCTGAAAGAGGCCCGCTACGTCTGACTGGGCCTGTAGGTCCCTTTCCACGTGAATTGGTGGACTGTTTTAAATAAATTTACCTGATAACGTCGTCTTCTGACCGTATTCTTGTGCCTCCCTCTTGCAGAAATTGTCTGTTACTTTTTTAGTTTATTTTTGACTGTAAGCTAAGTGCGGCCTGCAGTTTAGGATCCCCGGCCACTCTTTGCTAGGCCTCGGCCAATCAGCTTGCTTCCTGACAAGCAGAGGGAGGGCGGGGGGCAGACAATGCGTGGCCTCGTTTACCGCTGATCCCTTACTATTTGCGTCATGCATAACAGAGCAGATACTCACATTAAAACAATATTTGTCTCGATAAAAAACCTTGCGAGACCTAACCCGGGTGCGCAAATGGGATTTTTTCCCCTAAATGTTTTATAATAAAACAACGTTTTTGAATTTAGTGAGCCCAAACTTTGAACGCACAGACGAGGCCTGTAGGCCATTTTGTCACAAGGGGTGGGTAGCATGGAGCCCTTTTCAGAGGTGGTCTAGCGATCAGGAAATATGTGGCTCTTTTTGTCAGTGCTTGTGTTGCAAATGTCAAATGATTAAGTAATTGTGATCCAAGTTTTCTTGCACAAAAAAAAAGCCTTTTTATAGTTTCAAGGTAGACTTTATTATTTGTAATTATTACAGCTTCTACTTTCGAGGCACTCTTCATAAGGGTGCATAGCTGATTTAGGCATAAGGCCTTTGTGCATAATCACATTATTTAAACAGTGTTTGTTTATTTATTTTAAAGTCAAGTAATCCACCAAGATTCATGGACATTAAAATTGCTGAGTACCTTTAATTCTTCAAGATTAGCCATAGAATTAGAGTTGCAGCTGTGATGCATCTTGGTACAACAATTTTTCTTTCTTTTTCTTTAATCCTTCAATATAATTCACAAGGGCAGTGTGGTTTACAAGGATTGTTCTGCTGTGCAAGCGTAAAACATCTAAAACTTTCACAATGAACCACTCTGCACATCAAATTAAGACATACGGAACATGGAAAAAGTCAGAAAGGCCTTTTACAGGAAAAAAACAAAACCCTGCATGCAACACTTCACCCCCTTTGTCAAGTAGTAATTTGCACAAACAAACCAGCAATATCTTCATTAAAATTGTCTTCACAGTCTTACATTGACAGTGCAGCGATACAAACTCAAATTATCCAGCTATTTCTCACAATTACCATAAAAACGAGTAAAGTCCAAGGAAACGATCTGGAAGCTCAGGGCTGGTCCATACAACAAATAGGGTTCCCTGTGTGCCATCAAGTCCACCTACATAGTCTGTGTGTGGATTGACAGTGTTTCATGCAATGGAAAGAGATTAACTACAAATCCAGTGCGGCACAGGGCTCCAGTCTGAAATGTCCAACACGTCTGAAGACACAGCTGGGTTGTTTTCATTGAGAAGTCAGGTAGGAGTTGCAGCAGTCTTTCATTACATGAAGGAATCAGTAACAGCCATCTTTCCACGATTCATCTGAGATTTGAGTTATGCCTAAAGACCTGGCAATAAAAGAAAAAAAGAAGTTCGTTTTTAAAAACAAATTATATGAACACTTGTGATTTTTGTAAAATTGAGTCTCACCTCCTGGAAGGCTGGGACAGTTTACTTCTCGTAGAAACCGGAGCCGCAGACTGACCACGCCCCACTGCAGGCCGTGCCGACCCGGTAGAGGACCTCCCAGCTGCATAGCCTCCTCCGTTAGCGGATCCTGGTGACTGGAGCCCACGGCCTCCAGCAAGAGAAGCCTGCATGACCGGTAGGCCTCTAGAGGGTTGACGACCAGCAGGCACGGATCCCACTGAAGTGACGGCTTTAACCGGAGCTCGCAGGGACAGAGGTGACTGTCCGTTGCCACGCAGACGACTGCAGGCTGCACCCTGAGCTGAAGAAAGAACAACGATTTTAAAAGGTCTCAATCTATACTAATATTCATAAAAAGTGAAAAAATAAAACATCTGACAAAGAAATTGTAAGGTCAAAAGGAAGGCAGAACGGTAATGTAGTGACACTAAGAAAGAGCTGTTTATTTAAGATAAGGAAGATAAAATCTCTGTTCCTTCATGTGATGCATGTAGTTATGACAGACACCTTCAGGTAGTACACACCTGTAATGACACTGTAATAGAATAGATTTAAAATATCAGTTTCACTTCTTATTCTTCATCTTCCTTTAAAGTGGGCTGGAACCAAGATTACAACACAGGTGTGATTAGGCTGCATGGCAATCTGTTTCAACATTTCCTCTGCGAAGTGAGCACTCACAATGTAGTCTGAAAGGAGGATGGCAAAAAGGGCTAGTTAAAATTTACACTTCCTTTTCAAGAGTTTTGTTACCAGACTATTTCCTCAAATAGAAAATACAAACAGGCAGAGCCAAACAATAATGCATGTCAAATTGCAGCTTCATTTATTTAAACTGCAATTTCCTTTCATTTATCATTATTTAATGATGAAATGATCTGCAAAAGGCACGAGACCTGGAACAAAGCATTAGCTCTGTGGGACAAGTTAGATTTTCTAAAAAGAAAAAAAAAATCAAATTTAAATCAAACATTTTTAACACCACCACCCCCTCACCCCCAAAATAGCTCTTCTGATATTTTTTTTATATCAATTGCTGTCACTTAATGTCAATTGGTTTGCTTAGGCCAAGCAAACCACAACGTAAGGGCATTAAGGACACATTTTGAAACACACTACGAGTAGAAGTCAGGAGGAAGAAGAAACTGCAGGTTTTTTGAAGCCCTCCCAAAAATGTTCCATTACAATTAAACAAGAACCCCTGGAGACAAAACCTGGATCCAAACTAAAGTACTTTTACTAAAATAAGATGTTTTCTTTTCTTACTGTTCAAGATAGTTTTAGCAACTACACTAACATTGTTTTTGCCTCTACCATGCACAACTGGCCTTTGAAAATCACACTAAATCTCAGTTTGATAGCATGACACTTGGGCGGGGTTTGAAGCTGCAGTTTCTGATACGTTTCTTCAGTTTCAAAACTTACAGAGGAGCCTCAACAGGTAAGTGAGGCACAAAGTAGTTAGAAGAACTGGACCAGACCCACATGCTTTGGTCTCCATCACACCCATCTATAGGTTGTATTATTAACGTTTATAAAGAGTTGTACCATATCTCTAAAATCTTAAAAAAGAGCAACTATTAAAAAAGCAGAGTAGTATAATGTTCTAATATTGTTAGTCATAATTTTAAAATAAATTAAGCTATAGAATAAAAGTTATAAAATTATTTTCCTATATCTTTACGTACATTTTTTTTGCAACTTTTTTTTTGTTATATTGTGATGTATTTTGTTTTTGCCATTGAAACATAATTTTACCATAATTTTACTGTCGCTATTTGCTTATCAAATGATATAAATGTGCACTATTTGGCTTAAAATCAAAAGAAGAATGCAACTTTAATAAAAAAAAATAAAAAAAATACATTCTTACAAAAAAGGCTTAAATATTTAAGGCAAAAAGAAAATTCTAGTTTTTTAACAACCAAAACAAAACGTTTTGCTTGTTTTTGTATTACGCAGGTCCAATCACAGCAAGAAAACAAGGTACAGCCCAGCAGATGACAGTAGTTGTTTGTTTCCTGTCATCAGTCAAAGGCTACTCTTGGTCATGCAGAAACCGAGAACAGAGGTAAGCTGAAGGAGAAGCTAAAAAGAAAAAGGAAATGCGGGTTGAGTGAACGGGAGGTGAGGAGGGGAGGGATTACCTTTGGAAGGGGAGTGGGACAGGTGAGACATGCAGTTGCCAGAGCTCTGGAGGTTAGCCTCCATGCTGCGGCTGTTTCTGACTGCCTCCAGGGAGCGTAGGCTGGTGCGGGGAGCCAGATTAGGCATGCTGTGTCTCAGTTCCTCTGGAACCACACACAAACAGCTGGTTCACCAAGAGAGCAAGCATCTCCACAGCACTGGGACAAGAATTTCATTTCTCTTCAATCTGAATGTGGTGTCAGTGGGGTTTTGCGTACCCTCGCTTTTTGCAAACTTGAGCAGCTCTGCACTGGGACCCTGAAGAGATCGCCTGGGTGTTCTTGAACGTGGCGCTGCAAGCCGACTGCTGTATTCTTGACCGTGGTTGGAGGTCGAGGGGGAAAGGCAACGTGGTGAACCTAAAGGTGATGGAGTATAACGATGCCGCGGCTGGGGGGCGGAGCAGAACCCGTCCTCATCATCTTCCAGGCTGTAAGTATCAAATTCCTGATCGCTGAAAGTCCCGCCGCGGCGCAGTGACGGCTGAGAGGTTGTGGAGCTGCGGCGTGATGCAGATGCTGAGCCTGAAGCACAATCCTGCCTTAAACCTGTCACCACAAACACAAAGATTCAAGAAAAAAGTCAATTTCTTCCACCTCAAACAGTTCACAGATTTCTAAGTGGTACCAATGAAAGCATGGACGTACTCTCCTCCTGCAGGCGAGCCATGATCTGGACATCAGTGAGATCCTGCAGCTTATAACCCATAGAAATGGAGTCATCTGATGTGCTGAGTTCACTGTCAATGGATGACTGAGAGCTCAGAGCCGAGTTCATGCTAGTGGCACCTGAACACAAGAATGGCAAAACAAAGAGAACTTCATGACCGCAGGAAAGTATCAACCAAGTAGAAAAAGCCTTAAACATTTCAAATTAAAATGTGATACTTAAAAAAAGGATTTTTTTTTACTACAAAATAAGAGTTGGAAATGCTTTATTACTTTCAATGGTTTATTACATCAATCATAGTAACAACATATCACTTTTTAGTCTTATCTTAAGGTTGGATGTCTTTAAATGCTTTTATTTACAGGTTATTTACGTAAATCATCATTTTTATGGAAGATAAATTGTTTGCCGCTCATGCTATGGAGATATTTCACTGATCTGGACATGCATCTGTTTTTTTTATGAAGCCATGTGAGCCACAAAGCAAAAATGTGAGAGAAGAAGACAAGACACTGCCTGTCATGTGTTCGGTCACAAATAAACCTTTAATAAAATCGTACTTGTGTTTCTAAATGTTACTTAAGATAATTGAAGCTTGCCCGTTAGCTTTGAAAAAATGGTTTGCATTAACTCGAACTGTATGCATACATACTATAACAGAGGTTATTTGTAGTGGGTAGCAGTGTGTTAGCTTCATGCCATACCTGCGCTGCCACAGGTTAGTAGGGATTTGTTAGTTGATTTGTGGTACCCAGGTGAGATCAGGCCAGAACTGGTGGGGCCAGCCTCTGACGGACTGCTGTACATGTTCCTCCATCGAGACGCTACGGGCAGAAATGACAGATCAGACACCCAACATGTGACCAGAGTCTGATTTAAATCTGCTGCTAGTTTCAGGGGTTTGACAGAAGCGCTCTCTGTAGTCATCAGGTGCTTTCATAGCCTGGTGCTGGCTTTTGAAAGGAAGAGCTGTCACAAGGGGGAAGGTAATCCAATCCAGCCCATGACTGCATGCAGCCATTGAGCTGTGGCGTTAATAGCCTTGTTGTTCAGGTTCTCCTACGTGCAGGAGGCTGAAGCTGCAGGCATCATAAATGAAGAATGAGCTCCATTTGATCAGACAAAAACTCCCGTTCGCACAGGGCTGTTTGAACACCAACTACCACTACTCAGGCTTTGTCATGGTACTTTCACATAGAAATGTACACAAGCAGGGCAAAGGTGAACTGTAAACAAACATGCAACAAGGTTAAAGAATCTGGATTTAGTTATGATCACATTCAAAGGTTTCTAGAGGAGCTTAAGCTAAAAAAAAAATAGATTTGGGATGAAAACATAAATGAGTTTGTGTTCTTAAATGAGCTAAATGAATACACAAATAAGTATGTAAATTGCATACTCTGGTCCAAGCGGTTGATCAGCGTCTTACAGGCCATTTCCGTCTCTGGACTGCGATGATCAAGAGCCTGACGACACCACTTCAGTGGCGAGTCAGGCCCCGGATCAGCCAATTGCTTTTTAGGAGACACGTACAACCTGTCGGGAAAAAGCACACAAGACCTGTAGAGCTGGGAAACGTGAGCAACAGAAAACAGCGGAGGGTTTAAGTTAGAGCTGTCGGGAAATAATATCAGTGCAGACCAGAGGAGCAAGCAGTCTAGACTTAAAACATTAAGACTGACACATTTCTTAAGAATAATGTTTTATTGCAGGAAATTGTCAAGCATTCTGTCTTGACTGACAGTGATGATTCAATCAATTGTGAGTGATCCGGCAAGAGGCGTGTCTTTAAAGTCCATATGGTCATGGGAAATCTCCACTCCACCACCCATGGATCTCCTCCCACTTCACAAACTATCACTGTTTGTGAAGACAGTGGATAACAGGACAGGAGAGACAAGACACTTAGTCTCACTCCACTCAACTGCCAATCTATTGTACAAGTGTTCCCAGTGATCTTTTAATCACGATTATGCCATTGTTAGGCAAAATCAAAAAACCTGTCATTTTCTAGGACACAGTGTCTGCAGAGCCCATTCCCACTTCCTGTCACCCATTTGTTTACACTCTCTCTAGCTAGCTTACACTCTCTCACAGCCCCAACCTAAAATTAGAGGTGCAACAAAAATGGCGAGCAAAATTGGAGCTATTGGAAGTGGGAAAACTGCGATATTAATGGATTTTTTCGTCTGCAAGTGAATGCATTAGAATGAAGTGGAGCAGGGAGCTTGTACCTAGCCCAGTTTATTTTAACAAATACGCTCTTTTTCCAAATGATTTTTTGTCTTCTCCCGGTTTTGCAGCAATTTGAATAGAGAAATACTAATAAATGCAATTTTAAGCTGAATTTTCTTTATATATGTTCTCATTAATATATGAATGTCACAAGAACATGTTAAAAACACAATTTTCATCTGAGTGGGTCTTTAAAAATGGAGACAAACGGTCAGCTCTGTTGTTTAAAAGTAAATGTGTGCTTAACAGTTTCTCTGAAACCCGGACGGACGGGTTCTGAACACGTCAGCAATTCCTCTCAACAGGCAAACACAAAAGGTCGCATTTCCCGCAGGGTCGTCGAACAATACAGAACAAAATTCAGGCCACTCATGCGGTCACAGAGCCTGGGAGGGGGTGGTGGGATATACTCTTGTCCAAAACCCCAAACTCATGTTTGATCCATTCAAGCAGAAGCTTTGCTCGCTCGCCATTTGATCTTTTATTTGAACAAGACACAGGTGAGCATCTCTGGTTCCTTTGGCAGTGCTGTTATGTCACATAATCACACAGGTGTAGGCCACACTGAAGGCTTGTTCACTTTTGTTTGCAAAACAGAGGGGTAAATATTAGGACATCACTGCTGAAATGCAGCTTTAAAACAGAAAGAAACATGAAAAACTTCAATTCACTTTTCTTTCTTAATTATTGTTGCCTTTGCATAAAAACTGAAAAAACAATAAAAGAAACTGCCCTGAATTTTTGTCCTTTTGGTAGTCTGGTCACCCAAACAGGGGCCCTTAGATCACATGATGCAAAATCCCATCCAAAGCAGTTAAAGCCATGAGCCAGCCTACAGCCCACAGGATATCAGATTATACTGCTGTGAGGATTAGCATTGTTATGGCTATGATAAATCCCCCCTCAAAAGCACATATGGTATGGCTAATAATGTGAAACTTAAAAAAAAAAACAGCTATGAATGGTCTGAGATCAGAAACACAAAAAAGTAGGACAAAAAGTGCCCAAAGCGCAAATTTTACCAGCAGGTCTATAGTGTAATAATATACGGCAGATTTCTGTCACTGTTTTCCTGAATCTTCTTTGATTTCAAAGAAGTGAAAACAACAAGTTTCAGCTGTAATTCCATGCATAATTCAACCTCAGGATTACAAAGGTTGCCTCAGTTTAGGATTTTGCTGAAAAAAGGGAGACATTTTCACCTAATTTGCCTACTGAGCTCGATTATTCTGATCTTACCTTCTGAACGTTTCAACATCTCATACATTTCTCCACAGCTGACATTTAATCTTTTTTTTCCTCGTTCAATGTCCCAATAGAGATCCTGTTTGCCAAGTTTTAGCACCTGTTTTCTTCTGGATTAAAGAAAGTGATCTGCTGCAGTCACACGGCTAAACGTTTTGCAGGCACTACCCTGTGGGGAAGTTGCTAATTTTAATATCAAGGGTTCACAAGAAAAGTCACAAATGAGTCATTTGGTTAAAGGGGATGCTTTACCTACAAATGCATGCAAAAAATGTTATATGTGAGGTCGATTTGGCCTGAAGGTAGCTCCTGTTTACTTTGGCACTGCATAAATGAACATTAGATATAAAGTATTTTGAAGAAGATTTAAAAGTCCCACTCTGATTGTCTGTTGCTCAATTTTAAAAGTGTTCCCAGTGGTCTTATGCTGTTTTTAGGCAAAATCTAAAAAAACTGTCAATTTCTAGGAGATAGTTTCTGCAGAGCGGCAGTAGTTCTTAAGAGATTCATGTCTGAGTTGTGGGTGGGCCACACTTCCCATCATCCATTTTTTTACACTCTCTCCTGCTAGCTTACGGCTCTTCACAATCCCAACCTAACATTACCGGTGCAGCAAAATGGTGAGCAATATGGCAGCCATCCCGCCTTCCAGTTTTGAGCCAAATGCCAGCTCAGACGAGGAAAACAAAGGCGCACATGTACCTATTTCTCTACAAGTGGATGCATCAGAGTAAGAAGCTTGTGGCTTGCTGTAGAACAAGTTTTTTCTAACTCAATTTTTGCGTCTACTCCTAAATCACAACGAGGTGACTAAAGATATACTCAGAAATGCAGTTTTTAAGCTTAATTTTCTTTCAGTATGTCCACCATTATGATAAAAATGCCACAAGAACATGTTATACGCACACACAAAAACATGATTTTCATCAGAGTGGGCCTTTATTGGTGGGGGAAAAAAAAGAGAGAGAGAGACCTACCAACTGTCGTCATCTTCTGCATCTGCACATCCATCCTCCAGATCTAGGACATCCACTTCATCCAGTGCACTTTGGTCCACTCCTGACTCACTTTCTGCAAGCGTCTCTGATTCATTACTAGCCTGAGAGGGGCTCTCGGGTGTGTGGATTAGGCCCTGAGTCTGCCTACCTCCATTACTGCAGGTCAGAGTTAGAAAATCCCCACACAGAGCTGGGTGCTCTTCATCTTCTTCCTCATCCTCCTCTTCTTCCCCCAGTCTGTCGGCCGCAGGCAAAGGGGACATCTCTTCTCCGCTGCTGCTGTCCTGAGGAGGCGACAGCTCCAAGTCCGTGCTGCTGTGCTCCTCCAACCTGAGATGGGAGTTGGTCAGCTCCTCACAGGCCAGTCTGTCGTTGATGTTGACAGGAGCAGCATTCAGATTGCTGTTGGACCCTCTGGTCTTGCCTCCTCTGTTGCGCAGGCTCTCGTTCTGGATCTCCAGCTTGCGGACAAGTTCCTGCAGCTTTCGCACCTCTTCCAGCTCCACCCCCGCCAGGTCTTGGCCCCTGTCCCCAGCCTCCTTCATGCATCCGGACTCTGCGCTCTGTGCTGGACCCCCATTGTCGGGCGGAGAGACCACACTGGCACTGTCCGGAACCACCATGGCGCTACTCTGTACGCAAATAACAACAACAAACACCTAAGAAATGCAATACATTTAACCATAAAATGCTTCACAAAGTCCAACTTTGAAATTCTGGTTTGTAACACTGATGATTAACTTATTCCTCTTGGGTATTTTATTATAAATATGTTATAAATTGTATATCTAAAACCAAACGAACCACGACGACAACAACATGCTAGCAGTTTCGGCTTTTATTTTTTTAAATTACAATTAACGATTTCCGGTGAGTAACAGTGAACACACAGATGCTGAGAACGTTAAACTGTAAATCTACTTTATTGTTTATTCGTAGAAACGTTCTCTGGGTGTCTAGTGGTTTGTTTTTAGCATGCTATCAACAGCAACAACACACAAAAACCGTACCGGTGATTGAGCCGTGTTTTCCCCGTGAACTGATGGCTGAGCTCGCCCGCCACTCAGAGCTCAAACTCCCCCGTGCATCCTCGACTGCATGAATGAAGAAGCTAATTACTTCCACCCGAAAGAGTCCGTGGATTTGGAATAACTCCCCAGGCGCGCCAGAACACTAAATTAGCTGCTCCATCCTATTCTAATGTTTGCGAACGCCTGATAATGTCCACCGCGACGCACCGCTAACTAGCTTGTTGACGGACTTTACTTAACCGACTGAGGAGACCTGCATCGGAGAGACTGGCGCCGCCTCCTTTCCATTTTCCTGCTCTTTAGCGCCCCCAGCGGCAGCACGCCACACACATGCGCTTTGCTAACACAATTCCTCAACATAACCGCTAGATGTCGCCATTGTACCTTCTTTCTTTCTTTCTTTCTTTCTTTATTTATTGTTGAACATGGGTCAGCAACCTTTGACGCTGAAAAAGCCATTTGGGCCAGTTACGGAAGCCGCAAATGTCCAGTTTTACGTTTTGAAAAATAAAAATGTTAATGCCTTTGCGGCTATTAATCTTTTCATTTATAAAATATAGTGTATGAATATCTGCAACAGTTGATTTGTAATGGCGATTTGCTTTTATATGTATAATATTGTTTTGTTTTTTTGACAGCAAAAGATCCAAGTTTCTTTTAAATAAAATGCTTAAAATACACTCTTTGTTAAATAACTTGCTGCAGCATTGACTGTATATTATTCTGACTGTATATTCTGTATAGCACGGACTGTATGCTATAAATGCATTATTGTTATTCAGTCATTATTCTGCTGCAGCAGATTTACTTTAATCGGAAAATGCAAAGATACTATTGAATATAAAAATGACAACATTGGTGTATAATCCAATTTAATTTTTATATGTAATTGCAAAAATATAATTTTATCTAAACCACTCTCACAGTAGAGTAAATCTTTTATTATCATTTTTGCGCAGCTATCTGAAATGTTAATGTTTAAACATAAATCAAACTAATTTAACTAAGAAAAAAAAACTACAAACCGTTTTATTCATTTAAATGATTAGAGTTTTTTTTCAATGGGGGATAAAAGAGCCAAATGTGGCGTTGGAGCCTCAGGTTGCAGACTGCACGTTTTTCAAAATAACATTACACAGAAACGCCACTAGATGTCGCCAATCTACAATTTCTGATTTGAATGTTGGGCGTTTTTATCAGTTTTGTTATCAGTACGTTTGTACGAATAAGTCATTGTGCAAAGATAATGCTTGGGGCAGGAATTACGTCGTGCTTAAAGCTTTGTTGCAATACATTGACACGCTTCTAACTAATATATATGCAGTATACTAACATGGAGCTCAAATACTTTTCGCTACTTTGAGGAATTCACTTTTGTTTTTCTTTTTATTTTATATTACTTGGTCCGATAGAGCACACACTGAGCAATGGATGATTGAAGCTACAAAATTGGTTGTAAAAACGCAAACATTAGTATTGCACTTCCAACTGTTCTCGTTTCCACAAGTAAACCACAGCTCTCAGATGCATATACATTTTAATAAAATGAAAAGGTCACGACAACAGCAAATAAAGATTTCGCTTGTACTCTGAGTGCAATCTTCCAACACACCCACAAAAATCCCTAATAAAGAGCCTGTCCCATTTTTTCAGTCATAAAGATTTCATAGAAACCCAAACCATTCTCTTGGTCTTGTGGAGATTCCTTCACTTGCAAAAAGTAAACCTGAACAATTGAAGCCTTACAACACAGACAAGGTGATTCAAGCATACTTTCACATGTCAAGTATTAGCATGTTGTTGTGAGAGCATGTCTCAACAGGCTTAATGTGGAAAATCACAATTCACTAAACAAGACACCCACAGTATGTTAAGGGAAAGCATGCCGAGTCATATCTTTCTTTTAGAGAGAATGTCTAAAGCTGCTCAGAAAGAAGCAAAGATTTATCACATTTCACGATTACTGGTACATAGTTACTATGTTTTCAGAACATTTTTGGGGTGAGTTTAGAAAAATCCAGATTGTTTTGTGCACGCGCTAAATTCATTTTATTGGAATTTTTATATAAACCTGATGAAGTAGGATGTAAAATATTCTCATGTGGATGGGAATTCATCATATTCATTTTTTTTATTAGGTTTTCAAACAAAAACCTACGCTAATTCATCTAAATTACTTAGGTTTTATCTCCTACCACTTACCTTTCAATACGCACTCATGTAGATATTTTGTGGTACTTTTTGTGGTTTCATTTGCATTTCTGCTTGTGTAATACTACTTTGTCGATAGTTCTCTTTTTGTTACCTCCTTTTGTTTTTTAGCGTCACTAATTTTTGGAAGTTTATCACACATACTAAATGAATAAAGGCATGAAAACAAAACACTGAAATTTGTGAGCAACCTTCCAGGCAAACAGATTTGTTTCTTCTTTCCTCATCCCACATGCCCAGACCTGCCGGGTACCTGGATGGAAACTTTCAAATGTTGCAACCTTTTAAATATTTTGCCAACCACATGAGCAAGACACCAACATTTGTTTAATGTTTTATAGCTTGATCTTGTTGGTAAGATTTTTATTCACAGAAATACTAAACATTGTTCAAAGAAAGTTGCAATAGGAAGACATAAAACTGCAACTTAACAGTTTTCCACTTCCCGAAATAACAGAACAGTCGGAATAACGTGGAATTCCGGTTAGACCTATACCGTTCAAAGCTTTTGCAACCGTGATGTTGGAATGTGAGAGACAAAGCAAACGCGAGCCACATCTGGCTGCAGGTTATGAAATAAAAAACTGAAAAATGTGAGGCAGGCTCAAACAGCTGCACATAAGACAATCTTTGACTTCATCACCCTGACAGAATTATGGACCCTCTTGTCTTTTTGGAGAAATGCGATTCCAGCCAAGTTAAAACCAACAAAGAAAAAAAAGGAAGGACGTGACTGCAGTTAGCATGTTTGATTCATTGATTTTTATCAAAACAAAAATATTTTTTTCAATACATTTTTTGTAATGGCACCATTTACAGGCATACTCACGATGTTAGGAATATTTTTGTTAGATTACCATTCATCACATTTATCATTTTTCCATTTTTGTTTAAACGTAGATGAGCTCTGTTCAACACTCAGTCAACAGCCTGGAAAGGACATGATGGAAAAGCAAATTCACTTGGGGTGGGGGTGGGTGTTACAAGGGAAATTTTCCCTGAACGGGCAACAAGAACGTCATTTTTGTGAAAATCATGGCCGCACACAAGACGATGGACGAGATGGGCCGATTCCTAACTGGAAGACGAGCGGGTCAGAGCAGAAATGGACGAGCAAACATGGCAAATGTGCTTCATTTCTTGGTCTCTCCCAAGGCCTTCTTCTCTTCATCAATTTCTATGGAAATACAGACAAGAAAAATATCATGTTAGACACAGAAGGCGTTATGTTTGACAACCATCACTTATAAAGAAGAACTTCAAGGGAGAGAAACACTTCCAGAAAAACTTTTCTCATAATAGACTGCATTTATCAGAGATGGATAGCTTTGCATAAAACAAATGTAAGATACCTGCACTAACAAGTCATTTTCACACGTCATTCACCTGAATTTCTGACATCTGTAACATCTACATACTATTTTTTGCCTGTCGTACTTTTTGGGCGTGCAGCAGCTGCTGCCACAGGTGTTTGGACCAGCGGCCAATAGAAGCTGCAAAGATCCCCAGTCAGTTACCAGGTGTGTCTGCGCCAAACCTTCCCAAATTATCAGGAGTGCATGAGTGCTTACATAAAGGAAAGAAATCTAAATTAGCATGCATGACTTACACGCTGGGTGAGGTTTTTAGGTGGTTTACAGCATTGGAAAAATTAGCTTTTTGGTCTAATCACCGGTGTACAAACTACAAGTATAAATATGCCACTTTCATTGACATAAAACCTTCAGCATGATGCCACTTATGATCTTATGGGCAAGATTGGCTAAAATAGTAGTTGAAACATGACCCCAGTGACCTCTTTAAAGTTGAATTTAAGTTTGGTTTTGCATTTGCTTTTAAATGATATCAGAAGTACCCAGTTTGTTGCACTAGTATTTGAGTGTGTGTTTTAAAGGGTAGACCGGTTTCCTTATTTGCTTTCAAACGGCCAGATTTATCAGTGCTAACAAATACAAAGCACCCATTGTGCCAAAGCAATGATCCACACGTAGTCCCTCTATTCCCAGGTTTAACTCTCCCCAATAAACACATAAAAAAAAGAGACGATCTGATGCACACTTGCTCAAACCAGATTCAAGTTTTAACAAAAAAAAAGGTGTGGTCAAGGGTGGGGAGGGGGGAAGGTGGTGGGGTGGCTTGTTGGCCTCTAGGGTGAAATTCTTAAGAATTTAGACACACTACAAGTCAAAACAAGTCTTAAATGTGATGCTGCAGGCTGGAGTTGATCAATTTCTCTGCTTTGTGCTTTTATTTTGCTGTTGTTCGGCTTGTGGGGTTAAAGTCCCAGCACCGAACAATGAGGGATGGCGTCATCATATCTTTATATCTTGATGTTTCTTATTAGTAGTGCAAGGGATAAACTCCATGTTGATGGGTGTGTGGCTCCATTTGTGATGCAATGTTTGTTTAGTTTCATAATGACAGACCAAGGAGGGGCTGAAGCAGAAAAGGAGCAGAGAAAAGGATGAAGGGGTGCACAGATTCTTTTTTTTTTTTTTTGCTTTTAGCACCTACCCGCCTGAGTTGGAAGGTGATTTTTTTCTTGTGTGTTGGTCTTCTTCAGCTTTTGCTTGTTGAATGACTCCAATTCCTGATTGACTGGGTTGGGATCACTCATTTTGGTAGATTTCTAATAGGAGAAAAGACGAGAACAAATGATGAGAGGGAAGATTTGAGCACAAGAATTGGGAGGGAACTCATAGATGTTGCATGAAACACCTAAGAGGTGTAAACCCTAGAAATTTGCTCAACAAATTAGCCCTTATGTGGAGTCAAAATAAATATGATAAATAAATTTTGACCCTCATATGCATTGTTGACCCCTATACTGTGTTCGTTTGACCCGAACACAATGTGACAGTTATACAAACAAATAGGAATAACACGGACTTCCTCATCAACCTCTCAGCGTTTCCACAGACAGATCCACGCAGACCTGACAGGAATCAGCAGGCGGGCTGTGCGCAGAACGGTCATTTTCCGTGTCATCTGCGCCCAGCACGTAGCCACAGCCTCTCTGCTCTATCATTATCTTATCGTCCACACCTCGTCTGGGTTCCAAAGGTTTCAGCGCCGCGTGAAGGATGTGGAAGGTGACCAGCGTCCGTCACGGGTCTTCGCACGAGCTCCACCAATGCAGCGGTGAAATCCGAAAAAAGGTTGCGTAACAGCCCGCGCAGACGCTTAATCTCAGCCTAAATTTTACCTGAGAATAAATGACGCACCGTTTCTCTGAGCAAACGCAGCCCACATTCTACGTTCACACTCAAAAGACAATCACAAAAGAATCATTTGTTTGTTTGTTTGTTTTTATTTACCTGGGGTGCGCGGTGACACTGTCCTCTCCAGGTAAAATGCGTCTGTGACTAATCCGTGCAAAGCCTTCGCTTTAAATAGTGAACAGACGCCCTTGTGCACTACGGACAGCCACGCTCCGCTCCTGATTGGCTCCCAAAGTTCAGCGAAAGAATTCCGGTCTTGGTACCACCACCCACTCACCCCCACCCCACAACCGCAATCTGTCAGCAAACAGCCGGCTTTGTTGCAATAATCTGTCATATCATCTTTGTTGGTGCACATTCACTGCTCAGATAATCTGCCGTTTTAGCTCAGATTATGTCTGGCCAGGATGGAGATGCTTGATGCTGTACGAAAGCGCCATCTAGTGGATTGATGAGAAGAATCAAGTCCTTCTGTTAGAGGACAAGCTCAAATTCAAGAAAGCTTTTCACAATCCATCAAGGTTTGATAAGAAAACCCCCCAAAAAGAGGAATGTGTCTGCCCACCTACACAGTTCTACTTACAATCACCCTGAAGGTGAAGCAAAAAACTTTATGCTCGTGGTTTTATTTCATCATTAGCTACCTCATTTTGGCTGCTGACATGTTTTCCATATACAATTCCCAGTTAAACTTGCATCTAAAAAAGGTTACATGAACATGGATTAACATAGATTTAAATATAAACAAAGTTATCTGTTCAAATTTAAATGTTGGAAAAGAATGAAACGACCCAAGAAAAAAAAAGACAGACAACCCTTTATAAACAAAAATAGTACAAAAGAAAGCTGTCAGAATATCTGATTTACAATCAAATGTATTGCTGTTGAGGTAATAAAAAACAATAATGTACACTTGACAGCCACTTTATTAGGTACACCACCTCCTCCTCCTTCTGCCTTCAGAGCTGCTGTAATCCTTGGTGGCATGGATTCAACAAGGCACTGGAAGCATTCCTCATTGGTCCATACTTACATCATCACACAGTTGCTGCAGATGGTTGGCTGCAGACCCATGATACCAATCTCCTGTTCCACCACATCTTAAAGGTGATCTATTGGGTTACGATCTGGTGACTGTGGAGGCTATTTGAGTACAATGAATTCATTGCCATGTTCATGAAACTAGTCCAAGAGGATTTCAGTTTTATGACATGGTGCGTTATCCTGCTGGAAATAACCATCAGAAGATGGTACAGTGGGATCATAACGGGATGGATATGGTCAGCAACAATACTCAGGTGGCCTGTGGCGTTGTAACCATGCTCAATTGGTACTAAGTGTGCCAAGAAAATATCCCCCACACCATTATACCACCACCACCAGCCTGAACCATTGATACAAGGCAGGATCCATGCTTTCATGTTGTCGCCAAATGCTGACACTACCATCCGAATGTCGCAGCAGAAGTGGAGCCTCATTTTGGACCATTCTCTGTAAACCCTAGAGATGGTTGTGGGTGAAAATCCCAGTAGATCGGCAGTTTCTGAAATCCTCAGACCAGCCCGTCTGACACCAACAACCACAACGCCACATTCAAAGTCACTTCAATCATCTTTCTTCCACATTCTGATGCTCAGTTTGAACTGCAGCAGATCGTCTTGACTATGTCTACATGCCAAACCGCTTTGAGTTTCTGCCATGTGATTGGCTGATTAGAACTTTGCATTAGCGAGCAGTTGGACATGTGACTAATAAAGTGGCCAGTGAGTGTATGGTCTGAGAACACCAAAGGGAAAAAAATAAGGTTTTTTGTGCCTAAGACTATTCCTTTATACCTTAAAGAACTCATTAGAAAATCATAGATGCAATTGTTTTGGTCCAGCATTTTCATGCAAAAAGACAAAGAAAAGCAAACCTTTAAAAACACTTTTATTGGATGCAAAAAAATGTACTCAAAGTGAGATAAAAAAACAGCAAACCATACATTATTAAAGAAATTTTTATCTTTTTTGAAAGGCGTAAGCTTCTCAAACACATTTTTTTCTGTGTTGGTTAAACTTAGTTGAATAGATTCAAAAAAAGCTTTTCAAATCTGATGTTTTCAGAGTTGCTCAAAATAAAAATTACGTTTCACCAATTTTTATCTTCCATGTTTTACAATACACATAAAAATTTAAAGAGATTGAGTTTCTTCTCTTATAGTGAAAGTAAGATAAGTAGAAAAGATAAGACTTCCTAAAAAATTGATAGGAACAGATGAACAAAGAAAAAAATTGGGCCAAGAGGCAGCAATGTTTTTTCCTTTCTTTGAATAACTTCTGGCAGTTTTCACATAAAACAGGATTACAAATGCCACTAAAAAACGTTCGCAGCGCCACAGTTCTTCGGCTAAGGCATGTAAACTGTCTGAAGCCAACTTGTTGCTGTGAAAACAATAACAGGCTGCATGTAAACATATAGTGACCAAATATTACAGAATATTAAAGTGTAAATTAAAAAAAAAGAATACCAAAATGAATACAATCAAAACTAGTAATACAAGCTTTCAGAAAAGTCAAAATTTTCAGTAAACTGACCTGACTTACAAGGCCGCTACATAAAGGTACATACAAATTGTAAAAGTAACATTTCTATTTCAAAGAATTCATGTGTTTTTTAATATTATGACTTGGTTTTTCTAAATAAAATGACCGCATTTTAAATCTGCTCACGACAGTCGTTTGACCTGCAGGTCATAAAAAGCTGTGGTGATTCCCCATGTGATGCAAGATCTGAGAATAACAAGGTATCCCCCTCTGTACAAAAGAGCCACGCTCTGATGGCGAGCTTTCCACAGTGCCCTCCAACAGGCCATGACCCCCTTTGCCTCGCTCCCAACCTGCGCTTGCATGTTCGCCACCAGCACTGATAGTGGGTACACTGCCAAGCTGATCGCCATGGAGGTCAGCGTTCCAGAGACGAAGGAGGAGGCGAGAGGAGAGAGCCCCTGCTCGGCAACAAAAGCATGCGTGGGTCCCTTCAGGCCAAAGTACAGAGAGCTGCCTAAGGTGTTGCGGGCTGTGATTGGCAGGAAGGCTCTGTAGTAACCTAAGGCCAGCCTTTGGACTCTCAACTGCGAAAGCACACTTCTCAAGGTAGGCAGGTGGCGGTCATTCAGGCTGTTCTGTAAAACATTTTGAACACGTTCAAAAGGGGTGAAGACCAACGCTTCTACCATACCTGCTCCGAACCCAGCCAGAGCAGGCAGGGCTGCGGCGGGGAGGACTTCCTGGGATTGCAGTGAGAGCTGACAAAGCAGGGTGTCCTGGAAGCCGAACAGCAGCGTGCCATTCAGGGTCCTCATCACCAACGGTGGAGCCACGCCCCTATAAAGCTTAAACAACCCTTCCTTTCGGAGTTGTCCCACCACTTGCTGGACTGGGCTGTTGTGGATCTGTTGGCGAAAAATGGTCTTGTAGATGGGGAATACGACAATGGTCGGAAGGGTGGACAGCAAGCTGGACGTTCCTCCTATCAGGTAGGTCTGGAAGTGAGCCTTTGAGTCTTCCCCACCCTGTTTGAATTCAGAGCTTTCCGCCATCTTTGAGTCGGAAAGACAAAGTAAATTATGTCTGATCTAAAACATGGAGACAAAAGGTCAGAAGGTCTAAAATCAATGCAGCTGTTCATCAATAATTAAGCCTCAATCACTGAAAAATTTGAGAAGGAGGAGATGAATCCCAGCAGGTCAAAATCTAAACACATTTGTTAACAAACAAGAAGCTTAGTACATGTATTAAAAACAGTCATTCTAATATCTAAAGGGGAAGACACTTTTGGTAGATGTTTACTATTTGCCTTTGGGTGCTGATGGTGGATGAAAAAATAACTACAGCTCTTAGCTTGACTCTAAAGGGTGTGTCTCTACTATCATCCATTAGAGCCTGAGCATCAGAAGGATGTGTCTTAAGAGTAATATTTCTAATGTAGAGGATGGCTGTCAGCCTTTCTATTTCTTCGTTTTAGAAACTAAAAACGCTCTTCCTAATTATAATAGCCTCCAGGAACATCAAAACATAAAAGTTAGTCAAAAACAATAGCTGGATGAGCTATTAAAACGAGTATTAAAACAAATACTTGCATGGGTTGAGACAGTACAATGTGAAATTAAACACTTCAGTGGGCAGTAATGATTTTAGGAAGTTTGGTCTTTTTCTCACGTTATAAAAAGTTGTATTCACTGTTTGTATTAAAAAAAATGAACAGTTTGCAAAACTTAATTGAACCAACATTCAAACTACATATGAAATGAATAAATATCTTGAGATTTAATGGACGGCAGCAAGACAAACAAACAAAAAAATGCTAACAACAATTTAAAAAAAACATAAAAATTGGGGTTCTGAGTTAAATCTTTAGCGAAGTAGAAAACAAATGTAAATTTTGATAATGCTTTAAAATTATCATTTTGCCACTTATCAATTTCCTGCAAAATTAAACATATTCAAACAAGAAAATATATATTCTATATTTTCTACCTTTTGGGTCAGAAACCAAACGTTTTTAATTATATTACAACATTTTTAATAACATATTAGCCGGTAGTTTGCCTAAATTGTCTAATAAATTATGAAGAATTTGTAAATATCGTATTGCATTTATAATGCACTTTATTTTTTATCTAAATTATTTCTTTCTCGATTCGAAATTTCTAATTAAAGCAGTAAAGTAATTACATAAAGTGTATAAAGTGTGATCTCAAACTAAACGGAAGTGCTGTGCACCGAGTGTGTGCATCTCCTTAAAGCTACAGTACCGTCACATTTGTGGTGACAGTAAAAGCGGCAATAAATTCAGTCAAACATGAGATTTTAGTCTACTAATAGCGAAATATGTCAAAAAGAAAGTCGGTGTTTAGCGCAATTACAACGAGCTTGTTTTCGGGTCATGTTCAGTATTACACACAAGTAATATTAAAGGCGTGTATATACAGTAATTATTATTTTATAGTAAATATTTACATTCGAATTGTTTGTTTACTCGAGCTCCAATCGTCAACATATTTTAAACAAATGCAGTCCATCAATCAATTCCTGTATAATGAGCACCAGTGCGTCTTAATTTGGCGGTACACGTGCCAGGTTAGCATGCAAACAAAACACATCGTAGGGATTTTAATTTGGTAAATCGTGAAATTTCAGACCTTTTATCCTCTCCGTCGGAGAATGAGACAACAGCAGCGGTTCGATGGTTCCGCTTTCTTCACAGCAATCACTACCGCTATTTTTTTCTTCAAGGAACTGGCTCAAGAAACCGATACCTACCTCCACCTATAGAGGGCAGTAGCTGCAAAAATAAGTCCAAGTACAATTAGTCCTATATATATAAATATTTTAATTTTAATTATCACTTTATTGGATCCATTTTCAACTCAAACCCTAATTTTAATCTTATCTTAATATATTTTAAATCTTAAGACGTTTCAAAAAATATCTTCACAAAAACACAACAGGAGTTTCTTTTTTAAAAAATTAAAATGTAATCCCTTTTTTACTTTTCGTGTAAATGAATCAACTTGCTTCGAGAATTATTACTTTGTACTATTATTTTTGTAATTTGCTTAATTCAATTTGTTCTCTGAAACAGTTTTAATAAATCAAGATGTTTTCATAATAAATAAAAATGTGTTTTTATAAAATAATCTAATCTCAAAAGGAAAAAAAAAAAACGTATTCAACCAAACACATGACATTTTGCAAAAGTATAAAGTTAAATAAGATTTATGTGCTTGTAGTTTTGATGACAATACATTTTTGCACAATATCCGCTTAAAATATATGGATTTCATTTGCTTAGAGTTCTTCACCAAATAATTGAAACGGTAAGAAATAACCCGATTAAGCAAATGTAGGATTTTTAAACACATATTTCAGTTTTATTAAGAATGCATCAAACAGCTCATGCATTCTCCCTACTATAAAAGGAAATACAAAGGCTTGGATTATGCACATTGATGACAAATCCTTCCTTCAGAAATACAAAACAAAACACTGGACAACTTTAAAGCAGCTCCAACCCGCAGAGATCCCAAGCTTAAAAATACAGAAGCTCCTGTTTCCTCCAGTTTAGGACATCAGGCAAACCCCACTCAATGAGGGTGCCTCAAGAGTTGAAAGAAATAGTTGCTTTTGGCCTCCCATGACATGCAAGGGTCATTTACTGAGTGAGAACAGAAAAAGAAAGTCATTAAGAGGGAGAAACAGAAAAAAACATTTTTTTAAATTTCAGACTTTTGAGGCACTCCTGGTAGAGTGGAGATTCACTGGCACTATAAAAACAGACATTCATCTCTTTAACTAGAACTCTTTAAAATAGCAGAACAGAGCAAGAGAAAAATGCCAAAAAAAAAAACTACAGTCGTTTAATGTAACAGAATGCACTGTAACAGCGTTAAACAACAGAAGCTTCACCTGAGCACCAGAACCTGCCATGGAGATTGATAGAAGCTATTTGAAAACAAACAAAAGACGACTCCCAGGGAGGTGCAAAAACCAGTACAAACTCTGCATGTCAACTGTGATAAAAAAAACAGACACATTTCACAGTGGATAAATGCTTATTTATCCGTTTATAATAAATATGCCAGCCTAAATTGTGATCGCTTTGTCGCCCTAGATGTCAGAAGGGGGCTATTAGGCGGAGAGACTTGAGAGATGTGTTAGTAACAGCCATAATATTTCATTCAGTGTTTTTTTTTTTTGTTTCCCCTCCATGGTTAGTCAGCGAAAGCTCTTCCTTTGTTTTCGATTTTAACAGCGCACAGATGATGCTACAGGGGAACGTGGCTAAACAGATACGAGACGGACTCGCCGTTGTGAGTTCTGCGAATGGCCTCTGCAAGGATCATGGAGATGTCTATAACCTGGAGAAAAAGGAAAAAAAAATCATTTTGTCATTTGGAAATCTTTAGGAATTTCAGGGTTTTCACTTCTTTTACCTACTAAAATACCTATTTGTTTTCCAGACTAGTATATTTGAGACTTGCCTGTATTTTGGAACAATGCTTCATCTTCTCCTCCTGAGGAATTGTGTTGGTGACCACCACAGCCTCAAAGCAGGCATTGTTGATGCGTGAAATGGCTGGACCAGAAAAGATGCCATGGGTCAGGATGGCGTACACCTTTGTGGCACCGGCAGAGATTAGTCTAAAAGCAGCGAAGAAGTGAAAAGCATGAAGCTTGTCGTTACTGTTGCTATTTTCCTCTTTGCTTGGCAAGATGGAATAACGTGGCTCACTTGTCAGCAGCATGGCAGACTGTCCCGCATGTGTCAGCCATGTCGTCCACCAGAATGGCGACCCGATCAGTAACATCCCCTACAAGAACCATACGATCCACCTCATTGGCCTTTTTTCTTTCTTTGTGAATCAGAGCAAAGTCCACATTCAGTCTGTCTGCTATAGATGTAACTCTGCAAAAAGGAGCACAAAGTAAACAAATCACAAGAATCCACAACTTTAGTGTGAAAACTACTATTGAATTGTGTTTTCAATAATAGCTAATCTTTCTGTGTTCTGTTGCGATCGCTCAACAGGGGTTAAGTTCCAGAATACCTTTTGGCTCCTCCCGCATCAGGTGAGACGATGATGCAGTTTTTCCATTCAGGGATGTTCTCCTTGATCCACTTCAGCACTGCTGGCTCTGCGTACAAGTTATCAACAGGTATATCAAAGAATCCCTGCAAGAAAACACAATTATGAAGACTCAGATGAGCTGAAAACAGTGTTTCACATTGATTCCCCTTTTCTGAAATTTCCTGTTGCTTGCTTACTAACTAGATATAGGACCATGAAACTTTATTTAAACTTTAATCCTGTGTTTTGTTGGTTTCTGGAGTTGCTAAGGACCTTCAAAACTCAGTTTCCAAAACTAACACAGGACTGAGAGCTAACCCGTTAAAGTTGTTCAAAACTACTTCTTCTTCTTCATAAAGAAAAAACGACCTAGCCAAATGCTAATTCCTTTATAATGAATCAATAATCTATATGTCTGGCCAAAATGTCAGCTTTGGGGGCTAGAAGCTTTGCTGCATAACACACCTAAGTAGACAACAGGTCTGTGATGTTCATCATACAGCTATGTGAGAAAGAAAAGACACCAAGAATCCAGAAAATCAGGTTGTTTTGATTTGTAAAGAATTTATTTGTATAATGGAGCAGAAATTTGAGTATTTAGTTCCAACAAAAAAGTGAAAATTCTGCTTCGTCACAGAGCTCTTACTTCTTTAATAGTGACCTAGCCAGTTTCTGGACGTCAATCCAAAAGAGTATCTATGAAGGGAGTTGAAAGCCTGTGTTTCACAGCGACAGCCCCAAAACCTTTTATCTCTTGAGAAGATCTGCATGAAAGAATGGACCAAAATAGCAGCTGCATTGTGTGTAAATCTACTGACGACAGGAAACCTTTGACCTCTGCCATTACCCACCAAATTACATTACATTGTTATTGACCAAATACTTATTTTTTGCACCATTATACAAATAAATTCATTAAGAAAAATGTGATTTCCTGGATTTTTTCCCCCTCATTCTGTTTCTAACAGTTGAAGTCTTTCATGATGAACATTGCAGACATCATATTTTTTAAAGTGGGACAACTTGTATATAACAAATATTTTTTGTTTTTGCACCACTGTATGTTAGCAAAGTTATTTGCGCTGTCTCATGATAACAGTCTAGCAACCCTAAGGCCTAAAGTGACAAAAGGTCAAAAGAAATCTAAGTAATAAGCCTCTAAAAAATCTCTATCAGGAGACTAAACAGGAAGCACATGAGTGCTTTTGTGTTTACTGCACCTCACCTGTATTTGTGAGGCATGCAAATCCATCGTGATAATATGATCAGCTCCTGACACAGACAACATGTTGGCCACCAACTTGGCAGAAATTGGAGCCCGGCTCTGGAATGAAAACAGATCCCTTCACTCCAAGTCATCAAGCAAATCGGCTCTTTTCTAAAAATAACTACACGGAGAGCTCAGAGTAAATAACAAGAGAGCTACAATACTTTTAATCTAGAACAAGGCTCTGCAACTTTTAACAGTAAAAGAGCCATTTGTGCCTGTTTCTTACTGATCTAGCTGGAGCTGCATGGTCTTATTACTCTTTAGGAAAATTTCATACTGATTTGCTTTTATTGTATTGTTTTCTTTAAATAATGTGAATTATATATTTTTTTGGAATGAATAAAAACAGAACTATAAAGAAAAAACTAAAAGTGCATGAAAGATTGCATGACTTCCTTTCAAAATAAAAGACATCCGTGCCAAACAGGATCATCCAGTGCAGCTAATGTACTCCTACAAAAGGTTTTAAACAACACAACCATGGCATTTTTTGGGGTCAGAGTTGAACATACAAGGTACTGATGTCAGCAGGGATGTAAAATCTTAGCCCCAAATGTATCAACTAACTAATCTAATTCAGTAAACTTACTTTTAAAAAGTACATTTTATTTAATGTTTCATTTTTCCTCAGCAAGAGAGCCACTATTCAAAGGTAAAAGAGCCACATGTGGCTCCAGAGCCTCAGGTTGCAGACCTCACATCTAGAATCCAGGAGTGCACAAAGTGTTTCAGTTTCTTTTGAATAAAAGCTATTTTTATGTTAAAAATGCACTGTTCCGCAGGAAACTGATCGTTAACCATGCAGAACATTCTTTCACGCAACATGATGAAAAATAATGAAACAAGTATGACATGGGTAACAGCCTAAACTAGATTGTAACAGGGATGAACATAAAGTGAAAGGAAAATAAGCAAACACGGATCACTGAGTGGTTGTAGGATGAACGTGGCTGCAAGCTTCTTGTCATGGTGCTAAATGGCAAAAAGCATGACAGAAGTAAGTAGACAGATATCCCTCACCCCCACCTTGTCCTTCTTGTCTTGCCGGGCATAGGGAAAGCAGGGGATGACAGCAGTGACCCTGGAGGCTGAGGCAATCTTGCAAGCGTTGATCATGATCAACAGCTCCATCAAATTGTCATTTATCTCCCCACAGCCACTCTGCACAATGTAGACATCTTCTCCACGCACACTCTCTCCTATCTCCACGCTGCCGCAGAAAGGTGACAAGACAAACAGCACTTAAAGCCACGGAGGTAGCGCAGCATGGCAGCTACAAGATAGATGAGGCAGAGTAAACAAATGGTTCGTGTCCACATGTGATCCGGTCAGTTTGAGATGAAGTTATGGACGAAGCATGAAGCTACAATAACAAGTTTGCATTAATTATGACGCTTTAAAGAAGTTTTGGAAAACGATGTTACTTTATAGATCAGGGAAAAGGCATTTTGACTAGCTAGCATGAATTTAAATAAAAACTACAATTTCCATTTAACACCGCGCGGCAATTCCACCGCGACACCACGTATTCCATTTTCAGCCCACAGGTCGCCACCGTACAGCGTTTAACTCCGTATAACGTCAAACACCACGAAGAAACGCTTACCATGTTTCCTGGTTGCTAAATTTTTTGGTTACAACCTTTCCAAGTTCGAGCCCTAAACGGTCTGCTATTTTCTGCGACAGATCCGGATGCGAGCTGCCACTAAAAATCTTGATGTTCGGCATTTTGTTGGGAGTCCGGGGGCCCGGTTCGGTCCTAGCGAGCTGCTGTCGAGTCCAAATAACTGACGAGTCCGGGACGAAAACTAAATTCGGATCAACAGTTGAGGAGCTGCTGTTAAAATAGTTCCCTATCTGTCCTCCATTATGCCAGACTCTGAGCGCGTGCGGCTCATCCTCCCCAGGCGGCGCGCGCACGCTTTCCGTTACGTTTTTATGCCGTGGTTACGTCATTGTTCCTAGAAACGTCCTCAGACGTACTGTGAGCAAAATAATACCCCATAACTGTAAAATGTAAAGTCTAAACGGTGGCTTAACCCCACAATCAAACCTTTTAATGCTGAGTGTCAAGCAGGGATGCATTGTTTATAGAGTCTTTGGTTTGACTTGGTCTG
>BSAI01000162.1:11590366-11643787 GCA_036245035.1 Adrianichthys oophorus | reverse complement strand
AAGGCCACTTGACTTTCCTTTTCTTCCACTATTTTGATTCAATTGGCAATTATTGGAAACACTGTGCTGCATGCTTAACACCTTACATGCTTGTCAGTGACCTCTAAGGGGTGCTAGAAGAATAAGAATACATCCAAATCACATATTGGAAGTAAAGCCAAAAAGAAAATAGGGAAAAGATAATGTTTAATGTTTTTTTAAGGAAATATATGTTGTAGACATCACCATAAAAATCAAATCGAGAGATGTTTAGATAGTCAGCATGTTTACCTCGTATAGGATTCCCAAAATATACAGACAAATATATACCCCTTGTCTTAATTGATCTGACTGCTATCTTTTTTCTATTTGATAGTTTCACTAATACTTTTCATTTCACTGATTAATACCTTTTTTAAAGTGAGTTGTTTGATACATTTTTGCTATTTTACTACTGTACATTTTAGCCCAAATAATGTCACTTCTATCATAAGCTTGAAAGACCTACTCCAATGAAAACAGTGTTTTTGCATTTCTTTATTCAAATTGTTGTGAATCAGGAGCAGACCAAAAAAAATTGCCATTTGAAATAGAACATATAAGTTCTCTGCTCCGCTCCATTCTGATGCGTCCACTTATAGATGACTAGATCCATGTACGTCTTCTGGCTTAAAACTTTACAGCTGGATAGCTCCAATATTGCAAAAACTATGTCCTAGAAAACGACACGGGTGTTTGAACTGGGAACGCATTTACAATAGCTCAAAAGATGGTTGGAGTGGGTCTTTTGGTCTTTAGCATTTTCCTTTTTAAAATGACTGTTCTGTAGATTGTTTTTGCACAGGTGTTGCTCTGGTGTAGATGTTGTTTGGTTATAAAAAAAAATTACATTTTAAAAGTTAATCTTTAATACAAACAAAACAAGACAGAATGTGCAAACCCTTTTGGCAGTAGTTTAGAGTCAGTGTTTGAGAAAGGTAAAGAAGCAAAGCACTTAGAGCACAAAAAGAAAAACTGCCGTCAAGAGAGATCTGATAAGGAATTTTTCCATTAAGCCTTCTTTTGGTGAGTCTAATAAACAGTTCTATTAAAGCAAAGCCCATACATGCAATTTCACTGTCAACTTCTCTGAAAAACGTTGGTACAATAGACTTTATTGCTCTAAAAACATGAGTTAACTTTGTACACAGACAGAAGACCACAGTGAGGACAAGATCATCGACAGTAAATAAACACAAGCATGAAGAGGTGAACATAAAGAAACAATGCTGCAGACTGCAGGGGAGTTTTGATGGTGGAAATAAAACACATACTAATCTACAGTTTGGCAAAGCAACAGAAACTGTGACAACCACAGAAAGGCTTCATAGGGATGCAGGTCCAAGAGCTGATGAGAAGAAGCTGTTTGCTAATTCGTATATAAAAATAAACATGTCCCATGCCTTATACTGTTGTTATAGTCTTCAAAATATACATTTTTTTGTATTAGTTTCTATATTACATAACTACTATAAATAATTTACCTCACAGATGTGTTTCAGTCTCTTCTATTTACAAAATAGTTCATGTTCTGGTTTAATCCAAACGTTGTAGTTTTTACTTCAAAAGAGTGTCTACATTGTTCTAAATCTGTCATATTTCTATTTACATCTGCAGTGTAAAAGTTTACATTTCCATACTTAAAATCATTCGTAAAACATGAACGTATTGCCATTTTTCTGTTGCTCGTGTGTGTCTAAAAATCTGCCCCGTATCATCACCTGCAATGTCCCTGTCCCTGCGTGTGGAAAGGGAAAACATGCAGCACAGTGGAGAGGCGGGGACACATACGCCACATGATGGTTATGGAGATGTACACTGACATAGCTAAAATGAAGTGCTTGTAAAGACGTCGCATTTGTTCTGAAACCAAGTCAAATAAGCAACTAAGCTTACATCTTGACAAATCTGCAAGTTTTCACTTCAGTTGTTTTTATTTGGACTGATAGTCTGTAAAATTGGATTAAATGCTGAAGAATTGCTGTTTTAAGGTACGTACTTTTTTTCCCAGAAATAAAGCTGCATGTCAGTTGTTCAGTACAAATCTAACAAAGTTATTACAGCTAATTTGGTTTCACAACAGCTGCTTTTCATAGAGTGCACATGTTAGGTTGGCACAACAAGAAGAATCATTTTTAGGAATAACAAAAGGTTTGAGACTCAGAAGATTGATGTGTTAGTTTTATTAAAATACATAAAAAACTACTTTATGTGTGTCTTAAATATTTGCTAAATTGCACAATGTGTAACAGCACATACAAAGCAAATTTGCTTAAGTTTCGGATAACCCAAATGAACTTTTTATCCCTTTTCTTTTCAAATGAGTCAACATTTGACTCTGAGGAGAAAATGTTTAAAAGACTAGTGAGATTTTCAGATAAAGAAAAAAAAATAAAAGACTCAAACTTTAAAATTAAAAAGGGGGTACATTTTAACTCCAGAACTACTTCAGAAGTTGTGCAAAATCTTAGTTACAAACTTATTCACTTGTTATCTTTTGTCAACATTAAAAAATAGATTTACAACAACTTAGATGCAGGTAAACTATAGATTAGTTGTCTGGTAAAAGACATTTTTGTGTTATTGATTACATAGTGATTTTCTTTCTCTACAGCTGACTGAGGTAACTCAACTCAGTACCTTCCTGTGGATGAGACTAACATTTGGGTTTCTGCTACATTGTCTGTACTGAGCAGGTGTGTTTTGCATCTGTACTATTAATGGGAATGGGCCTTTGCCAGTCAGTAAAATCCCTTGTGTTGTACTTGTCCTGCAGTGTTTATATTCTTCCAAATTTGTCGTTCACTTTTCAGCAAATGTACACATACATCGGAGACTGTTTAACTCGACCAGTTTTGTGTCACAACAATTAGAAAACTTTACAAACAAATACATCACCATCTAACCAACTGAACCAACCCTTTGGACTATGCGGTCTATAGAAGTCGCTACTGGACGAGATTTCTGAAATAATTCTGTCCACAGCATACAGTTATTTCTGATGTATTGGGATTTTTATAGTCGTCGTAATATATTTGAAATATACTCTTCACTTGTTTTTTTCACAAAACTTTATATAATTTGCTAAGTATACACAACTCAAATATATATTACTTGTAAAATACTTTACTATATTAACTCATGTGTGTGTTAAATATTGATATGAAATGATTAGCCCTGTATCACCCAGTCTGTTATAGGGTTCTTACTCTTTTGTGCAATAGTTTGATATATATTTAGTCATCAAAGGCTACCTCAGGGCCTGTAAACATGGGATGAAACAGTTGCATTGCAGTTTTCTCCGAGGATGATTCGTTGAACATTTTGTAAAAATTGTAAACAATAAATAAATCATGAATTTGGATAAAATAGCCATCTGCGTTTCTGGACTGTTCTGGTAACGATCCTGCTTGATCGGGGATAACATCCCTTGATCTTTCATTGGGCAGGTAGAGTTTTGATGGGCCGTGTGAGTGAGCTCATGTTGTTGGTGTTAGAGGAAACTTCAGGGCTCATTGTCTTTGTTGGCAAGCTGCTCGAGTGTCCCATGGACTCCTCTGCGGCACGCAGAAGCAACGTGTAATTTATAGCTACTTCCTCGACTTTCCTCAACAGCTGGAGCCTTTGGGCTTCTGAACGAACCCCTCGGACCAATTTGATGAAGGTCTGAGTTAGTTCACACAGCACCTGAAAGCTGGCTGAGACCGCAGCAAGCATTCGAGTGGGGCTTTTTTCCACACTTGCCACTCTCCGGCATGAGGCTCGGAATTCTTTGAAGCGCACCGCCAGCTCCTGTTTGTACTCTGTGATCCGTGAAGACTGAAGACGAGCCTCGCCCTCTGCTTGTGGGCTGTTGGCGCACTGTCGTAGGATAGCTAGCAACTCATTGGCGTCAAGCTGGGCATTTAGAAAACCATCTGGCAAGCTGAAAGTTTTCCCCTGCAGGGCCTTCACCCGTGCAAGGCTTCCCTCGAGTGTTCCACAGGATCGCAGGTCAATGTCTTGTGTCTGGGGTTCTTCCTCTTCGATCTCCTCCTCTTCTCCACTGCAGTCTTCAGCATTGAGAACCTGGAGTGTTTTACTCACAACAGGAAAGGTGCGTGAATCCACATCCATGCCCGGGAGGATTTGAAGTGGTATTGAATAAGAGAGTTCATCTTTCTCACTGCTTTCATCTGCTGCCTCACACTTTCTGTAGCAGAAACAGAACGAGCAGCATTTGTCTTTGTCATCACTGTCTTCACTGGGCAGTGTCAGCAATACCTCCCCAGTCCCCACTTTGCCTTCTTTGCCTTCACACACCAGCTCTTCTCCCTGAATGAAAAACACCGTCTTTTTCCCTTTCCCTTCTGCCTGGTGAGACTGAGTGTGGATTGGCTCTACTGGGGTGGGGAGCCTCATCCCCGTGGCCCTCACTCTCTCCATTTCTTTCTCCAGGCTTTTGCCTTTTGGCTTCACCTCAGTGTACACTGGTGTTCTAGTGCTGTTGTCCAGCTCTCCAATGCTGTATCTTCTCTGGAGCTTCTTGTTTTGTGGAGCTTCCTTGCTATCAGTGTGGGAAGTACTAATGGACAAGCAGGAACCCTGATCTCCTCTTGGCTCTCTTGACTCAAGACTTGTTGACCGTATTCTTGTAGTCTTAATCTTTAAAGTCTGAGGTTTCCCTGTGGCACCTTGCGCATGGGAGGTTTTGGAAACTGCCGGGGGAGTCTTTGAGAGGGTTCTCTCTCTGCCTCTGTTTTGTGCCTCTGTTGTGGTGCCGACTGGTGTGTCAGGTAGTCGCATCCCCCTGCACATTCGCTTACAGTCGCAACTGCGTCGCTGCTCCCTTGAGATCCCTGGAGCCTTGAGAACTGGACTGGTGCGCAGCTGGCAGGCACAAGGGGTGCCAGAGGGAACAGGAGAGGACCCTTGTGGTAGAAATTCTCCTTGTGATGATTTGGGCTTCAGCAGCTCCTCTAAGAACTCTAACTCATACTGGCGAACTTTCTGCAGCTGGGCCCTTCGTTCATCTGTCTCTCTTCGCATTCTTGCTGGAAATGTTGCAGAAATTAGATTTCTAAAGCTTAAGAAAGGGGCACTGCGCTGAGACTTCCCTTTAACACTGCTGTGCTTCTTTGAATCTCTAACTGGGAGAGTAGAAACTTTGTCTACAGAAGAGTTTGGGGTTGTTAGATCATCTAAAATAGGCAAGGATTTTATAGGACATTTATGCAGCTCCTGTTTGGATTTCCCCTGGGGAGCCTCAGTTTTGCTTTCCTCTGCTTCCTTTCTTTCTGCTTTTACAGGTAAATGAGGGGAAACCTTGGTTTGCATTTGTGGGCTTGGTTTTGTTATGCTAGAATCAGCGCCTGCCCTTGCAGTGTTTTCCCTATTGGCCAATCGAAGTCCTTTTGCTCGAAGACGTTCATCATCAGTTGGGGAAGAGGATTGAAACACCACTATCTTCTGAACCTGTGGGTCCTTTAGCCTTGTTTGAGGTGCAGGCTCTTGTTTCACTGGACACGTGCAAAAAAGATCATCAACTGGCAGGAGTTCTGTAGAGCTTGAAGGCTTCATGGTCTCACTGGAGGCAGTCTTGGCATCTTGGCACATATTAGTGGGAGAAATCTTGGCAGAGGCAGTTCTGTTTACAGGCAAGATAATCGGTAAGGCTTTGCTTATGGGGTCTTTATCAAAAGATGCTTCTGTTTTTTCTTTTGTACCATCTGGGGGATATTCACTTATTGTTTCTCTATGAGAACTGGGTAAGTTTTGTTCTGCACTGACTTGAGCTGTCAGCAAACTATCACACACTTTAACTTCCTCGGTTGGTTTGGAAGGGTGCTCAGCTGTGTTTGTGTTGTCAGACTCAGAAATAGCTTTCAACTCTGCTTTTTGTTCAGTCTGACTCATGCTTGGATTGGCCCCCTGATCTGCCAAAACACTGAGTATTGCTGAATCTTGACTGGGACTAACTTTAAAGGGAACAGTCTTGCTAAGGATTACTTGCTTGGGTGGACAGCCAGCTCGAATCTGACCCACAGAAAAGGCCCCAGTCCCAATGGTCTTTGCTGTGCAGCCAGGAATGGCCAGGGGAAAGTCCCGGCGACAAAGAATACGCTCCTTGTTGATGTGATGAGCCAGCAAGAAGGCTTGATTCTGGTTTTGCTTCATTGCTGACACCATCTCAGAAACATCTGTCAATTCAGAGGAGTTGGTCTCATGACCTGAATCCAGTGATGACTCAGGAGTAATGGCCGCTAAGACAATTAACCCTGAGGAGGACAGCAACAAAAATGACTATTAGTATCATTAGAACAAAAACAGAGAATGGTAAACAAATATACTGAATGTGAAAACTAACAATGCAGTTTCAGTTTGATCTAAAAAGCTTCTAAAATGTATCATTTTATAACAGATTTTCACCCTAACGTACATTAGGGTTGCGTTTTTTGAAAAGTTGAATATCTTTTGTTTGTTATCTATGTTTATAAAAATGTAAAAGATTCAATTCCTGTAACAACTGTGAACAAACTTTAACAATTTTATCAACTGTAAATCCATTAGGTGTGCTTTTATTTCTGTAAAACTTGATGGATTTGAGCAAAGGTGATGAAAAATTCAGTTTAATTACACTTTCAAAAAAGTTTGTACCTGTGTTATGTCATAAAACAGAAGATTCAAGAAAAAAATATTTGTTTTCTAGATCAGAAGTAGAATGCATTGCTAGTGTTCAAGTTTATAACTTAATCATATAGTTCTATGTGTAATGTTTCATTAAGATGAGAGCCGTTGCATGACTGAGGTTGTTGACCTGCAGTCTGTGTTGGTTGCTGAGGATGATGCGGGTAGTCTTCAGAGGCTGCCAAAGCTTCAAGGGCCTGCAGGGTGGAAACCAGAGCATCATCAAGCTCCTGGGCATGATCTCGGACTGTTCTTGTTGCAACGTTATCAATCAGTGTCACAGGAACATCTTCATTGGCACGGACAGGTTTCCCAGAGGCAAGTCCAATGTTGGCACTGGATCGAGCTTTCCTCCCCCTCTTTGGATCCTCCTCGTCAGAGCTGTTATCCCTGAAGCCAGGCGGTGGAGCAGCAATAGCAGGTGGTGGTGGTTGGAGTTTCGCTCCTCCCCCATCTACCTCCTCCTCTTCTTCTCCATTCCCAGGGGGTGGAAGGGCTGTGAGATCAACAGCACCTGCGTTTCGGGAGGCACAAGCACTGGAGCAATGCTTTCCTGAACTCCCACTTTTTACTGCATTTGACAGACCCTCTGCCCTCAGCTTTGCCTTACAGGAGTCACAGAAGTATCTTGTGGCTTTTTGGGACTGATTCATCGTCTGAGCTCTGGCTCGAAATTCCTTGTTCTCCACTACTGGACACTCTAAAACCACAACTGTTTCCTCTGTGCTCTCCTGCGTGGGATCGGACTTGGTACGAGGCCGCCCAGATGGTTCTGGGGAAATAAAGTTCTCATTGATGTCCAGCTCCATCTCAGCCTGTGTTTGGAACTCCTGAAACTGTTGTTGCTCTCGAAGGTGGACATGACACAGTCCTAGATGCTGGGACTCCACAGGTACCGTGGGTCTTGAGCACCCCGATTCCCTGTGGGAAATTTCCCTCTCGTCTCCTCGCCGCACTCCGCTTTGTAATCCAGATGCAACAGAGCGTGGGTGGGGATGGTGGGAGCTTCTGTAATCTGAGGATAGAATTGTCAGAGCAGTGGAAAGTTTAATGTGTTAAGAACTAGCGGGGATGAAGAAGATCCAGATGGATAAGCAGAGGCGACAGCTGGTGGTCAAATGGGGATTATTTATTGCCAAGGTGGATGTTGAAAGCTGAACTTTGTCTGAGGTTAGAGGGTTAGATTCTGGTGAAATGTGATGACATAATGGCAGAATTCTTCTTTAGTGTAGACAATGTAGATGCAGCGGATGGAAGAGGATCTGTTCATGTTTGAACAATTGAATCTTATTGCTTATTTCCTTTCACTCTGATTTATTTTTTCATTGGTAAGATATCTCATTGCAAAGAAATGAAGCGTTTTTGTTCCAGTGAATCAAAATGGAGATGAGAAAAGAGACAGCAGAGGGCGCCATGGAACAAGAATTCCAGGATAACCTGGCCACTGTAATGACTGCAGTCAATGAAGGAGCAGTTTCTGTGTTGACTGAACATAGAATGAAAGCTGACAAAAATTTACAGACATGCAAACCATAAGTCATCCTTGACTTTCATTTTAAAATAATCCTCCAAATGTTTACTGATTTATCAAACACTGTCAATAATAAAGGAGTGATCAAGCATTGAGGTCTTACCTGCCTTGGTCAGCTGTGACTGACCGGGGTTCCGAAAGTAAATGGTGCGTTTAGGGTCCACAAACAGCTTGTAGTAGCCAGAGATGAGGCATGCAAAGTTACTGGCATCGGGCCATTCCATTAACAGGACCAGAGGCTGCGGAGGGAAACAACAATTTTGTCGAAAAGTAGTTAGATTACACGTTTAATATTTTAGGGTAGCATTGAATAACTTTTACCTTTATGAAACTCAGATTATACCAGAATTGAATTTAAATAATCTCAGCAGATAAAGTAAGGATGTTTGGGTTTGGTAGATCATTACAAAGTTTCATTGAAGTAAATCAGATTGTTGAAAAAAAACATTGTTTTTAAATTGTGTTGCATTTGTAAGAAACATGGGTTTTTGGGGTGGACAGCCGGACTGGGATCTTCACCATCTTCCAAAAGCTCACATCACTGTTGTCACTGAGTCTAGTTTTGAACTTGTACCCACAGGTGGTGCCAAGTGAGCGTGGGCCCAGCTCCAGGAGGCGTCTTCTCTAAGAATCAGCATGCCCCATTTGGCTGATCTGTAAAGTACTCGTGGGATAGAACAACTTCAATCTGGAATTTTGCAGAACCAAAATGAAAAATTGTTTGAAATGAGTCCAGAGATTGTCTCCAAATCGAAGTTTATTTAACAGGAAATGCCAGAGACTGGTTGCAAAGTGGGTGTCCCAAAAAAATGACACCCCAAGAAAACCTTTATCTCACCCTGTCACCATTTCGGTACTGTCGATAGTCTCCTGCAAATTTGCAGTCATGGTTGATGGCACTATTTTACAGACGGCTCTCAGACAAGTGCACTGGAACTTATATGTGGAGGAACTTTGTGTTCAGCGATGTGTCTAGATTCTGCCAACAGCAGTTAGATTGTATGATCAAAATGTGGAAAAGACAGCAATCGGTGAAGATTTAGATTTTCTTTTTATATCTGAAACCCACATGCTCATCTCTGCTGCTCATCCTTAAATTCACACACACTTCAAATGAAAAAATATCCTTAAAATGTAAAGTTTCCCCAATTATTGTCCACAAGAACTGTTATAAGGATCAAACATACATTCTCTCACTTTTTTCCCCCCTATATTTATTACTTGTGGTTTCTCTGAGAAGGTGTAGAAGTACCTTTGCCTCATGAATTGTCACTTCCACTCGGGCCACTCCTTGACTTTCCCGATAGAGCTGGATTTTGGAAACCCTGCAGAACTCAGCCAGAACTGTAGTGAGGTTGTTTTTCAGGTCAATCACATGGCTGATGCCATGTCCAGGTCCCACCAGTAGTGTTGTTGCTGGCTGTTTCTCATCCTGAATTCCAACATTTTCAAACTTTAATCACACATTCCAGAAATATATGCATTGAAAATATCTGTGTGCATGTCAATGCCTCAAATCAAGTGATAAAAAACAGATATCGTCTAGAACACAAAAACCTTTTACCAGTCCAACAGTGTGAAACAGAATTCCACCAAAAGGCGGGAGGTCGTTGAGTACTCGCATGTACTGCAGCTTTCCTTGGAGTGGAGGGACCTACCAGAACAAAGATCATAAAAAAAGAGGCACAACTTTGAGGAAAAAAAAGTCACAAACTGCATCCTTTCCATCCTCATGGAGGCACTGTTGAGCCACACATCTCACCAATGAAGTCTTATGAAACAATCTCTGGCTCACCCAAAGGAGTAGTTATTTAACAGCCATAGCAATTTGCAACAATAAAGTCAAATCTTGCGCAAAGAAGCAGCTTCGTGCCAAAATTTGCGTTTTAATTGGAATCAAGGGTACGACGATTTGAGAAACCTCATTCAAGCTCTGTATTTTTGCCATTCAGATAACTTTCAATTGCTACAGTCAACGGCAACAATGTTTTTATCTTGGAAAAACCTTGTTGCCTGATGGTGGTGGGTGTTGGTAAGTCTTCAGCAGCTGAGACAGGGTTTTGCAGACATTCTTCTCCTTCACTGTGGGGAGCACAGTCAGTGGAAGGAAAGGTTCGAGCCCCCATTCTTTTCTAAAACAAAAGAGCAAAAAGAGAACCACAAACAAACAAGATGAAAGCAATTGCTTAAGCATGAGGACGTGTCTTTGTAACATGAAAATGAGCCTCTCTAACATCCCATACAATCCCTGCAGTGTCATGGCTACCCTCTGGTTATTATAAGCTCAATGAATGGACTCTGCGTCTGAGATTATGACAGCAAAACCTAATTACTTGTTAGGTTGAAGTTTTAAGGAAAACTTCAACTGAGATGCAATTGCAGAAAGCCATGGAAATGTTGGTTTCTTGATGACCTAGAGAAAATTGTCTCTAAGTAATTGAGTTTTAATACCACTGGGATTAATTATTAATAATTTAGGCATTACTGAATGAATTGAATTAAATATGAAGCTCATTGATGCGCTTCCCAGAACTGTTAATGAGATGAAAAAAAATTCAGTATTAACCCCCAAAGGTTTGTGACTTAGTGAGCTTACTCAACGTGCTTGAGGGAAATCTTCTGATTGGGCCTCGCGGAAGACACTGTGATATAGATGTGAAGCGCGGCGAGTCGTAACGTGATGTCAGATTTCCAGTCCATTCCAAAGCGCTCTTTGATGACATCATTGCGACTCTGAAAGACATTTTAAAGCGTTGTTTTTGTATCTAGCCAGTGAAATAACTGAACTGCACACTGGATTCACACTTAAAGTGTGGCCTTTAGCAAAGTTTCTAAAAACTGCTTAGATGTTTGAAAAAAAAAAAGGTCTGCAGTTTCTACAAAAGGGCTTTAGGGGTTCTTGTATGGAAAAAAATTAATATGCTGCTTTTCTTTTTTTTTTTTTACTTAAAAGCAATCAAATGTAGTGAAGGTAAGCATAATCTAATGGAAACCCTAAAACAGAACAGCTGGCTGGCCTTTGGCGCCTGCTGCATTTCAAGGAAACAGCTTTCAGCGACATAATGTGATTGACATCTGTTTAAATCCCACTTTAATCCATAGCTTACCTGTATATAAAGGTACTCGAATGCAGCAGGGTCTCGTCTTAACAAGTCTGCAGGGTCCTTGGGGAAGTAGCATATGCGGAACAGACATTTCATTCCTTGGAAATAAGTTCTGTGAACCACCTGAAGGGAAAACAAACGACTATCAGATAATTAGTGGCTTTATCTTTAACCTCCTGTTATATCAGAGGGTTATTTTCCCCAAAACGTTGTTTCCTGATGGCGTCCTAATCAAGATTTACTTTATGAAAGGCTTATTTTGGTCACAATGAGAAAATGCTTAATAATATATAGCAAAACACAACTTGTTAGAAGTTGTTAGCCCTCTTGCCTCACAGCAAGAAGGCTCCGGCTGTAACCTTTCAGTGTGGAGTTTGCATGCCATCCCCGTGCATGCATGAGTTTTCTCCGGGGACTCCGGCTTCCTCCCACAATCTAAAAACATGCTTTGTAGGTTAAATGGGTCCTCTTAAATGTCCCTAGGTATGATTGTGAGTGTGTATGTGTTTGTGACAGTAGCTCCGTGACCCCGTAAGGGATAAAACGGGTTTAGAAAATAGATGGGGTTTCTCTATTATTTTCCTTAATAAGTACATCAAACACAAAATTTCAGACTGTTAACCCGATAAAGATCAACAAGAAGATGCACATTTGATTTCCAGAAGCAAAGAATCTCAATCAACTAAAGGCAATCACCGCTTTTATTACAGCTGTTCGTTTGGATGCAAATTACAATTTCAGTTTCTTTTCATTTGACGTTTAAGCTTGCTCCATTGTCCACTGATTATAGTGTGGGGGTGTCTGTGGTGGCTTTGCCACAGTCAGTAATCATTGCATTATTACATGTGTCAGTGGCTGGTTCTCCTGCAGTAGATTCAGCTTCTGATTCTGGTCTAGACCACCTGCCTCCAGCACCAAGGCGAAGTGCTCAATGTAGCGCAGTGAGAGGCGGTCTTGCAGGGATGAGATCACATCCTGGAAGCAAACAGAGATTCAATAGATGTTTACAGACAAGGAAAACTTCAAGCTTGTTGCTTTATCAGAAATATAAATGTGTTGCTTGGCAAACTTTATCCCTATTACAGAACATATTACAATCCGTTGCTGATGTGGAGAGTCTCTCATATCCTGTTTCTAAAAGACACATATAGCACTACCTGAAGCCTTAATTGGGCAAATAATCAGGATTTTTCTTGGTAGGTTCATCTTCCACATGTTCAAGCTGCATTGATGTCAAAAATAGATTCTGCCGTACAAATATGCACATTATTTTCACTTTCATTACCAACACTACATGCAAATAAATGCAACACGCATGTTAAGGATTTACTTCCTGACAATGTTTCAAGTCTCTGCGAAAAACACAAATAAGCAGTTTCAACAGCATCGACAGCATCTGTTTACATTAACCAACACCCCCCTGCAGGAAGACACAGTAAAGTGATGGACTCCCATATAGTCGCTTCTTTACTTGACAACTCATTCTAATGGGCACCCAACTGGGTATCCCACCATGTCACTGATTTAATCTGCAGCATTGTATTATTGATCCGAGCTTTCTTATTATGCTGAAATTCCATTTAATTAGTCTGACAGCAGAGAGCTTCATCCATCTTTGCTTAAAAGCACGTCTGTGTTTCTCGCTCTCAGTCTAACATGAGCATGGGAGAGATTTGTGAAATCTAATAAAGTGCATTTAAAGACTCTACCAGGAGATGCTGGTCTTGCAGGCTGACATGGAGCCAGAAAAAAATTGTTCTCTTTGGTTGAAAATATTGATTGCCTTATGATCTTAATGACACTATTATATTAAGACTATTAATGTTAGGATATGTTCTAGAAATCGAGAGGAGAAAATTTTATATACTTAAGGCTTCTATAATGAAGAATGAATTGCAATTAAAGCATATTGCTTTTGTAAAAAAAAAAACCACAAAATAGTTTTATTTAATAAAGAGGCTTTAAAAAACATTTTTATTAAATTTCTTATTAAAACAAATTTTAAAGGAATCAATTTCAATTAAAAAAACTACCTAACAAACTAATAAACAACTGACTCTAAAGGAAAAGAAGAATTTAAAAAATGAGGACTTTGTTCCCCTGCAAGTAAACTCTGGTTCATTTCTCTACAGTTTGAATGCAAAACGAGTGACCAGGACACCAAACATTAGAGGTCAATCAAAGATATTAGCTCTATTTTATGTATTAGAGTTCTATCAATCTCACTATTGGTTACCTTTATAAAAAATGCAAAATAATAAAATAATAAAGTTTGAAAGAAGTTTCTTGACTTTTTCTTCTTTTTTAATTGCAATTGCTGATATCTTGAGACCTTTAGAAGTTCTCCTCCTCAAATGTACTGTAGTGCATCAAGATATAAGTGGCATTTTAATTACTGATTAACGTTATTTCTTTCACCTCCTAATAAAAAGGGAAACCTTTCAACGTTTTTAAACCACTCAAGAAATACTTTAGACTATCTGAACGGAACATTTGGTTATATTTCTCTACTGGAAGCAGTTTTTATCAGTCATCTGAAGATAGAACAGCCACCTGACTTGGAGGAAATATGTCATTAAGAATGAACCAGAATATTGAAATTGACATAGAAACACAGACATGGCCAAGTGGGTATAATTACAACAGATCAATGCACCATTTATTAATGTTGTTTTCAGTTTGAGAGCCTCCTTTAAGGACATTCTGGATAAAAAAACAC
Organism: Adrianichthys oophorus; assembly: GCA_036245035.1. NCBI lineage: Eukaryota > Metazoa > Chordata > Actinopteri > Beloniformes > Adrianichthyidae > Adrianichthys > Adrianichthys oophorus. Next base: position 11,629,749 of record BSAI01000162.1, on the reverse strand, counting down.
ATACCCTTACAGTGGTGCGGCTGTCAAAAGTAAAAGATTTAATCTGCCCATTCTCCAAGAACACCTTCAGCACATTTGGTATAAGTAGCAAGGAGTCGTCCTTGAGCATCGTCTGAAAGAGATCAAGGGAGACAAAAGACCCTGCTTAATGAGGAAACAGACTGCCAGTGTGTTAACTTGTTCAGAAGACAATCAAGAATGAACACAATGAGCTGCAATGATTGGTCTTTGCCAGTGAGTAAAAATCAATAGAAACTTGCGGGAGAAGATATGAGACGCCTAACCAGAAAAGAGGCCATGAGTGAACTCCGATTTGCCCAAAAAGTGGAAAACTTTCAGTACAATCTTGTGTATTATTCATTCAAAAGATATTTGAGTTTATCAGTGTGTCTTTCATGATTGATGGTGGCATATCATTAAAAAGGAAGATAAAATATTTACTTGGATTCTGTATTTCCTGCTTTTTTTTTCTAGAAAAAGCTCTGGTTTTATTAATATTTTGGATCACAAATGCAGAAGCTAATTTAAAGTAATAGGATGAAGCTGAGAGATTTAATGTAACATAATGATACAGCCTGAGACAGTCTTGCAGCCAAAAAGCAATCCTCCCCAATCCGTGGCCAGCACAAAATCAATTCTCATCTCTTTCCCATATTTCTTCTTTTTTATCTCCTTTTTTAATGATAGCTAGATGCGTAAAAAAGGGGTAAAAATGATTCATCACTTCAATATATCAGAAAAAAAAATGCCATTAGCGGAAAAGAAAAAGCTGTGTCCAAAACAGATGCCCAGTAGTCTGTTTTTGGAGATCTTAAGAACTGAGCAGCCTCAAGAACGTGCGACCGTCTTTGCAGAACGGAGGTGGCAAAAGTCTTGACTGAACAGATTTCTCTGTCTGCTGCAGCATTAAAAAGGGATTACATCGGTGAGGATGCACTGCAAACAGATTTAGGGTTTCTTCTTACAAGCTACAAGTGTAACAAGATGTCACAGACAGAGTCAGAAATGAGATCAGACACAGTTCATTCCCATCACTCATCTTTTTAAGCAGCCATTATGGACATTTTAGATTATCAATACCATTTTGTAACTCATAATCAATGAAGACTTCAGATTACTACCAGTAACAATTTCTAGTTGTTAGATTTTCTAATGAAAAAATATCTATTGAGAAAGTTGTATTTCTTTTAATATTACTATATAAAGTAAAAATGCTAAATTTTTAGAAAAAAAAAAAAATTATCCTCTGAAATAATAGTTGTTATATTAAAAATGCTTTTTACTGCATAGCTGAAAGTGATAGCTGGGAAATAAATATTGGTAAATGCTTAAGGAACTAACTTGTAATAACTACAATAATTGCTAAGGTAAATGCTAAATTAGTTTTTAAAAACATCTAAAAAAAACTCATGAAATATAGCGAAGTATTGCTGAACCATGTAATACAGACCCTTTTATTGGCTAAAACTGCAAGTTCATTCATTCATTCATTCGTTCATTTTCCAATCCGCTTTATCCCTTTCGGGGTCACGGGGTCGCCGGAGCCTAACCCGGCTACTCATGGGCGAAGGCAGGGTACACCCCTGGACTGGTCGCCAGTCTGTCGCAGGGGCCACAATCACACACCCATGCACACTCACATTCACACCTAGGGACAATTTGGAGTAGCCAATTAACCTATGAAGCATGTTTTTGGACGGTGGGAGGAAGCCGGAGTCCCTGGAGAAAACCCACGCATGCACGGGGAGAACATGCAAACTCCACACAGAAAGGTCCCCCAGCCAGGACTTGAACCGGGAACCTTCTTGCTGTGAGGCAGGAGCGCCCAAACTGCAAGTTAAATGGTTAAATGCTAAGGTAGCTGAAGTGCAATATTGATAAAAGTGCTAAATATGTGACACTAATTGTAAGATACTCCCATTATGAACCTTAGAGAGCCATGATGGAAAAAAAAAAAAAAAATGTATACATTTCTATAGAATTCCAGCTAAAAGTTTGCAAATGTGGCTATTTTAAAGCAAGGAATAGTTTTAAAGCAATTTAAGTGCATGCTTATTGTTTCCCCCCCAGTTAGTGAAGAAATACCCAGAAACGCAGTTTTATTTTAATTTTTTTTTATGTTCTCTATCACAAGACAACTGATAGAAGAACATTTTAAAAACATTGAAACACGATTTTCATAGTGTGTTTTACAAAAATGTTGCCCTTTATTTGGTATTGTTGAGGATCTATTCTTTGCAGCATATGAGGCACACATTTCTCAGAGTGAGGTTGACACAATAAAAAAACCCAAACTGGTTTGGGAGGGTTTTCGGAATAGAAAAATACCAAACCTTCAAAGCAGACTGGGTTAACTCGTGTTATGGCTTGGTAAAGAGGTGACTGTCTCTCAGAGCACATCATCTCTGGTTCCCATGGAGACATAGGCACTAGGAAGAACTAAAGTAAATTTATTTGCATATTTTTTGTTCTAGAAAATGGAAAAGCCATAACATTTTTGATTCCAATTTCTATTCAAGATCTATTCAATTTCTTGCAAAAAAGGCTTTGAAAATTCAATAATATACCCCCCTATCTGTGAAGAAACATTGTTTCCTCCTCAAATCTTTTGCAGGACAGAGGAAAGGGGGAACCAAACCATGTTTTTGAGTAGAGCAATGGAAATCAAGAAATACAGATACATTTGGTAATAATGTGCACACTGTGTCACATGCCTTTGAGAAGTGAAATCAATTTGTACCAGAGAAAATACATTTCTGTGTAAATCTGTGATTGTTTTCAAACAATTTTAATGTTTTCAAAAAGAATCACAGCCCGCTCTTTGGAAATTCAAAATCTCCCTGAAAAGTAATTTATTTAGGGTCAAATACTTTGACCCAACTTTCTCTCTTTGACTTACAAAAATGTATTCCATGGACACAAAGGAAGAGGTTGAACGGAAAAGTTCTTTGTGTCTTTTGAGATTGCGGATCAGAAAGAAGAGTAAGTTGCAAAAAAGGTAACAGTGCGTATTTTCATGTATGACAGGTTGAACTCACTGAGTCTGGGTCGCTGATGGACACTTGCTCTGAAAAGCGCACTTTAGGCGGGTTGGTTCGCAGGCGGGCTTTTTTGGCTGCACTTATAAAGGCAGACTTGGGTGACTGAGGAGAAAGAACGAGACAGAGAAACTGTAAGGAAAGAACTTTGGATGACACGAAAAAAAGCACAATTTAAAAAGCTAGTTCTTGACAAAAAGTTGGATGGGAGATGGGTTATAAAATGTGTCTTACATGTACATTATGGTTGAAGAAAAAAGTAATGTATCAAATTATAGTTTTCGAAAAGAATCTTTTCTGTAAAATATGGTGATTACAAAAAACAAACAGAAAAAAATACTTTATTTTCCGCTCTGTAAGGCACACTCCAATGAAAATTGTGTTCTTGGTGTTTTTAACAAGTCCTTGTAGCATTTTTCTCATGATGGAGGACATCAATGAATACAATTTTGATTAAAACTGCATTTCTGAGTTTTTCTTTATTCCAATTGTGTGGAATCAGGAGTAAAGGAAAAAAGGCTGTTTGAAAAAGCTTGTAGTTGTTGCGTACAAACAACAATCGACAGACCACAAGCTCCCAGCTCTGCCATTCTTGTGCATCCACTTGCAGCCTACAAATATCCATTAATGTTTTCTTTGTTCGAGCTAGTATCTTTGGAAGACTACAAGAGAAAAATTGAAATAAATATATTTGCCACTAAATTATTAAACAAATGTGTCATTAATTATTTCAAATAGGTATTAAATAATTAAAAGTGTCTTTAAACCTTTAAATATTGAATTAAAATTCAATTAAAAAAATTAAGAAGCATATGTTTATTTCATGATTTAACGAAACCTTTCATGTTGCTGTTTGCAGCTTTTCATTACGTTATCTGTCAAACTGTCCCGTCAAACACAGCAGGAGGACTTAGCTCAGAATACTCCATTGCTATTTTGCCTGGTTTATTTATTTATTTATTATCACTTTTAATAATTTAATGCCAATTTTAAATAATTTGTGACACATTTATTTAATCAATTCATATTAAATATATTTATTTCAATTTGTCTCTTTCATCCCACACTGGGACAATGAAATGATTAAATGTCATTAAATATTTACATGTGCTTTTAAATGGCAATTTTAGTATTTTAATGCCAGATATTTTTAAACATTTATTTATTGATTTTCAATTGTTTTTTTTCAATGCCAATTAAAACAAAATAATAACACATTTATCTTATAATTTCCTATTTTACATATTTATTTTAATTTTTATACTCCATCCCACTTTGGACAGTGAAATAATGAAATGAAATATTTAAAGTGCTTTTTAATGGAAGTTGTATTATTTTAGTGCCACACACATTTAAACAAATGTTAAACATATGTTTGTTGATTTCCAATGTTATTTATTTAACACCAATTTTAAATAATTAATGATACTTTTATTTAAAGATTTCTTGGCATATATATTTATTTTATTGTCTCTTTCATTGTCTCTTCTGGACCTCCATAGGCATCTGGCTCAAACCTGTGCGACTGGATAGCTCTGATATTGCACACCATTTTTGTTGCACCATTAATGTTAGCTTGGGGCTGTAAGCTAGGGGAGAGAGTGTAAACACAAGGAATGATGGGAAGTAACCGAAGGCTTACTCCATGCCAACAGTCCTGCCCACAACCCAGAGATAAATTTCGAATGTACTCCTGCCGCTCTGCAGAGACTATGTCCTAGAAAACGACACAGGTTTTTCTTATTTTGCCTGAAAGGCATATCATGATCAAAAGACCACTGAGAACGCTTTTAAAATAGATCAAAAGATTAATTTTGGTTTTCCAACTGGTGTTGAAGCGATTTTGAGAGGCATATGGCGCTCTGTCAAAATGTCATTCTTTTTTTTAGAATATGGATACGAGTTAAATACGCTAATGTGTACCTTTGTCCGAATATATTTTTTTATGCTCTACCAACAAGGTTGGGAGTCAGTGTAGCCACAGTAATGTTCATTTTAGCGATATCAGTCTGTTTTTTTACGTGTCACAAATAAGGTTGGGAGTTACAGATATAACGAATTCGCTAACTTGGCTAACGTAGTGTGCCAAAAACAAATTCTAGAGTCACAATGAATTCAATTAATAAAGTCAGACTAACTTACAAATATATCTCTGCGGCCAAATCTGAATTCTTCTGCTATCCCTACGACTTCTCCCTACCCCTCGAATTGAAGGGTCATATAAAGGTGTAGTGGTGTCCGAACTCGTTTTTTAAGGGGGAGCCGTAGCAGGTATCCTTCCACCGGGAGGGTGATTGTGAAGGAGAAACATATTTCTTCATGTGGGTGTGCTCTGAAGCATAGAAGTTTACATTTTAATCTAAGTAATTACTTTTTGTTTTAGCATGGCTTTTTAAAGCTCTCAAACCAATGATGTTATGTGTTTTCCAAGCGCTGGCAGCTATGTGCTAGATGACGCGCCTATTGATGAAATCCTCGAGTGCTAGTAATGTCCAAATTTGAAGACACTATTTTTCCATATCTCTGCATTTGGAGGGCTAGACGCAGGGGTAGGGAAAAGCCGTAGAAGTAGGGAAAGAATTCGGATTTGTCTTATTTAATGCATCTTATAGTAGTTCAGTGCGCCTTATACATGACATAAGTTTGAAAAAAGATCATTTATTGACAGCCTTGTAATCTGGTGTGCCCTATCGTGCAAAAAATATGGTAACTTTTTGCTCCATTTTTATTGTTATTTTTGTTAGTAGTATTATTGTTTTTTGTTCCTTCACTGCATTATCTAACATGAGCTTTCAGTCTCAGTAAATTATTTTCAAATTCAGTTTGAATAGCACATTGTAAGTTCTTTGAGTATAAACATTATTTTGCATTTTATTCAGGTGTATTAGTAAATCAATCCAGCTTGACATAATCTTTAACACTTCTAAAAAGTTTGTTTAGAAAAGGAGCAGCACGGCTGCTGGAGCACACCAGCAGCGGGCAGGATTTTCTGACTCTTTTGGCTGTGCACGCAGTCGTGTGCAAGTCCGACAGTTTCATGCAGACAAATTGTAGTTTAAAATGTTTGCTGATAGACCTTAAGAAATTTTGTAATAAACAAACTGAGAAATATCAAAACATTAGACTTCTAAATCTACCTGGGCTCCTGAATTCAAAAAGAAAAGAAACAGATAAACTTGCTCAGCCTAAAACTTTAGGTTCTGCTTACGGTTTTCTCTGCAGTCTGTTCCAAGATAAACACAAAATGGAGCATAGTCAGCATGTGTGAGTTGCTGAGGGGTTGGGGGACAGAATCTATTGCATTTTCTAAAGGTGGCTGGACAGAAAGAAAATGTGAAGATGAAGTCCTGCTGGGGAGACCTCAATGTGGGCTTGAAGGCAATATGAGAAAATTTCCAAATCAGTGCAGGAGTTCCTGATGTTACATTATTTCCTCATAATGTCTGCATATCTGAATATCTGTCAGAAGGTCGTCCCGATTGTCTTAGTGTATGATGCACTCACCTGTGCTGTTCAGCTCACTGTAACACTCACAACGTGCAGAAACTTCTGAATTGTTTCAGGACTTGAAAATTTGCACGCTTTTTGCATTTATGAAACAGAAAGAAAATGCAGAAATGACATTTGCTTCTGTACGTCTTACTAATATTGTATGTGCTTTGGTGGATAAAAGCCTCATGTTACGCTCAAACATGGCTCAGAAACGCATGTTCAAGCGACAACTTCTGATGAAAAGTCTATACAAATACACATAATTACGCATTTATGGCTTTTGCGATCGATACTCTCGCGTTGATATTTAAATATTTTGGTCAGTTTTTAGGATCTATGTACAAACTGCACAGCCATTGAAAATTAAGCGTGTTGAAAATTAAATCAGCTAAACTCTGACCAATCAGGGACTTAGATTGGCCAGTGTTTTATGGGTAGCGTTCTTTTCAAAACACGGAAGTGCCAACACCGTGTGCTAAAAGAAGGCCCGCTTAGCGCATGTGTACGGAGCTCTGGAAGCTGCTGAATTATAGAGATGTTTAGTTTAGTGCAAAATTAAAGCTGTTTTTATGTGTGCTAAAACTTAATTCCACTCAGACAAATAGGAACTACGATATCCTCACAGAAAGTATTTTTACCTCAAAATGTTGGGAAGAAAACGTGGTGTGCTGATTTTTTAGTAACCATAAACTAGACTTTCATGTCAGTGGTCTATCTTTTTAGGAGATGAAACACAGCAACATAACATTCCCGTACATGCTTTGTTTTAAGTCTCAGGTGCTTCTAATGTTCTTACTTTGAACTGTCTTGGTAGACAGGCTGAAAAAAGACAGCACAGTGGTGCGCCTTGAACACTAATCTTATGCTTCCCTTGCACCTGTGTGCTCTGTCAAAACAGAATACTGAGCAGCATGTTTTTCTAAGTGATACTGTGGGATTTAAGGCAAAAAGAAAACATGTTAAGACAGATGAGTACTGAGAGAAATCCTGATGGAGAGGAGCATGAAAGGAAAGTGTGGTCCAATTGTAGTACCTGATGGGGCTGCAGCACAGTGAGAACTATAGTGTCTTTACAGTGTCTATAAAACGAAAGAAGAGAATGGAGTGGGTTAAATAAGGCCACAGACAGCATGGTGCTCAGAGGCAGTTTATAGCTGCCTTTTTCTTGCTGGTTTTATACAGCCACATAAGGTGTGACTCATCCATGGGTTTGTGTTGATGTAATGCACCACCAGCAGCAAGAAACAGTTTGCTTGTTTTGATCCACCCTCTTTATCCTGGTCGTCTTTATTGTCCTTTGTCTACACTGCTGGTAATCCAGCTTGTAGAGCATCAACCTTGCCCCCCAACCACCTTCACCCTCCCTCCTGGGACAGTAAAGGATGTTACCTTACAAGGTCTATGACTCTCTCTCGTGGCGCGTCGCTCACCGTCTCTTCGTTAATGGCCAAGATCTGGTCTCCGGGGAGAAGTTTGCCAAAAGACGGACCGTCTGCAGACCCGGGAAAAAAAATGATAAATTGTGCCAATGCCCCTGCTGTATTGTGTACATAGTTTCTGCTTTTAGCACACACTAACCAGCAAAGACGGAGCGCACAATGACAGGCCTCTGGCTGCCTGCGATGAAGCCAAAGCCTTGAGTTGGGTGTCGTTGGATAGTGACCTGTCGAGCTGAGGCAGGACTTAGGGTTCCACAGTCCATACCATCCTGGCTCTCCTCTAACATGGCAGTGCTGTAGAAAAGCATGATTTAAAAAGGCAGGCACAGAATATAATAGACCCATCTTCCATTTATTGTGGGAAAGAAAAGCTGCATGAGCCCTCTGTACCTGTCACATCCATTTGTGTGTCCATCCTGGACGTTGGCCATCCCCTGAGAGGAGAGAGCAACATGGGACGGGGTAGCAGTGCAAGGACGGCTCTCTGTTTGGCAGTCATTCACCTGTTCAGTTAAAAGAAAGCAAGATGACATGAAGGCAAATGTATGCGACATCAGGTATTCTCAGGTTGTGCCTCTTGCAAGCACAATTATGGCTTCTTACATCAGAATACAGCATCTAGAATTATCTGGCAGTTCAGACAAATCCAAAAAAACCCTGTAACATTTTCCACATAAAGGATGTTATCCCTTAAAGTATTGAACATCTCAGTTAGTGCCCGAATGGACCACACTAGCACTATCAACTACACAGACTTTTTCCACAGATGTGTGTGTGTGGGCGGCACTAGAAGCGAGGTTACATAAAAGGTGAGTTTTGTACATGTCTGTTTATCACTGAGAAATGGAAATCATTGTGAGGCAGGGGCATACACCATGTATTTGCAGTCATGTCTGTGATTTGAGACTCGGGTGATTTCTGATGAGATGATTGGTGCAGATGGGTTTACAGAGATGCAGACAAAGAGCATAGTTGAGATCCTGAGAGTACCACTGGCGGAGAACAAAGTGTCTGTAAAGGGAAAATGAGTCACAATAGTCAAAGGATGAAATTCATATTCTTGGCAGTCACTGCGTCTTTCTTTCCAGAGGCTTACAGGGGAGCATGGGTCATTTACAATCCCACTGATGCATTACTGATCTCCACCTTGTGTCATAACTTCACATGAGCACTGATGTGTGATAGAAAAGCTTCACATTCAGTTCAGTCCATGACTGAAGAGCCATTACAGTATTCGTGCTCTGAACTACAATGACACAAATACTTATCTAACCAAGATAAAACTTTCTGAATTCAGTATTCATTAGACTCACAATGGATGAGCTGTCTGTATCAAAGGTGCGCGGTGAAACAAATGGCACCGCAATTGCTGGTTCTGCCTCTCAAAAGGATTACATGTTTTTGATTGAGAATAAGTCTCCCCTTTGATTCTCACAATGGATTCTGACAGTGCTCATCTTTCCCTATTCATCCTTCATCTCTTTCGGTATGCTCCTTCCATCCTCTGTCCTGTTGCTAATTTGGTGAGGTAGGAAACTCTATAGCATTGGGGAATCAGAAAAAGAAGGTTTTTTTTTTCGTTTCTTGTCCTGATCAAAGCAAATAGCTATAAATTCCAGTTTAGAGTATTATTAATATCTAGGAGAAAATTAAACTTAACAGTTTGGTTAATATGGAAGGTACAAAGAGCTATTAAGTAGAAGGACAAAGCTTTTATTGTTGAAAAACTGAAGATTTCTGTCAGGAAAGAAGGATCCTCAAGGCCATCGACAGGCCTTCCTGTTGCTATGACTACTGTTCTCGTTTGCTTGTTGAAGCTACTGCGAATAGAGGGTTAGTGGGTGGATGAGAATGGCTATGTGACCACTGCGAGTGTGAGAGTTAACTAGCAGCTCTTTGATCACCCTGTAGCCTCGGTGGCCAGATGCCAGCATTTCCTGGATTACCAGAGGTCATGGTCACACATGTATGCCACAGTGCCTCTGTGTGCAACACCTCACCTGGCTTCAGGGCGAGGAAGAAATTACCTTTCAAATCATTAATATCCTGGTCCATATTGTAATATTGGATTAACGTGTTTTTCATTAATGTCATACCATTCAAGGTTTAATTTTTGATGTTTGGTAAACAAAACTCTGTTGTTTATGTGAAAACTGTGTTCACAAAGTCGCTTTGTGGTGGTGAGAAATCAAGTCCCGCATTATTTTTGGTATACCGTACGTCACAGTTTTTTTTCATTTGTTTGGCCAGACGTGTGACTTATACTCAAGAGCGACTTATACGGATTTTTCAAAAATAAAAAGTGGTTTATGTGTTTGTTATTTTCCCACTAACAATAGCTAGAGGGCGCTGTAGGTGTGTGTATCAGTATTTGCTCCTGATAGCAAAGCAGAATAAGAAACGCCATGGAGGAGAATCTGATCGCTCTCCTCCTGAACTGTATCATATCATTCTCATTTGCATCAAGACATTATTGTTCTTGTTTTTTTTAATTCCTCCTGTGACCAATGCGGGAAAGCAAGTCATCAAACTGGTTTAGAGACATGGAAGTACAGCCAAAAGCACTGTCATTCAGATACTGGCAGTAGAAGGCGATGATTGCCGTAAAAAAAATTACTGAGTGGTCTAGAGAACTCAAACACGGAGATGTGTTAACTGATGCTTTTGCAGAGCTTTTCAAAATAAATAAATAAACCCGATCTCTCAACATTATCTGTCTCTTCTGTGTAATGTAAATGAGATATACAGTCAATGCTTCAATGTAGCCATGAGGCTAAAAACATGGTGGTAGCTCCTACCACACGCGTCTGAAGCGTTAATGAACACATTTTTGGACAGGTGTCGAGCCTCAAATTGGATGCATGTCAAAAAAGGCAAAAAACGCAAGTTTGACGTGTGTCAAAAAAGAGGCAGCGGATGCAAATTTCAAGCATGATTTGCGTTCAGTGTGAAGACAGCATTATGACGGGCTTGGATTATTCTGAGGCATTGCACTTCTCTCCACAAAGGGCGACTTATTTTCCGGAGTGACTTATACTCCAGAAAATACGGTAGATGCATGATTCCTACTTGAGGAGTGGGTGCAAAAACATTTTATATTTCATTAACCAATTTCATTAGCAACGAAAAGTGTTTTAAAACTTTTCCAAAAGGAAATCAGTAAAGATGCCTTTATTGTTGCATTATACTTGTGAAACCAGACAATTGTTTTTAGTCACTGTAGTTGATTTGTAGACTACATTGTAAAAAATGTTGGGGAAAAAGTCCAATGAAAGCAAAGTAAAAAAAAAAGAATTTTAATCTGTAAGATAAAGATATTCTATTGTACAGCCTATGAATGTGGTTATTTGGGATTGGCTCCAGCATCCTGGCACAGGGATAAGTGGATAAAGAAAATGAACTGATGGATGTTCTATTGTACTTTAGATAGCTAGATGTGGATGATTAAAATGTTCCACATAAAAAGCACACATTTCTTAGTGAAAACTGTTATCCATATCTTTTTAACTGCTACAAATGGAAAGCAGGCTTCCAACTTGAGATTTTTCTCTCCTGTCTTTATCCAAGGCTCTGTAAAACAAACATCAAGTCTTTCTTACTCAAACTTGGCTGCCTTTGTTAGGAAGCTCTGGATTCTTAAAAGTTGATTCTTGTTAATAGCCCCATTTCAGCAGCAATAAGCGTCACACATCCCCGCCTTGAATTATCTGCCTTTTTTCTGTTTATACTCAGAAATGTTCCTCTCATTTTACAGTCACACTAATTCCGAGCATATCTGATTCATGGCGTCTGCTAAATGTGACTGCCTGAATTATGAATTAGAATTTAAATGAGAGATGGACTCAACTTGAGATACTCTTCGCAGCACTAATGTGAAACAGAGGAGACCTATTAATGCATCTTTGCCTAAAGAACCTAGACAATAGAGTTGTGCATTATCAAAACAAGTTTTATTTTTATGGAATAAAAAAAAAAACGAGGCCAGCTTATTTAATTTTGATGAGCGTAAGAATGGCGAGCAGCTGGCTGAGTGTTCCTTGAATTTACTCTAATATTGGTTTGGTCCTTGAACAGGGTTAATGGCTTAAGGATGACTGGCTCGTAAAGCAATAACTTCCATGCTTCTTGCTTCACGGGGCAGTATTAGAGCGGTGATTCGTTCACTAACATGGCACACATAATCAGCTTTTACAGAGAAGTGACTCCTGGGGTGTGCATGCCCCGTGTAAATCAACTGTAGCTCACATGAAAAATTAAAATAACAATCACCTTCTGTGGCACAGCCCTGAATTGTAAGAAGATGCGGTCCCTTCGGGATTATGATAATGAAAAAAAAAGATGGTTTTAAGGCAGATAGCTAATGATGAATGGGATAAAAATATTTTATTATGGCTTGATTTAAAGAAATGTGCCTAACTTTTTGTCTTAAAGAACATGACTTTTTTTTCATTTTCCCTTTTCCTGACCCTATATTGGCCTTTTAAAATCATTTTCTACTTTATACCTATCTAAAAGCATCATGATCTTCCATGGTTTATGTCATATACTCCCAAATCCCAATTATATATCTGTTGGCAATAGTGTGCCTCAGGGCTCTGTCTCAGGGCAATCATATTTCTCACACGTGCCTCCACAATTATTTAAAAAAAATAGTGACACCTGTTTACCTTTTCTTCAAATCTATCCATTAATTCCGTTCATTCTGCTTTGTCCACAAGAGTGGATTCTATTTGCTGAATATTATAAAGATACTAGTTTGCTTTATTTTTTGGAAATCAATTGGAATGTAACTTGTTTCTACTATGTCTAATTCCCAACTGCGTCTTTGTTTTCAAAGTGTGTCCAGTAAATTTTTCTTCCAAATTGAATTATTTTCTTCCCCGTCATAACATTATTATTGTTAAAAGAAGGGGAAAGAAAAAACGACATTAAACAAAGTAACAGTAACCTTAAGAAGTTCGCAATCACAAAGACACACTTGTAATAAGAACAGTCTCAGATGTGTTTCCGCTACAGACTGTAGTAAAACTCCCTCATAATATCTGTTGGCAGCTTTTTTGTCTGAATTTCAGATTTGTGACTTGTGATTATCGATGGGGCTTTGCACTGAAACCAGTCAGATTGCGCCAATGGGACTAATCCTCAGACAGACCGGCATCTGCAGGAAAACACAACGGATTCGACCAGAGTCAAAAGTTAGAATTGGTATTTGAAAGTGTGTCTTTAAAGGCCTTCTTTGACTTGAACTTTTTACTGAATTTTATCCAGAGGATTTTGTAGCAAAAACCATTTAGCAGAGATCTGACTTCTGACTAAAAATACAAACAGCTTTTATTGCTTCCCCATTTTTACCTGTCAAGTTCCTCCACTCCAGTTTTCCTCCTCAATTCTACAGTTTTTGATCAGTCTGGCCAAAACACACATCAAAAGGATATTGTGCCATTTCTTTTTCTTACATGAGCTAATTTTTTCAATATATGGCCCTGCAATAGACTGGTGACCAGGGTGTAGCCTGCGTTCTCCTAACAGTAGCTAGGATAAGCTCCAGCAACCCCATGATTCCGAAAGGGATTGCGCGAGTGGGGCAACTGCAGATGTCCAGGATAATATATTTATCTTGAACCCAATGAACAACAAGATTAAAAGAAAGCAAAAACTAAGAATTTGTTCCCTCCAAAACTGATACAAACATAAAGTTTAGTGCAGCTACAGCAATCTTTAGGTCTGTTCTTCATATGTTTGCAAATATATCATAAACATCACACACATATATGTTCCAGTCTCATTGCTGTCAATCAGGGAGTTGATGTCATTCATATACAGGAGGTGACTGACAGTTGCTGCATTGCATAGTCTTAGTGATGATCTGGCTTAGAAGGTTCAGTGCAATACAGTACAGCAGCAGACAAGACATCTCTGTGGTAGATGCTGCTCTTGATGTTAACTTGTGCAAGTTTTTTCCTCCCACCCATTGAGTTCCTGATGAAGGCCCTTCAGAATCCTGTAGATATATATAAGTATCTATATATATACGTGTTTCAGGACACATAAGTCACAGGCTTTATTGCCCAGACGCACAGGTCGGTGCATCTGGGCTTGCAGTCTTGAGTGACAGCTTTATCCCTCAGTATCTGGTTCTTTTGCACTCCTGGTGTTCCTTTTAATTCCTTTCTGGGCTCATGTACTATTCTACACGCCTGCTCATCTTAGCAGCTATAATTCCTGACAGAAGCTTCCATGTTGTGCAGAAGCAGGTCACTGGGCTGTAGTTGGACTGTACCGGAGTGTACCTCTTCAGCTGGGCAGCTAAGACTGTAAGTCACCTTTCTGAAGTTCCTTCTCATCATGGCTGACTTCTCTGTGTGTTTCGTCGATCTTTGTTCCTGGAGGGTTCTGCCTCATGTGTGGTGTTTATCCATAACCCAACATTTCAAGGATCATCGTTATGCACTCTTTTGTCTCAATGAGAGCTGTAGTTGGGATTGTCTGTGGTGTTACATTCCCACCCTCCAGTACAAGAAGTCCACCCTGCAGATGTTGGAAAACCTGAGCTACCAGTTGTTTTTACAACAGTCTAGATGTTACATTTCAAAGTTCCCAAATCATCTGATCTCTCTCACTGCAGTATTGCAACAGTTATATAAATGTCTTTCTTCAGCTGGTTGGCAAAGGTGTGATAAAAGTGGCTCAAACTTGTTAATCAAAGTTTGGAGGAATCAAAATTCCAGTTTGGAAGCCAGGAATCAAAGCTACATTTTCCAGTGGGATCTGGATTTTATCTGAACACTATTTCAGTGGTTTACATCGAATGGGTTTACATCAAAGAGGTCAGTGAATGAGAATACATTACCACTGCTTCCTCATTCAGTAACAATGATGCTCTTAATGATGATGATGCACATGCTTCAGCTTTTCTCATGCTCCTTTGCCAACTTGCTATCTTCCTTGGTTGGATTCTTTACAGCTTGTTATTCTGAAGTTTTTAGATAATTTCAGTTTTCTACTAGTTCTGGTTGGGTGGTGACAGCCATGTAAACAAAGAAAATTGTGAATTCAAAATAATACAAAGATGATAAAGTGAACTGCCTCCTCTTGGTTGCAAGTGAGCAATAATTCTTGAACTTGCAGGCAGAGCCTATAGATAAGCATTGTTTTGTTTACTGTAGTTGTGGTGATATATTAATTTTCAATCAGTTTTTCTTGGTGGCATTTGTAAAGTGAGAAAGGTTGGCCAAAGTGCTTGACATAACAAGAAGGTATAATAATTTACGGAAAAATGGACAATGAAAATACACACAAATTTAAACACACAAAAAAATAGTAAAAAATAATTACATATACGTAATGTGAGTCAACTCTGCTAACCTAAAGGGCAGCAACTGCTTGTCCCACATTCTGGGAGTCGCAGGGTTGGAATGCTCACATCATATTTTACTTTTAGATATTTTAGATTTTTAGACAACATGCAAATTCTATTTGAGGATACAATGGAGTAAGGTTCATATCAGTCAAAAATAATGAACAATGCTAAAAAAAATCAAAATAAAGGAAAGAAGTCGCAGAAAGAAAAAAAAGACAAAACAATTTGACAACACAACATTGGAGAAATCTGACCATTTTTGGAGCCAGTCAATGGACAGGCTGAACACATTGCAAGCGGGTGAGCAAAATTCTTTTCAAAAGCCAGCTTTTACAACTATGTTGCTCTATTTGTCAAGTTTCAACTTACGATTCACGTTTACGTCCAGGTTTGTAACTGTTGACAAACAAATCTAAAGTCAGTGCAGATGCCACTTGGTTGTGCAATGACTATTTTTGCTTTTAAGGGTAAAAATGTATTTTTATGCCAAAATAAAAGATCTGTGTGAAGCTCAGTCTGCACATTAATTCCTGACTCGCCTTGAAAATGGCGTTTACTGGAAGCTGTTGCCTTGTTAACATGCTGACATCTTGTCATTCCATGCACTGAACTCTGCCTTCATCTGTCTGCCTCTTCCTCTCAGAGACGCTCTGTTTTGATAGTGCTTCCATCAACACAAATGAAGATACATTTTGACATCTGGATTTGTCATGTGGTCCAGTGTTATGTGAATTCTATTAGCGAATGATTTATTTCTTTTGAAATCCAATGACAACAGATACATCAAGCATTGTTGCTTGAAAACTTGTCATTTGTTACAAATGATATCTCAGAAAATGGGAATTTCTGCTGAACTACCCTGACGTAGAGACAAAAACAGCGGCGACTGCAGGTCAAATGGGGCTGTTGGCTCCACGTGAATACCGACTCGTCTGACCCACTGGTCTCAGGCTTATTTCCTCCTCTGACTTAATCGGACATTATTAATGTGACCACTGCAACACACGACCTTTACCATTTTGTTAAATTAATACTGTACCATCCAGAGTGCTCTTTCTCCAACCCCACTTAACCCTATAATATAGCAGAATATGACTGCTGTTGGCCCAGAGGGGCTTTCACTGTGAGTGGACTGAAGTAGAGCTGCTGCTCCAATGTGTGCAGCCTTTCTCTGAGTATCCTACACTGATATTTTTTGTATCTATATGACTGTTCAAGTTATATTTAGGCATATGGATTGATTTTTGGCTCTGCTGCACAAAGAAAATGTGCTAAATGGTAGGGTCAGAGTGTCAACAATTTATTGTGGTTGCATTCATGAGGCATTTTTTTAAAATCCCACTCCAATCATATTTTGATCTATAGTAAAAGCATTTCCAGTGGTCTTTTAATTATGATTATGTCATTTTTAGGCAAAAAAAAGAACTGTTTTGTTTTCTGGGACATTGTTTCTGCAGAGTGGCAGGAGTTGATCAGAAATTTTGCAGCTTATTACCTGGATCAGGTGTGTTTAGCCAAAAAGGATCTTCAATGGCAGGTTGGTTGGAAAACATGTAGGACACTGGTCCTCGAGGCGTGAAGTTTGACACCCTGGTCTCGAGCCAGGTGCCAGCTTGGATGAGGCAAACGAAAATGTTAAAGGACCTATTTATCGGAATTAGAGCAGAGCAGGGATACTTTGGGCTCCCATTTTAGTTGCTGAGTCACAAAAGAGAGCTTTTTTTAACTGTATTTGTGACATCAGTTCCTGATTCATCCAGATTTGCTTCAGATAGCTAATTTTCTTAGTCTTGTTGCAATAGCAACTGCAAAGGAAAAAAGAAAAGAAAAGGAACTATCACTTGGACGTGGCAGCTACTGCAACGAGGACACCAGTTTTTCACAACACCTGCAAAAGGAGAGACTGTGCACAATAACTGTTTTTACCTCCCATTTTGTCTGAGTTTTTGACAGCCGTTTTCTCCCACTGTCAGTCTCAGTTAAATCTTTCAGACACTCTCAGGTTTTCAGCATTTTTCCTCATGGCTTTGAATTTATTACTTCCTGTTCATGGTAACAAATCCACTCTTCAGCTTTAATAAGCTCTGATGGAAAAAATAGCAACAATACTTGTTGTTGCTGTACTACTGTAATTTATTGTTATTGTTTTCAAGACAGTTTTTTCTGTGTCATCTTATTGGAAGGTTTAATAACATTAAATTAAAAAAGGTTACTCAAGTGAGTATTTTTTCAAACAACCATTTTAAATTCAGATGAAATGCTTTGTTTTTAAATGTCCTTTTTTTAATATATATATTTGTGATGCATTACATAAAGCAGTAAAGCAGCACCGCATTTCATTTATTCAGCTTGAAGCTTTTAAACTGTTGGAGGCAAACTGTCACGCATGCAGCGAGATATCTCCTCAGGACTGTGGTGTGGTGAATACAGAGTCAATTTACCACTTCAGCTATTCATGAAACAAACAGTCCCGCTGGTCTACTGAAGGTCAGCTTCACAGTGGTGTGCATTAAGAAGCAATAATAAAAAAAAATTATTCAAATAAAGATAGACTTTTGCACTTGGAAACAATAAATGTGGAACTAAATGGAGGGAAACTGAAAAGTGACCAATGCTTCAAACTATATGCAGTTGAAAAGCAGCTCACTGTGTGTTTGTGCTTTTTGAATGTTTTTGTATCCTTTTCAGTTGATGAGTGGTAATGCAAAAAAACAGCAAAAAAAATAAAGACTGATTACTTTTGTAAACATCCAAAGAGAGACTCTGACCATAAAATTCCTTAGTGGAAATTACATCGTACTTGCGCATACTCAGAGTGATCTGGCAGCTGTTACAGATTGGAGTGCGACAACACCCAGTCAATGTCGCACTCCCATGAGCCAAATATCGCACCACATTTGGTCGATTTGTCGGCTGAGCACACAGCACTGTAAAAGTGCCATTCATACAAAACCATTCATATTAGGATGGGGGCCACAAAATATCGTCTTGGGGGCCACGAATGGCCCGCGGGCTGTCAGTTTGAGACCCCTGCATTAAAAAATTAAAAACTCAGAAATTTGGTGAGAGGGGGTTTGGACATCACTGTTAGCTATCAGGAGATGTCCTCTCAGAGCCCTGCCTTTCAATTTTAATTGCATCCTTTTCTATTCACACCCTTTATGCCTCAACAATATACACTCCAACACAGACACACATAGGTGGGACCTCTGATCTTCTGTCCCCTATCCCATCCCTGATGGGGGAAACTGGGCCCTCAGCAATGGCGGCTGTGTCTCTTGGGTGCTTGCTTCCTGGGCCCGGCAGCTCTCTCTCCATGCAGGGAGAGGGATTGACCGGGCTGGGCACTCTCTCTCTTTTTACATTCCATCAACCATCTCACCAGTACACAAACACTCACCTGAGCACATGCTGACCTGTCTGTATGTGAAGATTTTAGGAGCCAATGTTTGTAACATTTGAGTGTGTGTGTGAACGAGCCCCGCCCCTTTAGACAATCATTCACAACTAAAAGTAATGATGAGAATCCTCCAGCATTTTGTTGCTGGTTGCTCTATAACCCCCTCCCCTTTGAGTAAAAAAAAAAATCCTCCTATTTCCTTAAGATTCCTCTTCCTCCTTTTCTTATGTAACCCCCACAAACATCCTTCTCTCTTCTACTTTTTCATCCATTATATTTTGATTTATTTAACCAATTTAAATAAAGTTTAGCCTAAAGTACAGAAGGGGTTTATGCAAATATACACCTAGTGTCAGAAGACATAACCTCCTCCCACCCCCATTCTCACCATCTATAACCGAGAGCTGTTTCCATGCTCTCCTGCTACCTTACAGCCCCTCACAACCCCAAGATATGGAGAGAAAATAGTCTCACCAAATTTGTGTGTGTGCGTGTGTAGTACCTGACTTGTAACATGTGTCTGCCTTTTTGTGTGCAACTTTGTGTGTGGGTAACTCATACATTTTCTGTGTAACTGTGTGTACTTGCAATTGTGCATTCACGTCTACACTTGAATATCAAAAACACATGAATACCATATACAATTCATGTAACTTTAAATTACATCAGCTTAAGCCTAACTACAAATTCCAAACAGCTGCTACGCTTACAAACTTTAAGTAGTACACTCAGCGTATTTTCTACGTCACAAATAAGATCTTTTTCAAACATCCTTTTTTAGTCTGCTCCTGATTTACAACGATTTTAAAAAAGAAATACTATTTTCCTAATAGATGTCCTCCATCATTAGAAAAATGGCACAAGAACTTGTTAACAACACAAAAACAAACCCAGGATTTTCCTCACAGTGGGTTTTTTACCCGCTACCAAAAATAAGAATATTTGCCTTAACAGGTGAGGAAGAGACAAAGTGAAAAGCAATTTACAGAAGAGCGGTTATCTTCCTCAGACTGGGAGGAGTTTCTGTTTACAGCCTGATTATTTGAAATCTATGCATAGGGAATGTTCCACCTGAAGACATTTCATTTATTAGTCTGTAGCTAAAATGAGAAAACCATATTGCACCATGCTGCACCCCGAGTGTTTCAAGCAGCTTTGCATGACTAAGAATCCATACTGAACTGTATTTGGACTGAGTGCCTGATTAAGCTTTGGTTCCCCATCTATTGCTCATTGTTTGCCAATTTCAAGATCTGTGTTTCTGGCCATGAATTAAGCAGAGCAAGCTTCATCCCTTCCGGCTAATAATCCTGACCTTTGCAAAATCAATTCGATGCTGAGCCATATTTTTAGGGATCAGGGGCAATAAATGACACAATTCAGGTCATTACTGATAACTTTTACGCACAAAATGAAAATGACACGGTTAGCCACTCAGGTCCAGCAGCTTCTAGGGCCGGCTGCCCAGAGTGGGAAAAACGGGAAGTAGAGTGGCTGTGACAGCAGCAGAGCGGCTCTGTCTCTTTGCTGTCACCCTTCAGTGAAGCACACAGTTCTCTGCAGCTTGCTTGACAGCGGAACGATACAGAGTGACACTCATTCTCTGAGAAATCCAGCATGGCTTCTTTCCCCTCCTCATCCGGCTATCGCTGCCACCCATGAGATATCACCCACGTGCCCCTCCCAGATCCGCCCTTCTGACTACCAATAGAGTGGTCTTCTCTACTTCTCTTGTCTGGAGCTCATTTCCCACGCCATCCTTACTTTCGCTGCTGGTGCCCAATATTCATTTCACACTCTGCGAACAGATTCTCTGACTCACACACTCTTGAACAAACCCGCCTCTCTACAATATTAATTCCTGCATTTTTTCTTAACTGCACAGAAAGCAATGCTACCAACTCTCTTTTTTATTCCAATGAACCAACATTAGAGGCTGACCTGAGAGTATAAAATTGCTGCTTGTTACAGCTCATTACTTATGTCTTTCATTTATATGTAGCCTAATGCTGACAAGTTGTGGACATTCTAGCATTCAGAATCACAACTCGTTTTTTATTTTTTTACTGAGCTGTTCTTTTCTTTGCTTTTTGTTAGCAGCTTTGTGTCCTGCAAAGCATTTATTTTCCTGCCAGATCATTTATTAAATAATAAACGTTTTCCTTTAAAGGACATTTTAATGTCAGAAGGCTCCGAGCTGGTGGTTGAGACCGCATCAAAACTTTGATGTGTGACCCTGGCTCCCTGTTGTCTGGGTCTAGCTGACAGGAGTTACTGTAACAAGTTCTTCCTGTCCTTTTTCGCTCGCCACTGACTTATCAAGGCCCAGTATGTTTTAGTGGATGCGCAGAGAATAGCAAGTGGGAGTGCCATCAGAGTGTGTAATGATCTAGCTTGCTGAGATTCGGCGCTCCCGCTGCTCGCCTGCATCGGTCCAATTCAGCTGCGTTCATTTCCTGCCATGTATTGCAACTTCAACAAAAGTCTGTTGGGCATCCGTTGTGCAGATTTACTTTTGCAAGTTTATATTTGTAGGTTAACTTATGGGAGGAAGGAAAGAACCCATTTTAAAGTTTTTGTGCAAATATAAAATGGCAAAAGTTACATTAAAAGTTAAATAAAAGGAAGAAAAAGCATTTTTAAGGATAAATGTCTACTGAGGATATTTTTTGCTGTTTCACAAATAAACCATTTTAAAATTCAATCCTGCAAAGAATAAGACAAAAGTTTTACTGTTTTTACTGTTTCTTGTATTAAAAAACAGAAAAGAAGAAATCAAATGGAACTTTTGACCATTCAAGAATTCTTTTTGTACTTTTCTCATTGCAAAGCTTAATATGTCTCATAAAAAAAAAAACTTTTAGATTTTTCCATTTGACAAGAGTCATAACTTCTAATTTTTAAGAGCATAGAAATGAAAGGAGCGCTTTTATGGCTTCTCTAGATTGCATTTTCTTACAACAGAAATGGCAGTGAATGTTTGCACACTAACATTCACTGTGTTGAGACACAGTAACTTATTTATGATAATATAAAATCACCAAAAATATGTGAATGCTTATATTATTATATCATATAATATTATATTATTTGGGATCATATCTACAATATTCCAAATAAAACGTATTTGACTATCACTTATATATATATATATATATATATATATATAAGTGATAGTCTATAGTATAGTATATAGTGATATATATATATATATTTTTTTTTTTAATAAGGTGGTTATTCAAATTTACATAATCTTTTTTTTTTATAAATACTGTAAGCCTGACTGTTACCTTCCTCAGTCTTTTTCCCATTGCAACAGAAAACTACACCTTTCAGGAAAGACTGAAGATAACAACTTCTGTGGAGTCCTAGAGGAAATCAGCTATCTAATAAAGTCCCACTTTATTGAGAAACTTTACACTAATAGAATTTGTGGAATACTGTCAAGTATTTTAGGGTATAGTTTGAAAGGGAGCATTTGGTTTGCTTTATTTTCTGCAAAATAACATTCCTTGGTGTCAGGATTTATTACCTTTATCATATGATAAACCCAAGACCACTAGCGGCAAGATGATGTCAGTTTGTCAGAAAAAAAAACATCTACTAACAGCTTCTTAATTACGCTGTTTTCATTGATTCTTAGTTTTTTTTTTTAAGTTTTAACATGAGCATAAAGCTACATCTGAACATATTTATGGGGGGAAAAAAGTGGCTCATTGACAAATGTTTCTAATTCTCTCTTTATTTTAAGTGGTTGGTTCATGGACTTTGTGTCGCATTGTTGGATGTATAATTTCACCTTCAATGTGAAGGAAAGAAGCACATGCTTGGTTCCTCTAGGAGTTTTAATCTATCTAATGTTCCTTTGGCAAAGGAGAAATATGAAACTTTGTGTGCGGTGCCATCTAATATGACTCACAATAAAGCAGAGTGGCTGCAGTGTTTATCACTGACATGTGATAAATTAATTCATTCACATTTACTAATCAGTGACTTACACATTTATTCTGAAAGAAGAAAAAAAAAAGTTCATTTAGTTTTGGTGTTGTTATTTTTGCAGTTAATGTGCTTTCTGTCTGCCATCCTGTGGTCTCCATTCAAGCCTTTGGGTCACAGACCAGCACCAATCTCTGGGTCACTTTTCACTGGGCCACACTGAAAGAGTACCCAACCAACAGCATACCTCTCTGATTTATTTTTTTATTTGAATGAGGTTTTATTTTGAAAAACTACCAGACAAGCTCTCCACCTCATCTATGACTCACTTCTGATGCATGTCAAGACATTTAGGAGTCCTATTAAAATATATGTCTTCAAAATGTCCTTAATATTAAAATGAATTTGCTGTTAAGAAACCATAGCTGTGGTAAATATGAATGCAAAATGGATCAGGATTTTTTTTTTTTAGAAAAAAACATGATCAGTTAAAATTATATCGATTCAGTGGTGAACTCAACAGAAAAGATTGAATAAAAAAACAAAACAAAAATCATTTATTGTTTTGGTACAGGGCTGCACGGTGGCGCAGTGGTTAGCACTCCTGCCTCACAGCAAGAAGGTTCCCGGTTCAAGTCCTGGCTGGGGGACCTTTCTGTGTGGAGTTTGCATGTTCTCCCCGTGCATGCGTGGGTTTTCTCCGGGTACTCCGGCTTCCTCCCACCGTCCAAAAACATGCTTCATTGGTTAATTGGTTAATCTAAATTGTCCTTGGTGTGACTGTGAGTGTGCATGGGTGTGTGATTGTGGCCCCTGCGACAGACTGGCGACCAGTCCAGGGGTGTACCCTGCCTTCGCCCATGAGTAGCCGGGTTAGGCTCCGGCAACCCCGTGACCCCGAAAGGGATAAAGCGGATTGGAAAATGAATGAATGAATGAATGAATGTTTTGGTACATCACTGTCATTTCAAAGTAGAAACCATAAAGTGATAATATATTTCCCTGAACAATTTCCTGAAAGTCCCACTCTGATTCTTTTTTAATCTTCAAAGTGTTCACAGTGGTCTTTAAATTCTGATTATGCTGTTTTCTGTGAGTTTCTGCAGAGCGGCAGTAGTTCATTAGTAATTCACCTGTGAGTTGTGTGCGGGACTTTTGGAGTAAATGCAGTTTTGGATCAGCGACTTCAGAATGATAACAGAATATGGAAGAACTAACAACATAAATGTGAAGATTATCAGCAAGATTGTAGGTTCTGCTGTGGCTGGTCTGTCATTCTGAGCCCATTGCAGGAAGATTATTTGAATGAATCCATCTCTTCTGTGTCACTGGTCGCACTACACAATTGGTGTATTTGAGAACTGGTGTGCTCCAATGAACAACAAAACTGGGAAAGTAGAGTGTCTGTTGGAGACATATTATATTTGTTTTGGCCTGCTTTTGTCTAAACAGGTAGGAAACTGTTGAGAAAGGGAAAATGCAAATACAGGAAAATGTTTATGCAATGGAGTGACTGAACTGATCTGTGAGCAAACACATTTAAAAACAACTAATTTTATGCGTAATGTATGTTTCTGTAAGAAGCTAATCAATGTAGGCAACATAGATTTGAATTGATTTACTTTGCTATAGCATATTACATATTAAATAGTAGTACATGTCTTAATACAACAAAGTTTTTCTTATCTTTCATATTATCACATCCTTATTTGTTTTCTTGAAAATCAAATGTAACTTTAAAGATTACTGGAGAACACCTTCATAGTAATTTCTACTTAAGAGTTAATTATTAAAGATTAGGGCTGCATGGTGGTGTAATGGTTAGCAAGAAGTCCCTGGTCTTCTAAGTGAATTGAATACTCACATTCTTAAATGTGCAATTACGTATTCTATGGTGTTTTTTTTTCCACCAGTGCATGTTCGCCATCTACATTTGGAAGAGGCTTGGTGCCAAATGTCAAAGCGGTGCAAATCTCGCGAATCTTGCTCCAGGCTTTTTCTTTCACAGCTCCATTCCGACATATGAAAAACTTGGTGTTATATAACTCCGGCCGGGCACAGTTTTTCATTTCTCCTTCATGATCAATTTTGAAATGTTTGTCACTTCTGTGAATTAAAAATTATGCCAAATCTGAGTCCAGAATTGGTCAAAGTTTAACCTGGTTTAACTTTTAATGCACATTCAATGGCTGCACTTTGTACATAGAGACAGAAAATGATCGTAACCGTGCATAGCTACGCTTATACGCAAGTATTTTGAACTTTCAATTTTGATATTTCTAGGACATGATTCATATTTTTTTGGGTCTACATTTATCCTGTGTGTCTGTAGGGAAACCAGTATGTTGCAAACTCACAGAATGATGTCCAACCACCAAAAACGGCAACATTTCTGATGAGAACATCAAATAACAGTCTGTTGCAGACAAACAATGACAGCCTTTATGTCCTTGTAGATTAGGATTCAGATGATTATGGTTCATGAGCCCTGATGCTTCACCGATTGCTCAATTTTAATCACCGGAATATTTTACAAGAAAACACAACTGTTCTGATTTTGATCAGGAAATCTCGCTCACCAACAACAGGTGCCCATGACTCAGTCAGAGATCATTACTTAGCCGCAGCAGAATCAGGTGATACGCTGAACCATGCATATAATAGGTTTGACATTTGAAACACTTGTTCTAGAGCTGTAGAAACTGTTCTTCACAGTGTGCTGCACGTCTTTCAAATCGCACCTGTTCTCTCATCGCATTTGGATGCTGAAGCACACACAGCGGGTCAATCTCACTCACCCCTCTGTCACCCCTGTCATCATGTGGAGTCATTCTGATCTACGTTGTTAACTCTAAACAGGGACTCCATCTATAAAACTCATTAAATACATTTGTTAAAACTGTTTTTGTATGACAGAAGGACAGAGGGATTCATGCTGTGCAGTGTTGGTTTATGTGTTTGTTTGTTTTTGGGATGTTCAGTTGGGGATTTGAGACTGGCAGCATGCCAGCCAGTAGAGATCTGTTATCAGGAGCCCTCAGGCTTCTAGAGAGCTTTCCAGAACTGGATTCTAGAGGTTTATAGTCAGTACTGGAAAATTCTGAGTTCTAATCAGATGTTCACGTAACCTAATAGAACTCATTGAAAACATGATTTCTTCCTTTGGTTTTTTTTGTTTTCTAGAATGTACTGTTCTATTCCTTAACGTTTTCTTCTTTTTTTTTTTTTTTTTTTTTACAGAAACCGGAGAAGGTAGGTATTATGGGACGCCGCTGACTGAATGATGACGTTTGTCCATCATTCCAACCAAAAGTTATTTGGCATTAAATGATACTGGAAACAAACGTCATTATCCAATCAGTGATATCCTCTGGTACCTGCCTTTTCTGGTTTTCTAATGTGTTCCAATTTTGTTATGGATGACCTCCCTTCCCCTAGGTCTGCTGTGTGAGCCACAGGTGCCTTCTATTTCTCATTAAGCTCATGTGTATATATTGGCCTGGTTCTCTCTTGCTCTGTGTCTCAGCGTTTTTGTACCCTCTGGTTGTTGTATTCTTTCCTTGGAACTTGTCTTGTTAAACCCTGTGGCTAGTTCTTCCTGCTCTTGGGTTACCTCGTTTGCCAACCGTCACATATGTTTAACTTTTCATTTTGATTTCTGGTAATTACTTTTGTTTTCCAAAATATTTCATCTGTATTCGGTTTCTTCTTCTTATTTATTTTATTTTTTATTGTGTAATGGTTTCTGGACTTTTGGTTTGGTTTCTAAAATGTAATGCTGTATTTTTATGATTCGTTTTGCTTTTTTCAATTTTTGTGATCTGTAAAATATTTTTTAAGTTTAATGATTTGTTGGTGGGATTTGCACTTCAGGGCCACCGTAAATATTTTGGCTTATACACTTTTTTTAAATTTTAGATTAATTAGATTCTACAACAGAACTGTTTTATTGGGTTTCTTAAAATAAAGACACAACTATCCCAAATACAATCTCTGTAGTATTAATCTATGATTTATTAAGATAGTATAATGGTACATTCCATAGGCCCTTTTTACCCCTGCTGACACCTTCTAACTTTTTGTCAGCAACCTTACAGATCAATACTATATTTTTGTCAAAAGGAAAATGTCACATTTATAACTTTTTGGATTAACTACCAAACAGATCCAGTGGAATTCTTTTTAGAACTTAGTGCACATCTACTGTAAGAACAATGATCACAGGATTTAAAAAAATGCATATGGGATTGCAATTTCTTTCTTTTTTTTTTCTAAATCTTGCAAATTATAGATTAAGATTGCCCACTGGAATGATTGTATATGCAACACAACTGTACCAATATGAGACTCTTCTTTATTTTTATTCACATATACAAGAGAAAATTATAGCAACCAAACATATACCAATCTGTTATTTCTTTACCTGCAGTGTTAAAATTTAATTGATTAATTAGTTTTTCTTTTAACTTGGATTAGTTTAAGTTATTGTTTTCCTTTTTTTTTTTAAAATACGCTTTGCGTGCTTCCAATTAAAATGATTGATTTCAGCTTCATAATTGTAACCAGCTTTCTCATTGGTTACACGGAAACACAGTTTGCCAAGGTTAAAAAACTCATTCCCTTTTATTCCATTTTTTAAAATACGTTTTTACAAAATATGAATTTACATTTTCAATGTTTGAATTAGTGAAATAATTTGCTGACACATCAAATTGTTCTAATTGTGCTTAGTTTGAGTTAATACTTATTTTGTCAATGTTTTTTGTACTTCACAGCTATTCCTCAAAAGAAAAGCTCTAATTGCACTAGCGAGCAGCTAAGCTTCGTGACTCTGTAAACTAAATTGCACTTACTCTCGTCTTTTCGACGATTTCATGCAAAAATAAACAGAGAAGCACAGAAGAGGTTAGCATAAATGAACCGTTAAGGGTGATTAGAAGAGAATCTGTGCAAAAAAAAAAGTATAAAATGATGTGAATGAATGATGGCAGATGTGTTATAGCTTAGGTAAAACAAACTGAAAGGCATGTAAGTGTGCTGTCAGGAATCAACATCTGAGCAGCAGAAATGTGACAAATGTGCTTGTGAGGTTGAGACCAAATTGTTTCTTGTTGAGGCTTTTCAGCAGCTTTAGCTTCCAAGCTCCAACTCTCATGGTCAAACATGGTATAAATACATATTCTGACTCATTGTAAACTTGATTTTTCGTTTCTTTTTTTTTTTTTTTGCGATTAACTTTCCTTTGGTTGTAACTGCAGAAAATATATTCACCAACAAAACTGAGCTTGTAAGTGTGCCAACTGCTGGTTCTTACCTGATTACAGTTTACTTATTGACAATGAGAGGCACTCCACTCTAAATCAGCTTATGCAGCGACTAAGGAGGCAGGCTGGCAGGTGTTGAGCACTGATACGTTTCTTATCGTCAAACGTTCTCCTCTTGGCTCATAAGTTCAGGACACGTGCATATGTCACATCCCACACACATGTACCTCATGGAGAAGCAGAAAAAAAGAGGTAAAGGAATTGAATCCCCCCTGTGTTATAATAGCTGATTCAATTTGTGAGAATTAATTTCCTCAACATTGAAGAATAGATGTAGTGTGATTACTGATCACCTGTGGAAGCTGCAGAACTCAGTATTCATGTTTCAGAGTAACAGTATTTTGATCAGCTTTTCGGAAAAAAAAGCTTCACCCCAGAGTAATTACTGGAATGGTATCCAGAAGCAGTAAGGTGACATTTAAGATTTTAATATGAGAGCTGTGTGCACTTAATTAAGGAATAGCAGGGGACAGCAGACTCTGTCTTCTTCACTGTTCCCTGAGAAAGCTTATTTCATGCTCCAGGAAGTCTTTGTTTTATACACATGCACAAGACGTGCTCGCAGGGAGACAGAATGAGGATCCCAGACAGTCTTTAAGCATGTCAGTGCAGAGGATGAGAGCTCTAATCATTTAGCTCGGCTTTAATCAAACGGAAATGCTGTCTGCATCTTCTATATGCTGCATTGTGGAGATATTTACATGCCCACTGCTAACATTCTTATGGATACACTTAGGATGAGATTTCTAAAAGTCTTACTCTTAGATTAACAGCAAATATGTGTATATTTTTTTCCAAAAAAAGATCTCCAACAGGTAAACTTAAAGACCCACTCTGATGAAAACAGTTTTTAACATTTTTAACAAGTTTTCCAACATGGTCTTGCTGATGAATGAGAACATATATAAAAGAAAATCAAGTTTAAAATTGCATTTCTAAGTATTCTTTATTCAAATAATAAATTAGAAGCTGACGAAAAAAAGACAGTTTGAAATAGCTTGCTTCTGTGACGTAGAAGCTACAAATGATCCAATACTGCTCACCATTTTTGTTTCACCAATAAGCCATAACGTTAGGTTGGGGTAGTGAGAGGCTGTAAGCTACCAGGAAAAAGTAAACAAGGGGATGATGAGAAATGAGAAACCAAAGCCAAAGTTCAGAGGTGAATTTCTTATGAACTTCTGCCACTCTGCAGAAACTATGTTCAAGAAAACGACAGTTTTTTAGGTAAAAACAGCAAAATAATGATTAAAAGACCACTGAAAAAGCTTTTACAATAGATCAAAATATGATCAGATTATTTTAGTGCTTCACTGTATCTCCAGTTTTCAAATTCAAATTAATTTTATTTCAATAGCACCTTTCAAGTAAAAAAAAAAAAAAAAAAAACAGCTCAAGGTGCTGTACATAAAAACAAATAAAAACATTAAAACACCATTCCCCACACATGCAATAAAATAATATCAGTCCCTCATAATAATAAACACAGAAACAAACAAATAAATAGAGATGATTATAAGATAAGCTACAACAAAGAGTGTGGAACTGTCCACTGCTGGGGTATCAGCATCCAGGCAACAGGAGCACATCCTGCTCGTCCCCAGCACCTCCTGCCTCATAGTCCCCAACCCCTCGGCCAGATGCGCCCAAATGGGCACACAAGGCCAGGCAGCTCAGAGGACCCAGAACAAGAGAGGCCAGAGGAGAAGCAGGACCATTACTCAGTGAGCCCGAACACAAACATCACAGCCAAGAGTGAGAAGACACTCGCATACAAGTGTAAAATGTAGAAGTAATAGGTTAAAAGAAACAACCAACCAAAAAAAAACAGTTACAATTTAAAAGTAAAAATTAAAACAAGTTATTTCCTAAAACGACAGAAAAGTATAAAAGCATCTACATAGTAAAATTATAAAATAGAATAGGTTAATACATAAAAAAGTACAACTTGAGTAACAAGCATAAAACAAATGAACCCGTGATGAAATAGGATATAAATGAGAGAGTTAAATACTATATCCCCAGATCCGGGATCTTATTAAAATCTGAGTTAAATAAATGCGTCTTTAGATTCGTTTTAAAAACCTCAACAATGGAGGAGGCCCTCACATCCTCGGGCAGCTGCTTCACAGACGAGGCCCGTAGTATTTAGATGAAGCCTAGCTATGGGTTTTTGTTCGGACCCTAAGGACCTTCAGCAGGCCCGCGCCTGAGGACCTAAGAGCTTTGGAGGTTTATAAGCTAGAAGCAGGTCTGATATAAAAAAAGGCCCAAAACCATGAACACTCATAAACTATTAGAATAATCTTAAAATAAATCAGAAAGCTGACAGGGAGCCAGTGCAGAGATTTCAAGATTTGTGTAATCCCTCTTCCTGGTATTTGTTAAAAGAAGTGCAGCCGAGTTTTGGACTAGCTGCACGCGATTAAGGGTGGTTTTCTTTACACTAGAAAGGAGCGCTTTACATTTACAGTAATCTATTCTTGATGTTATAAAAGCATGAATTAAGATTTCAGCACTGGCTCTAGAAAAGCAAAGGTCTGACTTGGGGGATTTTCCTCAGTTGATCAAATCCAGTTTTAGTTCCCTGATTCATGTGTTGGTCAAAGCTAAGATCTGCATCTTTGTTTCCTTACTCTGTTACAAACAATACAATTCGTTGACAGATAAAGTTGGACCCTTTCTCTCTCAGCTTCAGAACCGATAACCAAGACCTCCATTTTCTCTTGGTTGAGCTGCAGAAAGTTCCCTCCCGTCCACATTTTTCTATGTCAAATACAGTTTAAAAGGCTGCTCATGGGCCCTGTGTCATCAGAAGACACAGCTACATACAGTCGAATGTCATCAACATAGCTATGAAAGTTGTAGCCATGTCTCTTGATGAGCCTGGTTACAGTTTCATTCATCTGGACACAGCTGCAGTTTTGACAAGCCATAGTTCTGTAAACTGGAGCAGGAAGTCAGTTTTGTAATCTTGATCTACGGGTTGGATATTAATGAAATTCCACATTGGTTCCCAAATTTTTCTAAATTTTAGTTATTATTGCCGCTTTTTATTGACTGCATGTTTTCATACTTCAAATGCACAGAGCACTTACATCTTAGTATGTCTCTTTTATCACTGGCTGAACTTCACTTGTAATTGAGAGACCTTTTTTTTCAATTGTTTTCTCATTATCTCCATTTTATTGTTTTTAGCCTTTACTGATTTGCTTAATTTGATCAAACTCAAATGTCTTTTTTCTACAGTGCCCCTTACATGTGACTGTGGCTAAGATAACAATTAACTGAAGGACAACATTTCTCAAATGGAAAAAGGTCTTGCTTTATTTTGGCTTTTGTATTTGAAGCTTGTCATCTGTAAAATGTAAATTGCTCAGAATTCTAGAATTTATCTATCAGAGCATATTTATGCATAGTAAATAAAGTACCTAATGTGGTTTGTCGTATCATTTTATTTGCTCAAATATCAAACAAACGGCTTTATAAAATAGGAGTTTCTCTAAATAGGAGTTGTGTATTTGCACAGCTTAATTTAGTTCCCACTATATGATTTATCCATTAATTATGTAATAAAGCTAAATAAATTTTTTTTCTGTGTTGTCTAATTTTTTTTTTTGAATTAAGCACATATGTTGTAATACCCGAAGACTGTGCTTTACGTATCACCTAGGTCAGTGATTACCATGGCAACCTCTGGAGCAAGCAGCAGGATGCTGTCTGAGCGACACAGCGGCTGTGAGTCTCACAGAATCTGAAAAAAAAGGATAATAAAGTCCACAAACCTCAGCAAGAGTATTTTGATCCTGTCTATTTGCTTACTATCAAGAGAGGAAATTCATATTACAACATGTCAGAACACATCACACATCAAAGAAGAAATGTTTGGCCGGCAAGAAGAAGATGAAGAATATGGAAGAATTAAAGCAAATAGAGGAAAATAATCTGGCAACCATTGCATCATGAACCATGGTATAACGGGTGCCTTAGTCACAGCTACCCTTATACAGGTGGATATAGGCTGTCTGCTGAGGAAAAATGGGAAAATCTGGACGGGGCTCACAGGTGACCCACACAAAATTTTACGATTGTAGAAAACCAGATGAGCCCATATGAGGAAAATGTTCATGCATATATTTTCTACCGATATGCTGCAGGTGTCAAGTTGCAGTGAGCACTTCAGCAACACGTAGGGGTAGGTAAGGATGAGAAACGGGCACGTCGTACAGATTTTTCATTTTTTTTTAAACCGTGCGCACTGTACAGGGAGTCCATTAGCACTGTTCAACTGAAAGTTGTGCTCTCCTTGGGTGTCCCTTGGTGTAGTCTGGTTGTTGGAAATAAAGAATGTAAATAATCAGACTATAGTTTGTGTGGGCTTCCAACAGGCACTTACCTATCCCCTTCACATCCTGCGTGAAGCATTTACGCACGGTCAGTAAGGAGTCAGCGCGCACGCCTCACTGATGGCTAGAGTGCGGCATAAGAGCACTGTACGTCACCCATGCGTCATAAGTGCGCGTAACTTACATTATCCTTACAAGCACTTCACAATACAGTTACCACACACATGACAATCGTACGTTCCATTTTGATGATGTCACTTAAGGTGGTCGAAGGAGTCACAAGGGAACGGCAAGACACGTGTGCTTCTCTTGAGAAGCAGCACCCTCCTTTTATGGGCCCAGACAACCCAAAAACCTGCTGCTCCCCCGTCTGGGTCAACTCCCGAATGGGTTCATGTAAAAAAGGCATAAGGAGGACAAAATGTAGTTTTAGGCTAGTTGTTCTCTGAAGAAATGTGGATTTTAATATGGTAAACGGCGTACACTTATATTGTGGTTCACTACCTTCTTCTAAAGCCCAAAGTGCTTTACAGTCACAGTACCATTCACCCGTGCAAACACATATTCACACACTGATTGTGGCAAAACCTGGTTCCAAACTAAAACCAGCAGGAACAATGTCACCCAAGGACACTTCAAAACATAAGTTGGAACCAAACCTGCAATCTTCCAGTCAATCCAATCTAATGCTATCTTGGACTGGATTTGTTGGATTTGACTCTAAGGACAGAGGAAGTTTTGAGCACACTGCAAAAAAAACAACTTATTTCTAAAAAAAAGCTGTTAGCTGATGATTAGAATGTGCTAATGATGGCCATCTGACACTCATACTCCAACTCAAGAACTTTCTTTTCTTTACTTTCTTTGGTGTGAGAAATGTGGTGTGCTTGATAATCATGTCAATCTCCAAATGTGTTTAGTTTGGTAGTCGCTAACCAATACAAAAACAAACAAAAACTAATTAGAAAAACAGAAACATTTTAGCAAAACAGCACATGGGTGCAAAAACTAATTCTATTGCAGTTAACAAAATAAAAACAGTTCTTCTTTCTAGAGAGGAAGTATGGCCAAATAAACTCAAATGTAAAGAGAATTTCAAAATAAAACAGGAAACAGACAAAAAATCCTTGTTTAACAGCGAATGACAAGAAATAAAAACTATTAATCCCCCAAAAATCAAATCCTGAAGATATGACGTTTCAATGACTTTCATATTACTTTGATACTTGATTACCTTTTTATTTTTTTCTACTACAGATTGCTTTATTTTTATTCTGTAATGCACTAAAAAATTCAAATGACTTTTGGTTTCTTTTAATATTGAGAGGCAAAAAGGAAATGTGAAAGGGATAGATAGGTGCTAAAATGGCCTGGTGCGGTCTATTTCATTTTTGGCATTAGATGGTAGATCTATAATGAAATATATATCATTTAACAGTATAACAGGAAGTCCCGAGTAGCACCAAGAAATCTTAAACCATGCAAGAATTGGAAAATATTTCAATCATGGCTCAACAGCAGTGGGTCTCCCGAGTATCCAGTATCTTACAAATCATACTTTATAGTAAATGTGATGCAACACAGCGGTAAACATCTCCTGGTGCCAGCACTGATGAAATGTGTGTGTGGCTCAAAATATATCAAATGTGCTGTCTAAGTGTTTGCACTTTCAACATTTAGTATCCTGGGATTTAAATGGTAACATTTCTTTCCTCCGCTGCTGGGCCACATCTCCCTGAATGTTTAACATTTAGATTTTGTCACATGCATGATGCAAATAAGTTGTTTTTTTATGTAGGAGGAAACATGAAAGGTAAAGTGTTTCTTATTTGTACAATCCTGACATCCTGTTACTGTCTGTTATGCAGATAAAGACTGTACATATTTGCATCTTCATCCATGATTTTCATGTATGAATTAAACCACTATAAAAGTTCATGGCAGGGGTTACACAGTTCCCACTTTATTATTAGAACCCCTGGCTTCTCACTCTTTATGAGAATGTTAAAATAAAAATAATGAGTAGAGGCTCAGACTCTTCTCTCTGACTCACGTAAATCTAATCAATGGTCTTCAACTTTTTTAGATCACGGAACGGTTTAATGTCAGACATTATTTTCACAGATCGGTCTGTACGAAGCTGAAGCGGGCATTCAATTTTTTTTTTTTTTTTTAGCTTCCAGTTTCCCCTAACTTTTGAGGGTAAAGTTTATCTTCAAAACCCTGTAAAATATTTGCAACTGCTTTGCACTTTATTTGTTCACTAAATTCCTAATAGGAATCATTAAAATGTGATAGATTTTTTCTTACCTCATAACTGTCAAAGAGAAAGCTAAAAAAATTGGACGCCAACTTCAGCTTCGTCCGTCTTTTAAGGTTTGACAGATAATAAAAAAGGTTACTAAAACAGTTTTATTACTAAATATAATAATAAAAGTGAATCCACCATTCAAGCGACTTGTCAGCAGCATTCTCATAACATTAGGGAGCCGATTGAAGGATATTATCCATTATTATTATGGTGCTATGGAAAAACTGTTGCAATAAATCCATATTTAAAGTAAAGCCTCCTGGTTTTTTGTCTATTAAATGCAGCTCTTAAAGTTTTTAAAGGGTCTTCTTTTGTTTCCTCATTGGTTCTTTTCTGCAAGAACAAACTTTCCAAAAAATTTTGCTAGCTTGGGGATTTAAATTTAGCAGTCGGTACAGCTGGTTTAAGAAAGTATTAGATGGATTTTTTACACGTGACCGAGTGACTTGACTAATTCCATCTAAACTGGATTTTCCACTACATCCAACTCATTCTTGACACATGTCAAGTCACTCGGTGACGTGGACTTGCCGTCCACAATGTAAGAGGATCGCAAGTCTTTCTTTCTAAATCATGAACTAAGAGAGACCGTGAGGACATGAACACAGTTGAAGAATAAAAGCAGTATCAGCTTGCAGAGATTTATTAGTTCTATTTGGCATTGTTTTATTTAGAGGTACAGTACAAATGGAGTGACCAAAATGCTGCCTTTGCAGATTCTATCACTCTACATCTGTAAGCCTCTCAGTATTTCTGTCAGTCATTTCTTTCTCGGGAGAAAAGTGAGTGTCAAGACACATTTTTCAGAATACATAATGAGTTTGTTAGTGGTTTTTTGCAATTAAAAGGAGATTGGTGTCACCCAGCATGACACAGAGACTGTGTTGATGAATCTGGAGGTTATCACACCCACTGGGGTACGCATAAGGAATGTACATGTACACAATTGCACACAAAAGAAGCAACAAATTTGTCATATATATATATATATATATATGTGTGTGTGTGTGTGTTTTAAGCAATATCTACTGCTCTTATCTACAAGAGAAAAGACCTAAGCTGATAACTTCTCAGAGAAAATGAAAAGTAACATGTGATTGATTGACTGTAGTTTTGCCAGAAAAACACCCGGCTGGCAAAAACCCAGCTGCCTGGGTAACCCGGAGTTTCCTGGCATCTCGATCTAAATAATAGAAGAAAGATGTCTGAAGAATCTCAGAAACTATGAACTCTGGAGTCTAGAGATAAGAAATTCCATGGTGTTAGATGTTTTTCTTTGGACCTCACATACGATTCAATTCAACCATGAGGTACACAAAGAAAGCAAATGTGTTCACCCAACGCAAATGAAAAACTGAAGTGTCAGAAAATAGAAATGGTGCCACGCAGGAAGGAGAGAGCCGTGGAGAAAACACCCAGACAGGTCAGGAAAGAAGCTTCATATGGTTCTCTGTACTGAGATAAGAATGAGCAACCAGAGGTGGAAAATGTGTCTGCTGGTTTTGATCCAGTCAATACTTCCCACGAGGAAAACTTGTCTGCTCTTTGATGAAATCGTCTGAATCAAACTGTCTATAAAAAGCCTGAACTGATCTGGAGTCAATATAAAAGAGAAAGCACTGCACTCCTGCAACCAGAACTCAGCCTGAAAGAATAATAAACGTCTCAGAGGTGTAAAGTATGGACTTCTGGGATGTTAATGCAACCATCTAACTACTCCCAAGTCAACAATGTGGCAACTAGTAGAAAAAATAAAACAACACAATTTACCTGTTACAGGATTAGTGTCTGAAATCAGAAAGATTCTCAGCATTAGAGTCCCACTCAGATCAACTTTTATTCTATTTTCAAAACGTTTTTAGTGATCTTTAAATTATTATTATGATGATAGGATATTATGCTAGGCACAGATTCTAGGACATAGCTTCTGCAGAGCTGCAGAGTTCTGGACAGAACTGTTGTAGCAAAAAGCCCCTTCCCCACTTCCCGTGATCCATTTGTATGTGTGCTCTTCCACTCGCTTACAGCCCCCTACAACCCCAAACAATTGTTGTTGCAACAAAAATGGTGAGCAATAGTGGAGCTATCCAGCTGTACAGTCTTGAGCCAAACGCCAGCTCGGACGAGGAAAATGAATACGTACATGGATCTGGTCATAATCAGAATGCAGGGGGGCAGGAAACTTGCGGCTTGCCGTAGTTGCTTCTACGTCACAACTACAAGTTTTTTACAATGATAATTTTTCATCTGCTCCTGATTCACAATTATTTGAAAAAAGAAATCCTCAGAAATAAGTCTAATTTTCCTATTTTATGTCCTCCATGATCAGAAAAATGCCTCAAAAACATGTTTAAAACATCAAAAACACAATTTTATTGGAGTTAGTCTTTAAAGTGACAAAAACCACTGAAAACATCTGACGTTTTACCACATTATTTCAGCAACCTTTCACTAGCAAAGGTTTTTCATTACTACAATAGTTCAAACTAATATTTAAGGTAAATCGTGTATTTTTCCTAAACCCAGCAAAAGTGCATTATTGAATGTATTTTTATGTGCAGCATATAAGAAGAATATAAATACTAAAGTTGGCATGTTTTTACATTAGGTGTCTGTAAATGACATTTTCTTCTCCGCTGTGCTCTTTCCTGACATTAGCATTTGCTGACAAGATTCCAGAGATCATTGAAGGCCAAGAATTAAATTGCCAGAGCATTTCAGTCTCTTCCAGACACTTCCAGTTGCAGGAAAACAAATGTCTCTCCCCCTCTGCAAATGGTGGCAACATCATCTGTCTGATTGAGCAGTGGGTCATTTTCCCTTTCCAAAACACATTTTTCTCCCCATCTATTGTTTCATGCTGTGTGAGGGACACTAGCTTTACTCTTCTTGCAGTAACACATTAATGGTGAAACCCAGCAAGAGGAAAATGTCAAATGTGTTCATGCTTCAAAAATAAACATGTGGTTATGTAATGTGCTGTGTGCGTGGCAGCTATACGGCTGAGACAAACATGCTTTTCTGGTGTAGATGCAAAACACTGGGAAGAGTCATACATTTGTTTTAACCTAACAATAAAACCAAACCTGTTAAGTCATTATTCAAAGAAACAATTGAAACGCTTAAAATTCTTTAAGCTCAAATGTTGTTGTTCACCTTTCGGCGTATCCCCCCAGGGGTCCCCAACGCAAATTAGCTGTCACCGATTTGCACAAATTAAATAGACTAAATTATGCTGTAAGATACAATTTTTATATTATTTAGTTTGACTCCAGTATTTGTATTAATCTAAAAAAATCATTCCCATCTACTTGAAATTCCTGTAATCTCCATAGCAAAACTAGTACACGTAAAGTTCATTTCATGAAGTGTATTTAATTATTGCAACATTTTAAGTTCACTATATATATATATATATTCATTCATTCTCCAATCCGCTTTATCCCTTTCGGGGTCACGGGGTTGCCGGAGCCTAACCCGGCTACTCATGAGCGAAGGCAGGGTACACCCCTGGACTGGTCGCCAGTCTGTCGCAGGGGCCACAATCACACACCCATGCACACTCACATCCACACCTAGGGACAATTTAGGGTAACCAATTAACCTATGAAGCATGTTTTTGGACGGTGGGAGGAAGCCGGAGTACCCGGAGAAAACCCACGCATGCACGGGGAGAACATGCAAACTCCACACAGAAAGGTCCCCCAGCCAGGACTTGAACCGGGAACCTTCTTGCTGTGAGGCAGGAGCGCTAACCACTGCGACACCGTGCAGCCCCTTTTTATCAAACATGATCAAAGAATTTTAAAAAAGTTATGACTGAGTTATCCAGGTCATACCACAAGATTCTAGTTCTTCAGGACACTTAGACTGTAAAGTTTCATCTAGAAGATTCTTGCTCTGCTAACTAACATGGTCTTGCAAATAAAATTTTTTTCCACAATTTTATATCTTTATTGCAAGTTAATCAAGTTATAAACTGGCCAAGCATGTGGTGCCCGCTGGCCCCCACTTCAAACATTCAAAACATCTGACAGGTTTTCTCCAGCCTACTTTGAGTGGAAGGGGTGTGGTCTTCGAGCATGCTGACTTCTGATCGGTGACAGTAGTTGCCATAGAAATGTTAATTCAGACCGACTCTGACCAATCACTGCTCACTAACCTCGTCTGGCTCCAAATGGCGACTTCCATATTGCAGAAAAATAGTGACTGAATTAACTTAATTTTGTTGGAGCCAGAAGTAAGCATCTCAATGAGTGATGTCACACTCGCTCAGTCCAGTTCTCTTATACGGTCAATGGAAACTCAGAAGGATCTTTTTTTCATAAACCAACACCACTGTGAGGCAAAAACTGGTCTTCTCCTGAGAATAAAACACGCATGGAGAAGCAGAGCAATGGCATCTTTGTGATCCAGTGCAGCCAAGGGGGCTCTGATCTGAACACAAAGGAGGCTAAACAATTACCCCACAAAAACACAGAAGAACCACAATGTCAGACCAGGACTTAGCAGTTCCCCTGCACCTAAAGCATATTGGACACAGAGTCAAGCAAGGTATACACTTTCTTTTTCTTCTTGTTTTCTACTGTTTACTAGCTCATGTCCACCACCCACAGCTGGAAGAGGCTTTCCAGACTTTTTTTTCACAGCTTTATTCTTATATATGAAAGACTTCATGTCTTATCATTCCGGTCGTACTTATTATATTTCTCCTCCATGATCAATTTTCCAACAGTT